>BMAV01026764.1:165039-263925 GCA_019973955.1 Trichonephila inaurata madagascariensis | reverse complement strand
AAAAACCGATTCTTCATTCTAGCTGGCATCAGTGTTTCATAAACATGTTTCTTTTAGTATACGCCTCTTCAGTTTTAGTAACGGTGATCACCCCAAAATGTTTTGGTAATCCACCGGTCGATCGTAATCTACAATGTCCATCCTTGCAATATACAATTTTTTAAATCTTTTCTAGCTCCATATTGCTCTATAATTCTTGATTGCTCCATTGTTTCAGTATAGCCAGCCCATCACTTAACATTTCTGCTAAACTGAATCATATACTAAAACTTGTCAAATTGCAGACATGAATTTGAAATCAGTATTATAGGAGATAAGTTGTATGTGACCGAGATTCAGGTTTCATGTATGCAGGATTGTAGGTTCGAATCTCGTTTTCTTCTGGGACTGTCACGCAGATTAACAAATATTGCAATTCGTTAAACGCAATTGGGTAAAAAGGCCTCAGTTGTTGTGTTCATGTTAGCGGGAGCCCAGTGAATAATATATTTACCTAATTAATCGAAACAAATTAGAATTTAAGACATTTTTTTTACTAGTTCTCGAGACTCGTCTTTTTCTAGTTAGCTCATAGAAAGATATTTTAAGAGGCAGACGATGTTTGAGACCTTTTACTTTCGAATCTTTATTGTATCAATGACTTCTTGCGAAACAGTTTAAAACATCAGAAGGTCAAATGGATTTATACATACGAATCTCGAAGGCTGGTTGGATGTGATTTTCAATAAGGTCGTCTTCAAAGAAATGCATGGGAAATTAATGAGGTTTGTCATTTATTCAAGTATATTTGGATACAAATTCTCTTTTGGCATGCCCAGAAAGGCAACGCAGAGTTTAAAATCCTCTGGTGTATTAGTGAACTTCCTCTTGAAAGGGTGTACTTTTTGATTAAATAGACGATGCTGTCCTAGGATCTCCCTTCCAGGATGTTTCCCTATTTTCAATATTATCCTTTGTTAGTGAATAATTACCTATCTCTTCTCTTTACTTTGTCTATATCACATATGTTCATTTGTAATAATCATACATGACGCAGCTTGCCAAATATGTTCCTTGAGTCAATAAGACTTGCTAGCCTATCAAAGCTAGAAGAATCAGATACCTGTTGATTCTTCTTCATATTTTAAATTATATTCTATACTTCGTGATTTGTTGCCGATAGACTATGTGTATCTCTAGAGACATTTATTTAGACTAATATATTTGATCTCAAGCTTCGCTAGCACTTAGAGTGAAGTTAAAAATCGGAGAATGATACACCGATTCAGACATCTTAGTCATTACATGACAGTTCTTAAAATTTTCTAATTCCTTCTTCAGTGGCATAATTTATAACTCCAGTACAACACAGTAATTAAAAAGTGTAAATTCCATTTGGCAGATAGGTTTTAAAATGATTAAATCTTAGGTACTATTTCACAAAAATAATATAATTGACCTGCTGCTGGTTTTTAAAGCAGTTTTCTAACATTTGTTGTGAAACAAATTCCATGAGTTCTGTATCATAGTGTAATATTCTTATCTAAAATTTTACAAAAATTCTTTTCTTCGAAAATGCACAGGAAATAGCTTAACGAGATATTCGAATGACGATAATTACTTTATTGGTGGAAGGCTCCTGCAGAGACATACAGTTTCTTGTGTTTGCTCTGTATTATTTCCGGAAACTTCCGTTTTAGATAAGTTTTCATGCGAAATTATTACGCACGGAATTTCTTCCGATGTTTCTGTTGTTATTTTTACTGATAGTTTTCCGGAAATTTTTCGCTTTGCGTGTTGTGAAATATCCTTGACCTTCATAATGTTTTAATTAAAAAAAAGAACATTCAAATTAAAAAGGAAATGATTAAACTAAATATTCGCTTAGTATTAATTAATATATATTTTTCATTTTAATAGGCAATTCAAAGTTAATCTCTCAGAACAGTGCTAAAAATGTCCACGTAATTGACAGGCAGTTTTTTTTTGGAGTAAAACTTAGTTTTTTAAAAAATTTTCAGGTATTTACAGCCAATTTTTTGTCAGGAAATATTTAACACTGATTTGTAAATCTACAATAATATTGATAAAAATACACACAAATTTTTTTTCGAATGGGGCGGCGTATTGGTATTTTAACCATTGCAGACCTAGCACATTCCCCAGGAGCTAGTACCACTTCTTAGCCCTGCACCGTATAGGCAATACCAATTACCGCAAGTAATTTTGACACCCGAGTTTCTCTCCAGAGGGAAGCATCTGAGCTCTGACGATGTGAATCTGTACTACGATTTAATTTTGCTGATAGCATCCAAGTCAAACAGACATTCTACGGATCTTTTACATGTCGTATAATCATACAACATGGCTGCAGTAGATTTCTGCATCATGAAAATCCACCGACTTTGCCGGGATCGAACCCGCAACCTTAGATGCAGAAGGCCAGCGACAAACCAACTACGCCACCCAGCCGGCTTAGTTACACAAAAATATTGGACATGACAATTCAAATCTGTAATAACATTTTCATAATAAGCCCAACAAAACCCTCCAAAATTGTTTCCCTACGCCGTCCTTATGCAAATTGGAAAGAGCGTTCTAAGAGCTTCTAAAGTTTTTTTTCGTCGAACAATAATCCTAGAGCAGAAGTGGGCAAATTGTGGCCAGCTACGACAGTAAGAAAATCCACTTTGAATCGAGTTATCTGACCCGTGGGCTTTCAATGATTCATCTAATGTATTCCACTATTAGGAAAACAGAATTTCTTTATTTTGAAAACAAAGAACATGAAAGTGTTTCTGCTACGGTTAGAGATCTCCCGTAGAGTTTGGAGAACAAGATTTCTAGATTTTAAGAAAATTTAACCTAAATTCAATTTTTTCCCTTGTCCTATAACTGCTGATTTTGATACAGCACATGAGGAGCTGTAGCTGGAATTTATTGACTTGCAGTTATGTTATAGTGCGAAAGAAATGTTTAGTGGTATAACATTAATTGACCTTTACAAACTTTGTCAGCTGAAAAATTTCCATGTATGATGAAATCAGCTGGGAAAATGTTCTTTAAGGTATCCGACTACGTTTGGAACCATGATTTTAAAAAAGCGCCTAAATGGATAATTTTCATGATATTTAGTGTCACTTAGATTAGAATACATGTATACAATTATTTTAAGGACATTATGACAAAAAAAATTATTTAAATACAATATTTTGGCAAAAGATTAACAGAATATCCAAATGTAAAAAATGCTTCTATTGTATTAATATTTTGCCTGTATATAGCTCAGACCTCTGCACAGAGGCTCAACTATGAGTTTTGAAAAATTCAAATTATTTTCAGAGTTACAACCATTTGAAATAATTATCGGCGTATTTTCTTAAAATTTCTCCCTTCTGTGTTCGTAAAACATGATAACCCACTTCCGAGTTATGCATTTCAAAAATTCTAGTTGAGCCTCTGTAGAGCGGTCTGAGCTGAATACAGGCAAAATATTAATACAATCGAAGCATTTTTTACAAAAGGAGAACATTTGGAAAAAAGTTTATTCTAAGTTAATTTTTTGCCAAAATATTGTATTTAAATAATTGTTTTTGTCACAATGTCCTTAAAACAATTGTATACATGTATTCTAATCTAAGTGACACTAAATACCATAAATATTATCCATTTACGCGCTTTTGCACAATCAAGGTTCCGAACGTAGTCGGATACCTTAAATTTTAGTCGACACATATTTGGGAGCAACATTTTCTTGTAAGAAGATCAACCAGAGTAAATATAGATGCAAGAGGGTTGACATAAACTTACAGGCTGTAAAGAGAATTTCAACAAACAATCTCCCTCCTGATTAAAAAAATAAATAAATAAATGAAGAAAAAAAAAAAAAAAAAACCTTGTAGAAAAGTGTGATAGGGTACATTTATCTCATTAAGCTGAATCTATATTAAATGTGCTTGAAGCTATGGACGATAAGAAACTAGTATAGTAAATAAATTGAATAAATCTGCCACTATTTTATATTTATTGATTTTTATTATACAATTTATATCTTTTCAGAGATACAAAGTTAACTGATGAAAGCAATCATTTTAGAAATGTGCTATTCTCTGGTATTCTTCGCTCCCACAATGGGACCCTCGAACTCAAACAATTGCCTGCCCTTGTCTTAGAGTCTTCCGGATTTTTGTAGACATTTACTTTTGTAACTAAATTTGTCGCCAAGGTCACTACTATCTATTGAGTACTATTGAAAGTTTTCTTTTTTGACTTACAAACGATCTTTTCCGCCATAAGATCCTTTCAGCAGGAAAAAAAAAATTCCGTAACTTTATTTAATAAGCAGGCTTTGATTTTAAGTATTTTTTTTATGGGGGGAATATAATTTAGTAAAGTTTTTATCCCTATTTTAAATAGCTGCATTAACTTGATGTAAAGTTATTCGAATAAAAGCCAGTTCTATATATATTTCTTGTATACTAATATACTACGGAAAATACCATTACTAAGAAAAGTAAGTCGTAAACTAAAATAAATTGCTCTACTTTACTTGAATGGCTGAGAATGATGTATCCCTTAACTGTGTTTTGTTACAAAGTATCCAGAAGTTTCGTAAAGTGTTTCGAGGGACTTTTTTATTTTGTTTTTTAAATTCAGGAAGAGAAAGGTGGCAACTTTTAGTTATTCTATGCCTTTTTTCTATTTTGAATAGATATCTGTGACAATGGTATTCTTCTTTAAAATAGATATCAATGGTGACATATTAATTAAAAAGGAATATTCATAAATTTATTTTTTATTCGTTAGAATTAAACCTGATGAAAGGGAAGAGAAAAAGCAAAATAGAAATTACCTTTGCTTATTTTTATTCAAAAATGATCAAATGATAAAATTAGTGTTTTCAAAAGTGCAAATATTTGAGTATAAAAAGAAAACATTTAATTAATATTTCTAAATATTTGTACTTAAAAGTTTTCAGAATAACTCGATTGTTGATTAGAAAAAGTAATGATAATTTTACATTATTCGAATGGTTAATAGAAAACTAAATTTTTTATCATATTGGAAGAAGTAATTAATTAATGTATTCTACTTAACATTTCTATATAGAGTTAATTATATGAAAATGCTGTGGCAACTTGGTTTACAGATTCTTCGTAATCCTTTCGAAAAAGAATTTTAAGCGCATCTTCCCTATGCTATGGGGAAATTAAAAAAAAGTTAAAGGAGGAATAGTTAATTATTTCTTTTGGGACATTGGCAACGTTAATCCCAATTTATTTTTAATCAATCGATTGCTATATGTTGAATTATTATCGTCTGATTTTATATTGTTGTTGATAAAACGATGGAAGGAGAAAATTTGCTATCTCTGTTATCAGGTGAACAAGATGAAACTCTTGGAATAAAGAAATATATTTACAAAAGATGCTTTAATTTTTTCTCATTAAGTTCAGTTTTCCATTCAAATAGTTATTTTTAAGTTTCTTATTAAATGAATTATTTAGGATTAGCTATTTTACTATTAATATTCGAACAAGAAACTACCAATTATATTAAAGTTGTTATTTTCTTTTCTTTTCGAAGACTAAAACCAAAAAGTAAATTAGAAAACAAAATGAAAAATTATTGCATATTCGTATGGTTACGAAGTTTTTTTTTCATTTAAGAATCTAAAGATGTTACGCAACATAAAAATAAACGCTTTTCAGAACATATTTATCATGCATTTCTAGTTAAACGTATTCGGCATTACTTTTACTAAAGAATTTTTTAAAATTCCATTATTGAATTGGATTTATTTTAAAGCCAGGTGGAAAAAATACCTGTCGTATTACTAGAAGTTCTGTATTAATATATGGATGAAGCGTAATTCCATTTATACCTACACTGCCTTGCAAATTCGATTTTCTTTAACAGCGATATGTAACCGTTACAGTTAGGGCTTATTTGAAGAGAGCATGAATATTACATTTATTTTCTACCAAAGAAAACAAAATAATTCCCAATGTGAAAATCACATTTTCACCGGTATGAAATTCTTCATCTATTCTCATGAATTTTAAATTAGCCTGTAAGGATATTCATTGTTAAAACAGACTAGTATTTTTTCTTTGAGAAAATGTTAAGCACAATTTCGAAAAAGAAAAAGGGAAAAAAGAAAGAAATGGAACATTTTTATGGGTAATAATGCTCATATATATGTATAAATCTATATACAGAGCATGTCTCGTATAAATGATGATAAGACTATTTTTGATTAGAAAATTTAATTCATGTTTGTATGTTTAATATTTAATTTGCATAGCGTTTTCGTTCTAGCTTTCTGTTAGACAGTCTGAGGAAATATTTCCTTCTATATTAAGAATGAAATTTTAAACTATTTCGATTTAAATTGTTTGTGGTTAGAATATTAATACATATTCTATTAATAAAAAGTAAATTTTTAAGTCGGTTTTCGAATAAGAATCTTCATGAAGTGAAAGGAATTTACTTATGTATCATTTTGTAAAATTGGTAGCTGTAACTGAAGGTTTATAATCAAAGCATCAAGTGTATTATCCTACTTCAGCCTTACTGTTTCAATAGTAATTTCTTAATTTAATAATTCAACATAATTTGAATAAATTAAACTCTTTGTTTTTTAGTTACAAATGCAATAAATCAAAAAATGCAGGATTTTTTTATTTAAAACTTTTATTTTAGTTTATTGAAAGCATTATGATTATTTCATATTTTTTTTATAAATGACTCAATCACGCTCTTTTAAATTACGAATTTGTTGATTAATTTGTATTCCGTTCTCAATTTATAAAGTTAAGCAAATAAAAAAAATATATGTTACATTAGTTTCAAATAGATTTAAAAGTAGCTGAATAAATTTCAATAGCGCAAAATAAAACAAAAGTAGTGCATTTTTGGGCTTCATTTTTCTATTAAAACATACTGTGAGAGAAAATCAAAATTATTATTGCTTAAAAATGTTTTTGATGGATAAAATAATTCCTTAAAAATTAATTTTTAGATTTAAAGATTAAAAATTGAGAGATTTTATCTCTTGATACTGGGAAAAATTTATGTAGAAAAATATTTTCTTTTTATCTAAGACATTGAATAAAATTAGAATAGAAGATAAAGAAATGTCATCATAGTATTCGGTCACATATAATTTAAGACAATTAAACATTGATTTATTAAAAGAATTGATTTGAAGTTTCAAAACATAAAATGCATAGTAATAACGTGGATTTTCAAAGAAATTTATTAATGTTGTGAGAGTATTTAAACATGAATTCTTTTTTTCTACTTGAATATTTTTTTAACAAAACGATTTTTATTTATGAATTGAAGTTTCATGAAATTTTCAAAACGGATATTATCTAGCACAATTCACTTCAGATTATTATTTGGAATAAATTTTCAATATACCGTTATTTCAAAAAGAAAACTAAACAGCAATACTCAAATCAGTTTCTCGTTCTTTTCGTTCGATAACGGTTTTTCCCGCCATCAATAAAAACAAACGGTGCGAATTGTGTGGTTCCAGACAGAACGGACAAATAAAAAAACGAATAACAAAACATGTTTTTTCACCAGAATACAACCCAGTGAGATTCGCTCTATAAATAATTCCCTTGTTCTTGGGGGCTAGAACTATATATAAAAAAGAATATATTTTGTTTTTCGAACCGAAAACCTTTAAAGGTATTGGTAAAAAATAATGATTGTACATTTTTTTGTAGAACAGCAACTTTGTCGCACGTTTCGCCTTTATTACATTTTGGGTCTGTTTTGCTCTGTCATCTCATTCTGCGCGCTGAAATTTAAGAACAGTAATAAGAAGAGAAAATGGTTTTTATTTTCCCCCAAAAGCTGTCAATGCTTCGCGAATGCAGGACTTTAAAGAACGCATTATTGCTGATTTAGGATGAAATGTTGGCTTCGGAATATTTTTTTGTACGCCTCTACGAATTTTTGTGCTATTCGTAAGTGTTTTTGTTCGGGGATTGAATAATAAAGTTCTTATGAGGAAAATAATATAAGAATTGGAAATGTAAATTAATTCTTACATCCAAGAAATAGAAAATAAAAATGATGATTCAGCAGATCTATTTTTTGTCCGGTTTTTCGAAAAAAACTTGATCTAAATAACTACATAGTTTCAGGTTTTGTCTTATGTTTTGTATTTGGACATTTAAACTTATCATCGGACCTCTGTTTCATGAAGTCGCTAAGTCCCGCAAAAAAGTTCATTGTGTGGAAAATTCGTTATATAGAGGTTCATCTTTCAATATACTTTATAAACCACATAAAGCAAATTTTAAATTCATAAACACTATATATATATATATATGTGTGTGTGTAAAGTAATATATATATATATAAAGTAATTATTTACACCTTTTTGTAAATTCGTTTATATTTATTTTATACATCTTACCCATAAAAAAATAATAGGAAGGAAAACTGTAAGGAAAACAAGACAAACGCGCGCTAATGTCGAAGAATACACTGTATTTTCAACATTAAGAAAGTAATTTTATATTAAAATTAATGAATTTTATGTACATTTTCTAATTTAAAGCATACAAGTAATTTTAAGCATACATTGTTGTATAACTAGTAATTCTAAACATGCATTACCACATATGTACTTAAATTTAATTACCCATAAAATCTGTTAATTTTATTTGAGTTTTTTATTTGAAAAATTACGGCAATATTTTTGTTCTAGATGAGTTAGGCACCTAGTAAAACCAGTTCAAAATTTATGACATGTTAAAATTTCTGATGTGTTAAAAGAGAGAATAACTTGAAATGTCCAGAAATACTTTTAAAATCGGGAGAAAAAAAATTGAATCACAAAAGAAAAAGTTCGATATATAGAAAATGCACTTCGTTATTGAGAGGTTATTTTACGAAGAAAATCGTAAAATGTTCTTGGTTCCACGAAAAAGTTCGCTATATAGAAAAATTCGCAATATAGAGGTTTGTTATATGAGAGTTTGACTGTATTTGCTTTGTTGTACAATGTGCTTACTTAATGGGCTCATTTCATGAAGTCACATGATAAAAACAAACACGTGTTTTCCATTGAATTCAAAACAAACATTAAACTAATTGTACTTATTGTTCTATTTGTAAAACTCAGATAAAATTTCAAATTTCATATCTGGGTAAAGATGTTTAAATGTTAGGGAAAAAAAATTCTTCAAAAAGATTTTTTTAAATTAAAAAAAAAAAATCCTTTTTATGTTTATACTTTTAAATAAAATGCATTTTTGTATACATATGCACTTTTTAAGAGAAAGTTTCTGCAAAGAGCAAATCTTGGCAACACCGGAGCGCGTGAACTGATTAGCTGGAATCACTAGATAGTTTTTATCGTGTGTCTATGAGATCGCATGAGTTTTTAAATTGATTGGCTAGAATCACGTGGCTTTCACTATCATGTGACTATGACGTCACATGAATTGAGCCCATTTCATATTAAATTTTGTATTAAATCTACGAATTCTAATTCAAAAAGTGATCGTAATGTAGTTTAAAAACGTGCGACTCTTCACCAATAGTCCTCATGCTTTGAAGTTCGATACTAACGAATAATTCCCCGATTCTCGATAAATGATGGATTAGTTGTATGCTCAATGGGCTAAATTCCTAATGGTCACTTGATAAATGTAACCATGTGTTCTCCATTGAATTCAAAACTAATTTTAGACTTGTACTGTGGTTCTGTTAGTAAAATTTCAAATTTAAGACTTTGGTTAAGATGTAGTATTAAGAGGACTTCAGAAACATTTGGATTTTTTAACTGACAGTCATGCTTCTGTATAGAACCTTTCTCGTTGGATAGTCATTGGGGATATGGCAAGCCTAAATATTCTGGATATTGTGGTTCGACTTTCTTCTCGACATTCTATATACTTACAATGGGTCCCCTTCCATATTGGATTGAATGGTAACGAGATAGACGATAGTTTGGCCAAGTCTGCCACTACTGACATCATTGTGGGGTAACACTTGTCTAACTTTTGCTGAACTTTCCTCAATTAAAAGGATAGAATTAAATGCACTTTAGAGAATCCCCCTTGCTCACCATTGGTATTTTGGGGGAAAAAACTCGTTGGTGTCACCAATTTAATATTCCTAAGAATCAGCAGACGGCTGTATCACGCTTTTTCAGTGGCCTCATTCAACCTCTTACTTTTCAAAAGGATCGGAAAGTCTTTCCAGAGTGTCATAGGTGCGAGACTGATCAGGCTTCGCCCAAGCATACTCTTAATTGTTTGGATTTTACTATTGACGAGATTTTTTTGGCGATTTTTGGCCTTATGGAGATGATGTAGCTAAGATGCAGCACATCTGGGTTAAGGAACAACAACAAACAGTATTAAGGTTCTTCGAAAAGTGTTTCAAAATTAAAAAACAACATATATTAACGTACATTTTTAAATCAAGTGCATTTTGTTTTGTGCATTGTTATAGTTGACAAATATTTCCTTTTTAAAAGAAAGAAAATTTCTGTGTAAAAACCAAAAGGTGGCAACTGCGAAGTGCATGAACTGATTTACTGAAAACACATGACTATATTTCTCATGCGATTAAGACGTCACATGAATTTATGAACTGATTGGCTGGTAACAAGTGAATGAAGTTATCATGTGACTGTGACGTCACATAAATTTATGAAACTGATCGGCTGGTAACAAGTGATTGAAGTTATCATGTGACAATGATGCCACATGAATTTATGAACTGATTGGCTGCTAACAAGTAAATGAAGTTATCATGTGACTATGATGTCACATGAATTTATGAACTGATTGGCTGGTAACAAGTGAATGAAGTTATCCTGTGACTATGGTGTCACAGGAATTTATGAACTGATTGGCTGGTAATAAGTGATTGAAGTTATCAAGTGACTATGATGTCACATGAGCTTATGAACTGATTGGCTGGTAACAAGTGATTGAAGTTATGTGACTATGATGTCACATGAATTTATGAACTAATTGGCTGGAAACAAGTGATTGAAGTTATCATGTGACATGAATTTATAGCCCATTAAATTGGACATCTCGATCTTTTTACATTAATCTGCGTTGTGTGTGTGGCTATCCATTAAGCCTTACAAATCAATTTTTTATTTATCGTTTGCTGATATTTGTTCGTGTCGTAATTTAATTTTAAGTTTGTTTTGAATTCTTTATTTTGCTTTATATAAAATAGAACACTCGAGTAAAGTAAAAGAAGTAGATTATGTTCTGAATTAATTAAATTGATTTGTTTTTTGTTTTGAATAAGTATAGCTGTAGTACTATTAGGCTCGAATTTTGTACTTCGATAACAACTATCAGATGGCATTAAGTCATATGTCATTCTTATCGCTTTGTTGTGCTTCAAAATTAAGAGATTCCAAATCAACAATATATTTAATTAATTGTAGAATTCAAGCACATCAGAATAATGTAGTTCTTATTTGTCGTGGAATTTTTTTTTCTTTATGTCTGTATAATCACGAACTGCTTTAAGTGTACTTATTAGGCGTTAATTAATTTGATCTGTTTGATTAATTTGAATGCTTGATTGTATATAATCACTGTTAGATAAAGTAATGTAATACGATTAGTTTGATGAATTAGAACATTTATTTGCAATTTGATTTAACTAATGCAATAGAGAAATTAAATTTTTTTTTGTCGTTAGTACTCAACTAAAGGGAAAACATTTATTGATTTTAAATATAACTAGCCTTCGGTTTCTTTTAAATTAGCTTTTTTTTAAGGGAGGCTTTTTTTTTTATCTAGACTAAAAAAATTTCTTTTGATGGATTTTTGCTTGTGAAATAAAGTTAAAAATGTTAATTTAATGGGTTTAATTCATGCCGTTCACATGATAAAGACAACCACGTGTTCTCCATTACATTCAAAACTGACATTAAACTTAATTGCACTTGTAGTTCTATTTGTAAAATATGGTGATAAAATTTCAAATTTTATAATTGGATAAGGATGTTAAAGTATTATGAAAGAAACAAAATTATGAAAACTATATCAAAATTTAAAAAACAAAATCCTATTTTATGTAAGTAATTTTAAGTTTAAGTCTAGTGTATTTTCTTACATATGTACGTTATTATTAACGACACACATGTACTTTTTAACATGCTTTTATTAGCTTCCCCAATATGTGACGGAACCTTTGAACTCGATTTTTACCCACTTTAAAGGGTAAGATTAATTCGAAATTTTGCACACTTGTCAAAAATCGATGGCAACACAATAATTTAATAACTTTGTTCCATTTTCCTGATCAAGATCATGAGGATTAACTATTTCCCATTTCCAGATTTGGCGACAAATTCTATATCCCATTTTCAGATTTGGCGACTAAAAGATTAAGTTACAACCTTAAAGCGAAAACGTCAATGTTTATTCCATATTCTAAAAAATTAATAAAGAATGAATAAGAATAAATGATTGTTTAAAAAACTAAAAAAAACATGCTTTAATAGTTAATTGAACTAAAAAGTAAGAAATAACTCTTAATATAAGAATAAAATGATTCACAAGAAAATTAATGTTATTGTCGTAAACGCGTGGGGTTTTCGATATTAATTGTTATAATTTCTTACTAGTTCAATTCCGAAATACAGAGCTAGTGTAAAATGTAATATACAAAGCACCCCCTGCTTTTACCACAATAACATGAATTTTCTCGCTAATGATTTTATTCTTATATTAAGAAGTACTTTTTACTTTTTAGTTCGATTAACTTTAAAAGCTTGTTCTTTTAAATTATAACTTATTAAAAGAAAGTTTCAGCAAGAAGCAGAATTTGGCAACAGCGAAGCGCATAAACTGATTATCTGGAATCACATAATTGCATTTATCATTTGACTATGACGTCACATGAATTTATGAACTTTTGGCAGGAAACACGTGATTATAGTTATCATGTTACCTACAATGGATCAAATTTATGTGTAGTCACATAAATTTAAACTATTATACGCAAAATATTATCTATTGCAATAATTCAACTATAAAGTATTTACTGCATCTAACTAAGCTCGACATTTATTAAGTAACTATATATTTATCTTCCTACGGTTTGCTGCCAGAATTACAAACCTAATATGGTTTACCTGATGTGAATAAAGTTGATATAATCATGCCTTTTAAGTTTTAATAAGAGGTTATAATTCCACTTTAAATTCCTTTACATCATGTTTACAATTTCGCTCAGGAAATTTCCTGTTAAACACAAATAGCGAGAAAAATCTACAAACTATAGTGAAATGTTAGTAAAAACGTTATAATTTATTTTCTACGCAATGTAAGAACACATCTCTATTTGAAGTTTTCTGTTTGTGTTTCATCAGCAAATAGCTAACCATTTCGTATGTGTAGTTATTGTTGCATTTCTCGTAAATTTAATTTATTTCGAAGGGGGAAAATAAATGTTTTCTATTCATTTTAAATTTATCCTCCCAATTTAACTAGTAAAAGTGAAATGTCGCAATTTGTTGCAAGCTGTTAAGACAAATAAACCCCCGACTAACTAGAAAAGCAATAAACTTTCTAATCTTTTAAAGTCTGAATTCTTTTCAAAAGAATAAATTAAACTTTTTTTATGTGTATTAAATTTTTTTTCTTAGTTCAGTCAATAAGAATTTAATGTAAATAAAATCCATGAATGGAATTTAAAGCCCTTTCTTATTCGTAAAGAAATATAGCTTTTATTTAACAACTTTTTTTTAAATAATAAGATTTATAATTATTTGTAAGTATTCTCTCAAAAGTATTGTATCTCCAGAATTTATATAGCTATTTTCCTCTTTAAGTTAATTCCTCATTTCGACATAACGTATTATTGAAAAGAATGCAAATGATTGTTTTATATTTGTTTGTAATTTTATGTTATATCTGAAGTTTTAGGGGACAGTATCTTTTGTTATTTCTAAAGGGATTTACTGTTCCTTTTAAATTTAAATTAAATCTCAAAATTCGTCTGTGCTTATATTTTTCTTCGTTCAAATTTAAATTCATTGATTTTGAACACATCATTTCCTTTCATTTTTAGCAGTTCCATGAAATTAAAATTATTCAAATTTGCTTATTAAGTTAACATGAGTAAATTATTTATTATTTACAAAGTTTATTTGTTAGAAGAAAAAAATTATAAATATGTGCGCATTAAAATTTGGATTTGACCAAATTTCTAGTCAACGCACCCACCCTCAATGGCACGCAAACTATTAGGGGCGAACTTCATTGAGGAATTGCTTCTCATCGTCTTCCTGATGGTCAAGAGCTATGCAATTCTTGAGGTGGTCTGCGTCTATCATCTCATGCCAGTTTAGTGGGCATCCCGAGTATGCCTATCTCGTCATGCGATATACGACGACGAGGTAGTCGCAGAAAGAAATTTTATATTCAAAATTATTTATTTAGCCCCTTTTTAACTTCTAAATTCTGTACATCTTGCTCTTGCAATGCTAAAAAATCTACTTCACTTTAACTCTCCTTAGGATGACTGTCTAAGCCAATCAGAAAGCTTTCTCTCTCACCAAACTATATAATTTCAAATAGCTTCGCTTCTAAATTTCTATCTCGGACTTCTCAGCTGTATCCGGATTGGCTTGGCTATGCCCCGCCCACACTCCTGATCAGTAATTTGTATTTTTTTCGTAGTTTTTCACTGTTTTTAACTTAATTTTCAGTAATTTTAGGTTAAATTCCTCTTTTCAACTTGTAGTATTTTTAATTTTATAGGTATTCATTAATACTTAAAGTAATTTATCTTCATATAGCCACCCATGGTTCATTCGAAAGACTGCGACATTGACTGCCTGCAGATTTATGTTGCTGATGGGCCCTAAACTTCTCATTTTTCCCATTGCATAATTCTGTAGAGTGCTGATTGAGGTATCAGGAAATATTTACGTTATTTGTGACTTTTGAGGAGTGTATAAAAGATTGATTTTAGGAATAGACAAAGGTTGCATTTAGTTTTACCGATGTGTCTGCTTTTTTGTTTCTTGTGGCTGGAGACCTGTTAAAGCTTAAGATTCCACGCCCGGTTTGCAAGGTATCCGAGTATTGGAAAACCAGAAAGGTTAAAAAATATGGTGCAATGCATCAAGAAAACAGAACAAAAAACAAGAAAAGAAAACAGAATGAAAAAAAGTCGGACGATTACAGGACGCTGTAGAAATAATACTATTTCTTTCCATGCAAAAATGCAACCGATTTATCTGCCATTAACAATAAAAAAAATTTAAAAGTTCCAGTACCAAATAATAATAAACATGTTTGCAGTTATGAAAAAAATAAACGAATGGGGGAAAAGGCTTTGAAAATATGATTTTCTATAATGTTTGCCACTGAAGGAACGGGCGAATTAATGGGATTTTCATCTAAGAAAATAATCCTCGTAAATAGTTTTACTACGAATCCACGAACACGTGTCGAAAAAAATAAATCTCGACTTTAAATCATAATGATGCTTTCTGTTACTTTTGTCTTAAGTTAATTCTTGTTTTTATTTTATTATTTAGTTTTGGCTTTGTGCCTCCACCTATTTATTGTCTTTAATATTTTTATTGATTGTTGTTTTAAATGAAGTTAATATTTTATTTTTTTTCTGTGACATTGAATTATTTCATTTTTTGTTTACATAAGATAAAGATAAATAGAATAAAAGGATTTATAATCGAGATAATATTAATTTTTTTTCAAAAAAATTATAAGCAAGAATCTGAATCTGCATTTGCTTTACATAACATTACGTATGCTAAAAATAAGAAAAGTGTATTTTTGTGTATAACTGGAAGGTATACTGTTGTTTATCTTCTTTAACGATATTTTCTTCCTTGAAAATAGCTAACAGTTTTTTTTTTCTTTCCTTTTAGGTAAGCCTCTTAACTTGTTCTAAACTGAATGTTATGTTTCATCTGTTTCATCATCAATTAAAGTATGATTATGTTTGGTAAGTTTTTATTGTTATTTGCTTTCGTACTTGTAATATCCTTGCCTTTCAAAGCAAAATATTTTAAAGGCAAATTAATTATTTTATGCGTTTGCAAGACTAAACACGCAAAAATTTTAATCATTATTTTTATTTCATCTATACAAAAAAATATTGATTAAAAATACTTGATTATCCACATTTGTGTAAGTTTGACTGCCATTTTATATTAAGGTATCCGACTACGTTCGGAACCGTGATTTTGCAAAAGCGCATAAATGGATAATATTTATGATATTTAGTGTCACTTAGATTAGAATACATGAATATAAAATTGTTTTAAGATTAGTATTGCAATAAAAAATTATTTAGGTACAATATTTTGACACAAAAATGAACATAGAATGACCCATTTTCAAAATATTCTTCTTTTGTGAAAAATGCTTCTATTATAAAGATATTTTGCCTGTATATAGCTCAGACCTCTGTACAGAGGCTCAACTAGAATGTTTGAAATATATAACTTAGAAGTGGATTTATCCATGTTTTACGACAATAGAGGGGAGGAATTTTAAGAAAAAACGGCGATAATTATTTCAATGGGTTGTAACTCTGAAAAGTAATGTGAATGTTTCAAAAATCATAGTTGAGCCTCTGTATTGAGGTCTGAGCTATATACAGGGAACATATTTTTATTTTAGAAGTATTTTTCACAAAGGGAGAACATTTTCAAAAAAGGTTATTCTAAGTTAATTTTTTTGCGAAATATTGTATTTAAATATTTTTTTTTGTCATAATGTCCTTAAAACAATTGTATACATGTATTCTAATCTAAGTGACAGTAAATATCACTAAAATTATCCATTTATGAGCTTTTTTAAAATCACGGTTCCGAACGTAGTCGGATACCTTAATTTATTTTACTTAAGAGAATGAGCTTAAATATTTCGGAGAATATAATAATACTTTGATATCAATAATTCTAATATTTTGATTATTCAAATCCAACAACTCAATTTATTCAATGCTAAAGAATGTAAACTACACGTCCGGCAAAACACACTTGTGTACTTTGTTTGCGATACAGCATAAACTAGTTTTTTAAAACCAGAAGAGACAAATTAACATAACCATTTGTGTGATTTAATTTGAATTCCTCGATGTTATAAAAATGTATCAGCAAACAACTAATCTACCCTCAATACAAGTTAAGCTACATTAGAAATGTTTAAGCCCTGATTTAAAAAACTTCTAATCAAGAAATTAATTAAATAAATAATACAAAACGCCTAGAATCACTGTTAAAGATCCCTGAACTTTGGGGGTGTTCTACCAAACATATACACGGGTAGATCAAAATAGATTATAAGAAAGAAAAATTGCGGTAAGAAGACAGTTTGAACCATTGTTATTATTAATGCATCAGCAATTCTTCTCAATAGTTATCAGTTCTTCGCTACTTCTTCCCTTTTTTTTAAGCTGTAAGAATGTCCTATATATTTGCATGCACATAAAGCTATGTTCTATTAACTAAGTGTAATTTATATAGTGGGCACGCTAGATTATAGTGGCTATGGTTGGAGCTCGTGGCCGGCGTGTCATGAGTTCGAACCCTAATCCCACTGAAGATCCGACGTGTAGAGGAGCTGATTCGCGTTAAATCTGTAGAGGTTCAAAGTTCTTCCATTGTATTGGTGTGACGAAGGTTCAAAATTACGAAGCCCGCTGCCAATAGCTCTCGTGTAGCTTTTTAATGAGATGTTAATAAACACTCACTCACTCTTAAGTGATTTACTGCTATTAGAATTAATGTATCCGGAAATAGTACGACATGCAAATGAAACATATTAAAGGCATTTCGTACGTATCATTAGTTTTATACGTTTTACTTAATCGTAAATTAATTCGTAAGCTATGATTGTATTTAATTCTTCTGATATATCTTTAACCCATTTATTAGCACTTCATAATATCATTTTTTGATGGATTATTTTCCAGAAGCAAACATTCTCATACTCCACATTAATAATTTCTACTTCAAAAGTACTTATATATATATATATTTCATGTAGTTGAAAGAATAATACTTTCTACACAAACGGAATTAAACTGAATTTCATCCTTTAATTTGAGCCAAGAAAACTCGAAAGTTAAATCGCTTTTTCCAAACACCAAACCCACTCAACTCAACTCTTATTTCATTTGAGGCTGCTCTCGACCACTCTCCAAACACAAATCGAGATCAGGGAACACAAATTATATAGCAGTAAAAAGGGAGGGAAAAAGAAAAGAGAACGACTAGATAGCGGCCTCGAGGGGGGTGGGGACGTCCGGTAATGGCACAGACCCATCACCTGTCATGTCGGCCCTGCGTCAATGTCGCGGAAAACAAGGGTTACAGAGGAAGCGTCCGATTGCTTGACCGTCGTCAGGATGCGAGAGGGAAGAGGGTTGGAATGTCTTTTTATTAGGCAAGATTCATTTCCTTAGGTTGGAGTTCTTTTCTTCTGTGAGGGATGGCAGTTCTTGATGTACTTAAGGCTTAAGAAGGGTTTTTTTAGGGGTTGAGTGCTATAGAGAGTCGTGATTTTTTGGGAATCTGGAATGTTCATATATTTTGTCTCACTTCTTTTACATCTATGCAATTAGAGGGGCAATTATTCATTATAAGAAATGTCCGACAAGAGGATTGAGGGCGTTCGTATAAATGGTTATTTTTTTATAGTTAGTGTCAGTTGAATTAGAATATACATATAAAAATGTTTTATGAACATTATTGCAAGAAAAAAAAGTATTTAAATATCCTTTTTTGGCAAAAAAATAAAGAAATAATGACATTTTCAAAACATTCTCTTTATATGAAAAATGCTTCTGCCAAAATAATATTTTGTCTATGCAGCTAAAGCCTCTAAGCCCTTGTTGAAATAAAGTTTTGAAATATATAATTCAGAAGTGAACTTATAAATTCATATATTATTATATTAGAGTAGAGAAATTTTAGCAAACACCCAGTATATATTATTTTAATGGATCGTACGTTTGAAAATAATGATATTTTAAAAAATCCTTGTTCAATCTCTGTATAGAAATCCCAGCTATATAGAGAGAAAAGGTTATTATTATAGAAGAATTTATACTAAAGGAGAATGTTTTAAAAATACCCCGTTCTTCATTTTTTTACTAAAAAATTGCATTTAAATATTTTTTTTCTGTAATAATATTCTTAAAATTTTTATATGTATATTCTTACTCAACTGACATTAAATATAAAAAAGAAAAAATTCATTTATACGATTTTTCAAAATCATGGCCCATTAAGTGGTTGTCTATATAATATATTCAAGCTTCATGAACTTGTAGTTATATTCAGTTATATAAATCTAAAAGGAAAATAAAACTTTATTACGAATAATATCAAAGTCTTACGAATTACGAATAATAGCAAAAATTTCTTCTGTTAAAAATATATAAGTTTTTAGAAGTTATCACATGTGCTGAATTATATGTCACAGAACTTTTTAAGAAAAGGAACAAAAAAAATCCTTTATGCTTGAATAACGTACGGAATTCTTATTATCGCACACTGAAAACAAATTTAAACAACTGATCTGCGAGTCTTATTGTTAAATTTACATATTCAGTTTATTAAATGATTATAAAACATAAAATGATCATACTCTAAATATATATTTTTTCTAAGTAATAGAAGAATAGTATATATATTATAACCCTTGATTTTATGATGCTGTAAATACTTTTAATTACTATCGAATATATATATATATATATATATATACATGAAATTATACAAGTAGAATATCAATTTTTATTAAACCATAGAGTTCAATTTAATGAAAAAGGAATAGTTTCTTGTAAATAATTTTTAAAACTATTTTGAAAGATTTGTGCTCAACAAATTGTTTTCAGCAACTGAATAAAATAGTTATCCCTTTTTATGGGAAAGTGATATAATTTATAATCAATCAGCAGTCACTTTGACAATTTTTCAAAGGGTACAACTGGTTTTATTTATTTTGCTTACACATTTTTATTTTCTTCATCATAAGGTATTAACCCTGTTCAATCTTTTTTTAAAAAAAATCTTCAGGTATTTGAAATTGTTGAACACTGTAAGCATATAAGCTGATGTATAATTTCTAAAAATAAATTGTCTGAAATAATTCAAAAGTAGAGTTTAACAAGTAATATATATATATTAATTAATTCAATTCCTACTTAGATCAATAAAGAAAATTTTTATTTTAGCTACTTTTTATTGAATAGTCCCAATTAATATAAATATGTATATACATAGGACAGAATCACAACATTAATTGGTAATTCATTTTTATTAATTATCATTAAAGTATCGTATTGTCATCCAAAATAATCCTTTTGTAAAATTTCAGTTCAACTGAATACTTTAAAACGTGAGAAAAAAAAACATTTTCAAGTTTTTACACAAGTCGCCAAAAATGATGCCGACGTGGCTGTATTTGTAATTCTTTAAATAATTAGTTTTAATCAATCAATTTTTATTAATTATAATTAAATTATTGTATTGTCATCCAAAATAATCATGTATATAAACTTTCAGCTCAATTGAGCGTTTTAAAATGTATTTTATTAACGATTGAAAATTCCGCGAAGATAAATAAATAAATTAATAGAGAGCGTGAGCTAACAGTAGGAATTGAAAAAAGAAATTCATTTCCTGTCTTTCTGCTTCCAATTTTTTGAATACCCTCTGTTTAGTCGCCTTAAGAAAATTCGTGAATATGAAACTAGCATTGTTAATAGTAAAACCTTTTTAAATTTTATGATCAGCGCCATCAACACATCTTTCACTAAAATACAGTTTCTAGTTAATGGATTTCCCTTTGTTAAAAAATATTACTCAAAAAGGAATTATATTTCTCTTAAGTTGTTAATACTACCCGTGTAATTAATTTCCTATCCCTTTTAAGTCATTCTTTTAAGAAAATGAAAATTTTACATCCTTCAGAAAATTGACTTTTAAATATACCTTTTCATTAGCAAAATCTAAAACTTTTTAAAGAGTTCTGTTAATCGAAGAACTTAACTTTTCCTTAAAGTAATTACATTATTCTCAATCCAAGTTTTTTTCAACAACAAACTATTAAGCAAGAAATTGGAACCGAATCCTTTTCTTAATTTATTCATTGCCCCCAAAAACTTTTTGTAGGTTTCTTTATTTGTGAAACACAAAAGATTTTCAATTAATTTACCAGTCCTGCAATTTAACTATAGCTAAGTCTTATCACAATACTTAAAATTGCATTACATTCTAAAGGAACACAATATGATTCAATTGTCAAAAATCGGTCAAAAATGCAAATCAAATGTTCTTTGCGTAAATTATTTTTATGTGTTTTCTATAATCACACAAAATTTGAAAACTCTTAGTAAAAAATCCAGATTTATGATCATTTTTCTGGTCATTTTTATTCACATCCCAATGATAAATAAAAACTGAACTGATCTATCCCAGAAGGAGAATAAATCTAATTAATTTATCTACATTTATAAAATATTAAAGCTTTTTTATTTTGTGCCAAATGATTTGATATTTTAACTATTGCTATTAATGCATATAACAAAAGTTGGTATGCGTTTTTGAATCAAAGCAATGCTTATTTTTAAAAAAAAATATTTTGAATTTAGAATTTACAAACTTTTTAAGTTACTTTCAATAAATATTCATAAGAAAATATTTTACAAATATCAATCATGTTATCATGAAATCCATACTAATTTTTGCTATGCATTAGTTCGACGTACTTTTAAATTAAATTTCATTGTGTATGTCAATTATTTTAGGCCGAGTAGCATTTTAAAATCATTTCATGAATTTTTAAATGTTTTACTTAAAAAAAATTCATTGAGTAGCTTTTTGTGGTATTTTGAGCACAAAAAGTGTTTAACATAGTACTTGAACATGGAGAAAACCTAAAAATTTGTAAAAACCATTAAATCGTACCATGTCCCCTTAAATAAAAAACTACTAAAAATGAAATTTTTATACGATTTTTTGGTAAAGATATAAAATTTTTATGCAGCGTTTTGAATGCCTTTATGCATATATATATAAATATAACCTTAGTAAGTAATTTAAAACTTTTCATTGAGTTTGTTCATAACTAAACTGTTCCCTCAAACCTGTCCCCTAATCTCCAGTTTGTTCCTAAGGAAATAAATAACTATTCACAAAACTAACACACAACACTTATACAACATCAATTTCATCGATCTTTGCGAAACAAAGACACATGTCAACTTTCCGAAAACTTCCCAAGAACAGATCCGAGATCCAAGTCTCTTCCGAAGATGTTCAGAACCCCTAATCCATCATTTCCAACGCCAGCGATAGATCCTAGTATCTAGAGACGCATGTATCTGAAATCTAGTACCACCAGGTCCCGCAATATCAGGGGACGTCCGAGAACGGAGCTACAGATAAATTCTCCGGGGCCAGGCTAATTTAGAACAGCATTAATCATCCAGTGACCAGATTTGGATGACAGGGGCCTGTCATCGAGAGAAGAGTGGTCTGGCTACTGAACTTTCCTTGTCCAATTTGCCCCAACGGTTAATGTTTCGTTTTACCTGGTTAAAAGGGTGACAAGTTGATTATACTAGGATATGAGATTCAATCTCTCTCCCTGGTTTGCTTGGAGGAATTGGGAATGTCTAAAGTAGAGGCTATTATTTTGGAATGTGTTGTTATTAAAGCTAGGAAATTGCTCTCTCTTTAGTGAGGGTTAAGTGTTTAATTTGGAAGTATGGCGGGGTGGGTGGTTGTGGATCTGGGTTTCGTTGTAAATGGGCGGAGGAAATTGAGGCTGTGTTAGGGTAAATGAGGTGATGGTATTGAAGGGAAGGCGTGGGGTGGATTGGAGTTGTGTTGTTACGGACTTGTGTTATGGGAAAAGATATAAAAGAGAAAAATTAGTGACTAAAAAGTAAGCGAAGCAAGGAATTGGCTATCATTGACTTCTCTGAGGCCTTATTGTTTTTGTTGGTTTTAATCATGTAGTAGTCACACTATTTAGTGACAAAATAGAAAACGATTTTCCCTGCAATTTTCCGTTTCCCTTTCTATATAGGATGTTGGACTATTTTTGTTTGTTTGTTTCTATTTATTCATTAATTAAATTTAATTATTCTAATAAAATAGTATTGTAAAAAAGAATCACTTTCTCAGAAATTAGGCTATTCCAGGTGGGATTCGAACCCACGACCTTTGGATGAGAAGTCCGATGCGCTATTCATTGCGCTACAGGGATACAACGAACGATTTTCCTTTCTATATATGCTGTTGGACTATTATTTTTGTTTGTTACTATTGATTCATGTTCTAATTTAATTAATGAATTAATATTTGAAAAAACTGTATTTACATCAAGTGTCATCCACTACAAGTTTAAAAAAATGTATTTGAACTTGAATGGATAAATAGAAAGTACTTTATTAACGAATGAAAATTTGAACAAGATATATAAGGAGAGAGTGAACTAATAGTAGGAATTGAAAAATAATCAAACACTTCCTTTCCATTGATACCTAAATCTTGCCTATGCCATTGTTAGCAAAAGGTGATGAGGTGAACTCAAAATGACTAGACTTTATAAACAGATTATAGTTTATGTATAATATACCGTGTAACTAAATTATACGATGTTTTTTTCTTTTGTTATTTAATTAAAATTTCTATATCATTATACTCAAAGAAAAAAACTTACTGCGGATGTTTATTACTGCTAAACAATAATATACTACGAGTAAAACACATGTAGAAATACCCAAGCTTGGGTAAACTTTGCACGATGCTTACGGGGTCGCACACAGAAGTTGTGTGCAATCCCATAAGCCCTTCTCCGAAACTTCGCATCCCGAAGAGTTTAAGAACCCTTGCTTCAGGGGAAACTATTGTTTGATTTGAAAACCTCTTTTTGCAAAGGTATCACGATTTATGCAAATGGATATTGCTATTTAAGGATAAGTGAATCCAGTTCGAGGAAGAAGATAGCAATTAGATCGTTTTGATGTTTGTTTAGATCATAATCACAAAATTTATACTTTTGTGTTTCCAGAAACAGGATTATGAGCCTTGTGGTTCAAGGAATTGAACACATTATCTGCTGTAATAAATAAGTATCTGTGGAGCCACAAATACGAAAGAAAGTCATTAATAAGTCACAAAAGATAATAAATGAAATGAAAATCAGTAGGAAACAATTTTTATTTTCCCGCATAATCTCCAGCAACGTTGACGCACTTATCCCATCGTTTAATCAGATCCCCAATTCCAGCTGCATATAATTCTTTGGGTTGCTGTTTCATCCACAATCATACATTATGCTGTATTCTAAACCATTTGAACATCCTACTGCCGTTGCGATGCTGTCCATTGTCACTCTTCAATCAGCCCGAATCAATTCTTCCACCTTTTGCTCAGTTGATTTTGTCGCAATCAAAACTGTATGGTTGCTTCGATCTTCATCAACAATTTTGGAACGTCCTTGCGAAAATTTCTGCACCCATTTGTATACTGCTTTACTTGATGAACACTTCTTTCCATTTACACGTAACATTTCTTTAGGAATTTTTTTTGATTCAAGTATTTTTCCCCACACAAATCGGAACACAGTACGCTGTTCCTCTATAGTACAGTCATTCAGAACCATTGGCATTTTCGAAACTGTATTATGTATGCATGCGAATGCTACCTACGCAATAGGAATTGAATATCCTAAGACTGTATGCTGTTGTCATCTATCAACATTCTTTGGAGATATCTTTTACTACTTTAAATCCTGCCATATGCATTTCTTTGTAGCTTACTTATTCTCGTATTTAGAATATGTTAAAACTCACTAGCTTTTCTTTAACTGTAACAAAAGTTGACATTAATTGAAAATGATAAGAATAAAAGGGTTGTTGATTTCTTTTAGACAAGTGTATTTAAAATTTGAAAGTATAGTACTTTTCTAATTAGTTAAGTTGACGGGACGAAGTGTTTAAACGGCTACTTTAAGTAACTTTACAATTTCAAACACGACTTTCATTGATACATACGGTGCTTTTGATGTTTCCTTTAATATGTGAACTCAAAAATGGTTTTATTTAATTAAATAAAACTTTTTGTAAGTCCACGGTACTTTAAGCACATTCAGTACAAGTTTCCAAAAAAAGAATCATCATTTACGGTAATTGTAAATAATGAGAAAAATCGAGTCACTGGAATGTCATTTTTTTGCTGTTCTATAATTGTACTGAAGCTCACTAACTACTTTCTAAAATTAGTTCCAAAGAAAAAACTTTCACTTATCTTATTAAATAGAAGACGTGAGCCAAAAAAAAAATGAATATGATTCTATAAGATTCTATAAAATTCAAGTAGAGAGACTCCCATTTCTTTTATCCCAACGTCGATGAAGTAATTAAAGATGGATATCCGTCATCAAAATCGATGTTTCATTCACCTTAAAGAAATACGAAACATACTTTTCGATATTTAAAAACGATTATTTCTGACTAAAGTGCATTATATTTTTCTTGAAAGAAAAGCTTTCTCATAATTTACGACTGAAGTCTTAGAAAATCGAATTTTGACTTTTCATGGTTGGCTCTTCAGTGAATAAGAAATTGTTCTTTTCAGAATGCAACACTAGTCTTGCCTTTTCTCCCTTCTGGACATCATTTTAAAATTTGTTGCAGTCATTTTATTTTTGATTGTGCTTTTCTTCTTTTTATACATAAATTTGCATGGTGAAAGCAAATTTCTTTCTAATAGCCTATAGCTCTAACATTCAAATTGTAGTGTTGGGGAAATTGTAGTTTGTTCAATTGTGGTTTGAAGGGGAAATGCAAAAATTTTCTGAAATGAAATGGCAAACTTAATTCGTTTTCTCCCTTTGTTGAGAAATAATTTAACAGAGAATTCCTGTGGCAAGTAGGCTATGAAATTCATTTGTAGAAAAATAATGAATAAGTCAGTTATTGTATATTTAAAAATCTAATAAGCTGCTGTATTAAACAGTATGATAATACTGTACTAATCTAGAATTCCGGATAAATATTTTGGAGAATGTCATGAATTATAATTATATTATTTTTAGAAAGGCCCCCCCCCCCCAATGTCATTTTTTCCCTAATGTGTAAATAATTTGTCAGAGAAATACATCCATAATTGAGATATTCTAGAGAAAATTTTATTAAGATTGATTAATATATTGGAAAATAAAAACTTAAAATTTTTGTATTACTTCAAAACAGTAAAATAAAGGAAATAACCTACTTATTTTTCAGGAAAAAAATATAATTCACAGTACATTGATAATAAAAGTACCATAATACACACAAAGTACATTAATAATAAAAGTAAAATGGGAAATTTTAACTTTTTGACTTGAAAATGTGAAAGTATTAATATTTTTTTTTTCACTGGACTTCATAACTTTTCTATTAAAGATGTGTAATTCATTTTTCAACTTTAATTTAGTTTATTTTTTGAAAAATATTGAGTCAGAAAACTTTTCTGAAAATGATTTCTCTAATTCACTTTTATCAAACTTACATATTTATTTAGATTCTTTATTATCAAAAACATAAAACTGAATTTAGAATACTGATTCATTAACCAATAGGTAATAGTAATCACAGTTCTTTAGGATAATTCTAAATTTTAGAACTGTAGCAGCTTATATTGCACGTATAATTTTTTTAAATTGGTTGTCTGTTAAATTCTTTGAATTTATGTCTCTTATCAAAGAAACACAGATGATTCTCCTTTAAAAATGATTGAATCAAATATTGCATTATACAAAAAGCAAAGTCAAAATAATTTGAGAAGATTTCAAGCTTGAAGAATTTTTACCGAACATCCAAATTCCCCCTGCATCTGACAGACCCTGTTCGAAACCGAAAGAGTTTCTTTATTAAATCCTCTTAACTTCAATTCGGAAATTATCGTTTGGTATTTCACTCACCGAAGCGCAACGAACGTAACCAGATTCGGAATAGAATTCTCGGAAAATAATAGCCTCGCATTCGTCCTCTCTTAACATCTCTACAAATGGGAAAAACGTGTATCAAACAACATTTCAGAAGGCTAACTGTCGTATCGTTTGTCACATTTTAGCTTATACATAATTTTGTTAGTAAAAATTCTGACATTGGTGGCATTTTCGAACGTCTGTTATGTTTTGCATGGCTGATTCTTCCTCTTTTCTTCTTACTTTTCGTTCTGGCTGCCGCTCTGCTCTTTAGCAGACGATATTTTTGCTATTTTTTATTTCCTCTGTTACACCGGTGGCTTAGTCGATAGTATAAGTAATGGATTCCCTTTGCAGTAGACGGGGCATGAAATTTTTGCAGCGCTGCATATTGAATTTCGCTGTTCTGAATAAAGAGCATGTTTTTGTTCTTTTTTTAGTTATTTACTTATTTATTTTTTTCGTGATTATTATTTTTGATTTTTCCCCCCTTTTGCGACAGAGTTAAAATGGCGATACGCTACATAAAACTAGAAATAATGCAAGCATTTTTGAAAGACAAATAGCCCCTCTCTAGACCGGTTTTTGCCAACTTCTGAACGAGTAATAGTATATAAAATGGGGGCGCAGACGATTCGTGAAATTCGAGTTTGATCCATTGCGTTCGGATCTAAATCGAACGGGGTCGGATATCTGCTCTGATAAAAATATCAGATGACGAATGGATCTTTATTTAGATTGACGATTTGAATGTAGTTGACACTGTAGTTTAGAGTGAATGCGCTTATATCGAGTGCGTTTTATGTTTTTTTCTTTTTCTGACCGGTTTATTTTAGGTACTTTAAAAGGGAAAACAAATGCTGAGAGCTTTGAAAGGATACTTATAAAGATACATAAATATGCCAGTGGTTGTCGATTTATTTTCACTCTATACAATTCGTGTTTGTTCAACTTAACGCCAGTGATAAAGGAGGAAGATACTATTAATACTTTTATTATAAAGAAATAAATTTAAAATAGTTGTAGTTTTAACAATAAAAAGGGGTCTCAGGGTGTTAGCTTTCTCTAGAGAGCTGAAAATATAAACTATATTAAAATATGAATAACTCTTTGAAATTAAAACTAAATAATTCAAATCTTTTACACATTATTTATAAAGGAATAGGGCTTCAGAACAGTATAATATGTTTAAAATATATTGCATATGAAAATAAGAGACATTTCTATAAGAAATATTAATTCAGTTTTATGTTGCGCGTGCTGTTTTCTAAAATAGTAGTTTTAATTACTAGCTATAAGTTGATTTATAAAGTTAAATGCGTATCCTTATTAAACTGTAGTAATTTTATATTAATAGAATAATAAATTATATTTTTTTAAAAATAAAAAAATTACATTTTTAAAATTTTTTAAAACAATTTCAGTATTTTTCAAATACAAAATATTTATTATTTTTAAATGATGTAAGGTTTGAAGAGTATGATAATTCTATAAAGTTTTATACATCAGAGGCTGCTACTTAAGAAAACAGCGTGCGCAACGCAAAAAATTTTTAACATTTATTACATATTTTCATATGCTTATAATTTTTAAAATTATGATTATATTTCAAACATTTTGTACTTTTTTGAAGCCATAATCATTTGTAAATAAAGTGTAAAAGATTCGAAAGATTTAATTTAAATTTAGAATAATTATACCTGTTTGAAAATTGTTTATATTTTTACCCCTCGAGACAAAGTTAACACCCCTGAGACTTCTTAAGATAATAAACTTTTTTATACTTTAAAGGACTTAATTGTTAGCCACTAGGGGGCTATTGTTTTAACTACATATAAATTACTCAGCTCATTAGATAATACCTTTTCAGTTTTGTCTCTCACAATTCACGTCTGCTTTAACCAATAATGAGTTTAATTTTTAAAGTATGTTATTCCAATAAAAAATTCTTTTTTATGTTTTATTCGATTGAAGTATGTTTTTAATAACGTAATACATAAGTCGCTAAAATGGTTCTTGCAAAATGCTGTATAGAATAATGAAATACGTCGTGGTTCACAAAGTCGTAAATAAGGACTCCTGTTTGGTTAGCGACCTCGTCATCTGATCTTGTTTTTATTTTGAAATTATTATGTCAAAAGTTTCATTGTAGCTAAATAACTGGATTTTAGCGACAGATCTCTTAATTCAGATGAAGTTATAACATACGATAATTAAGACAATACGTAATAAAATAAACATAAATATAATTTTAATAATAAAAAGCAATTTGATTTGCAATGAAATTGACTTGTCCGTTCTGGGAATAATAGTTACGGTAACATTTTATTTTAACCCAAATCTTTCTTATTGGGCCAAATTGCTCTAGCAGCTCTCATTATTCTATATTTGACTTCTATCCAATACGAGGATAATGCGCCAAGTTGGCGATAAATAAAGGTAGACTAAAATAGGATCAAACCATAATCCTAGGGAATTTTTTTTATTTTCGTTTTCAATTTGAATCGAATGAAGTGCATCCAAAAGAGCAAAAATTAATGAATATTTTTCTGTGGTTATTTTTCTCTGATTTCTGAAAGCATTTCCATGCCTATTTTAATGATTCATTTGTGGGTTTTCAGAAATCAAAGAAATTCTCAAGACTTTTCAAGATATCGGATGGAAAATACAATTCCAGTGGAACTTCTATTTATTTATTTATACTCTTTCCTTCGAAGGCACTCTATTACATTCAAATCGATGCCCCAGTTTAGGTTTGGGGAGGAAAATAGAATTTCCATAGGATTAACATAATGTTTACGAATTTAAAATGGCCGATAGACGGCAGACTTACAAATGAAACTTCAGTATCATTAAGTGCAAAAAGCAGAATGGAAATCGCATAATGGTTGGAGATATTAAAAATATACAACTGGCATTTAATAGACTAAATATTAATATATTAAAGGATAATGCACCTACAGCGAAGCAAAAGCAAAGGCAGTTGATAATGTGGAAGAGCTCAAGTATTTGATCCCGTTTATCTCTACCTAAAATAATAAAAAAATTTACTTCTATTGTTTCAAAGTTAAAATTTAGATTTAAGAGTACTAGAAATTGCTTGGGATCTCCGATTTCTTTAAAAAAATCATTTTTGGCAATATTTTTTTTTTTATTAGATTTCAACTGTTGAAAAAAAAAGGAGTAATTTCGAATCATTTTAGCTGAGAGTCGTTGTTTCTTATCCGAGATGATGTAGACGCCATTTCCATAAAACCAAAAATCGCCAAAAAATCCAAAAATAAAATAGGACTTCCTAAAACCTCGTCAAAAGTAAAATTCAAGCAATGGGCTTGATTCATGAAGTCATATAATAAAAACAAACACGTGTTTTCCATTGAATTCAAAACAAACATTAAACTAATTGTACTTGTTCTATTTGTAAAACTCAGATAAAATTTCAAATTTTATATTTGGTTAAAGATGTTTAAATGTTAGGAAAAAAAACCAATCTCTTCAAAAAGATTTTTTAAATTAAAAAAAAATCGTATTTCATTTTTATATTTTTAAATAAAATGCATTTTGTACACATATGTACTTTTTAAGAGAAAGTTTCTGCAAAGAGCAAAACTTGGCAACACCGGTGCGCGAGAACTGATTAGTTGGAAACACAAGATAGTTTTTATCGTGTGACTATGACGTCACATGAGTTTTTGAATTGATTGGCTAGAATCACGTGGCTTTCACTATCATGTATCTATGACGTCACGTGAATCAACCTCATTAAGAATATGACATGGGGCAAACCTGATCAGTCTCGCACCTATAACACTCTGGGAAGAGTTTCCGGCCCTGTTGAAAAGTAAGAGATTTGATGTGCATTTTAAAAAACTTGATAGAGCCGTCTACTGATTTCTAAGATCGAGGATTCGAGGATTTTATGCAAAAAACAATCACAAAGAAAATAAACAGTTCTTTAAGAGCGATGCGAATCTATTATCAAAAATCCAATCCTTTAAATACAGGATTCAGCAGCAATATTCACAGAGTAAATCTCCGAAGGTCTACACACCTTCCAAAGCACTCAAACACAATTGTCAGTGTTTCAAAATACACGTATGTAAAAGATTATTCACAAGCACAACCTAGCTAATTGCTAGTCAAAACAATGTTTACTACTCGCTAGTTTAATCAAGACTGACTGGTTGCGGCTGGCACTCCTATTTCTAGGCGCGGCAGAAGCTTCCATAAATATAACCGCTCGTGTCATTGAGCGTGACGTTAATGGAGAGATCCACTACTTTCTAGAAGAATTCTGAGGATTCCGAACTCGCTAACATGGTCGCCAATGACGCCACAAGGGTCGCCAAAGTCGCCAAATTGACCGCCAACTTGGATCTACCGCCAAGATTTCGCCAAGCTCTCATTGATTCGCCATTATAACGTAAGGGGCGGCATTGCTTGTGGATAGTACAATTTTAACATGAAATAAATATAACATAGAGTAATATAAATGCATTAAACACCCAAATATACAAATTATTTACACAAAATTCGTAACAATATTAAGTTGTGATTTCAAAGAGGTTTTTTCCAAAAAACCAAGGGTGGTTAGTGGATATTCTCCATTGGGCATTTTATTATATCCTTTTAATGGATGAGAGCTCAGCAAAAGTCAGCAATGGCAGTCATGGCCAAATTATCGGCTATCTCGTTACCATCCAATCCAATATGGGAGGGGACCCATTGAAAGTATAAGGAGTGTCTAAAAGAAAGTCAAACCTCAAGATCCAGAGCATTCCGGCTTGTTATTTCTCCAACAGGTATCCAATGAGATGGGTGCTATATAAAAGCATGAAAGTTAAAATCCTAGTGTCCCCGAAGACAAGGTCAGAAGCAGTGATCATTTTAGTAAAATGTATATTTTGAAAAAGTAATATTCCCGAATTGATATTATTATTTAGGTTAATTTTTATTTCTATTATAAACTTTTCTGTTTTTTCATCATTAAAATAAAGTATCATAGGGATACAATTTAGCATAATTATATAATACTCTGTAATCACTCATGTAGTAACTCTTTACTGAATTATTCCATGTATCAGGAGCGCCCTCTAGCGATAAAGAGATGCGAGTTACACTTCAATTCAACAATGAAAATTCATCGATTTATTTGTCTTTTTTTTAAAAAAAAACCGGTGTTTGTTGTCCGTGTATAACTTAAACCAAATCAATGTGACTAATGTTACACCAATTACTAATTCGCCACTCTGGATTGTTGTCCTCTCCCCTCCGAAGTCTGCCATAACTGGTTTAACAATTAACGTTCGTATATGTACTGGTTCAACAACAGCGTATATATATATATATATATACATATATATTGTACGAAACGTCTTTACTGCGATTTTATTTAGAAAAAAAGAATCAATGCATCTTTTAATAATTTAAATAAAATCAAAGTTCAAATATAACCTTTTAATGGGGGCTTTCTTTAAAAGCCCTTATTAAAGCTATAATCAATGGATGAAATATTTGTTTTGAAATCTTTAAGTTCTGAATTTTTTTTTTAATAAATCCGGTATTTTTCATTTTATTGAATGGGTTTTTTTTTAAAAAAAAAAACACCATCATTAAGAAAACCTTTATCCTAAAATCTATTGAAAATGTTAGAAAAATAAGCTTAAGTGGGGCAAAAAAAAAGAAATGTTTTTTTCCTGCAATTTTTATGTTTGTTTTTTCATTGTTAAGTTGTTAAAAGCATAACATATTTGTTTAAATGAAAATTTTTTTTTAAAAAAAACTTTTGTTACCCTTTTTAATGTTTTAAAAAATATCTGATTTTAATAAGATAATTTTATTAAGAGTATTTTGAATTCTCTCCATTTTCAAATATTATTTCTTTTAATTAAAAGTGCTAATGTAGAAACCTCAACTATTACAAAAGCTTCAAAGTATTAAAATATTTTTAACACAATGAAAAACTTTCAAGATATATATGTTTCTAAAAATACAAGCTAAATTATAAAAATAAACATTTTATTTTTCAAAGTTATTGTCACATATTTCGTAAAAAGTTGAAAAATGCATTCAGACAATTAACCTTAATGCAGTAACGTTTTTCTTGTAAATTTAATACATATTTTGAATTAACTAATACGAAATTTGTTTATTTTACTATATATATAACATGTATGATACTGTCTGAGAAAAGAAATATACTTTTTATTTGTAAGCTTTATATATATATATAATTTGAACTCAAAAAGTCACTTTTTAAAATTTAATTTGGTCATACAATAGGAAGACCAATTCTAAAAATGTGAAACAGAGCCTGAATTGCAAACTCGGAATAACTTAGTTTCAAATGAATTTTGCTGTATATCATGCAGTTAAAAATAAAAAAAAAATTTTTTTTAGGACCTGCTTCCTTAAAATCTCATTTAGCCCTACCTGCTCAATACAACAAGGGGGTGGGGAATATTAAAAAAGTAGATTTGAAATCAATATCTCAACCAAACTTATTTTTTAGAGCGTTATTTTTTTAGATATCCGAACAGGTTGAAATTGCCAATTTCTATCCAAATACAATTTTTTTTTTTACATAAATTGTATTATTTTTATGTAAAAAAAAAATTGTATTAAATCAGAAAAACAGGAAGTGGTTCTTTAATATACTTGAAGCGGACCTTTAAATTGTTCAAATTCTTTCTCGGCGAGTCGGGTAAATGAAAATGTATATCTGAAACTTTTTCCAACCCTGAAATTTATATTATTTTCTAGGGTATGTACTGAAATAATTCTTAATGTATGAATATTTTTTTGAGTTATTAACCCGTTATTTCATTAATAGTTTCATTCGTCGAATTTCTTACAATATTTATTCATTAAGCTCTAAGCTTCTTATTCTTAAGAAAAGCCCAATAAAACTTTAATACATTCCCAAGGTAAATGTGTATGTCCGTTTAATTTAGTACTATTTTTATATTCATATAAAATTATTACTTTTTTCTGTAATTACTTTAAGTGAACCGTGATTTTGCAAAAAGCGTATAAATGGATAATATTTATGAATATTAAGTGTCACTTAGATTAGAAAATCTATATAAAATTGTTTTAAGGTTATTATTACAATAAAAAATTATTTAAGTACAATATTTTGACCAAAAATGAACATAGAATGACCAAGTTTCAAAACAGTCTCCTTCTATGAAAAATGCTTCTATTATAATAATATTTTGCCTATATATAGCTCAGACCTCTGTACAGAGACTCAACTAGAATTTTTGAAACATATAACTTAGAACTGGATTTATCCATGTCTTACGACAACAGAGGGGAGAAATTTTAAGAAAAAAACGCCGATAATTATTTCAATGGGTTGTAACTCTGAAAATAATGTGAATTTTTCAAAAATTCTAGCTCAGACTCTATGGAGAAGTCTTTACTTTATATAAGAAAAATATTATTGCTTTAGAAGCTTTTTTTTCTAAAAGGAAAACATTTTGAAAAAAGGTTATTCTAAGTTAATTTTTTGCCAAAATATTGTATTTAAATAATTTTTTTTGTCAAAATGTCCTTAAAAACAATTGTATACATGTATTCTAATCTAAGTGACACTAAATATCATGTAAATTATCCATTTATGCGCTCTTTTAAAATCATGGTTCCGAACGTAGTCGGATACCTTAAAGAATTTTTAAGAAGCCGATATAATTTTGCTTTTAATTGTGATTTTCGTAAAATTTAAATAACTTGTTTTGATTGGTATTGATCCCTAAAAATTATTTGTAATATTTTAGTATGCTTTTTTTTAAAAAAAAGTGTTTAAAACGTGTTCGGATACCTATGTGTTGGATTAAAAAAAATCAAAAAAATTTTTTTTTCATAAATTGCACCCTTAGCATGTGTAGAATACTGTGTGGTAAAGTGATTTTTTAAAATTTAAAAACGTTATAAAGAAACAGGTGTTACAAAAGCAGCTGTTCGGCACGCTAAGCTAAGATTTTCATTGCTTCAATCGGAGTTGAAACTTTAAACGCGTTTTTCTCAGAACTATGTTTTTCAAACTTTCCTCTATCATATCTCAAGAACGGCTTAGCCGAATGACTTCAAATTGATAGGGTAGACTCAGCACAAATGTACGCACCAAATGAGCTACTATCATTCCAAAATTCAAAATATTTATATTTTTTATATTAAAAACATAACAAAAAACCCCCATGAAATTCGAAACTTTTTCTTTAGAAATCTATTAAAACTCTAATTTTTGATATTTTCGTCTGAGCATAGTTCATTTGGTGCATTGAAGCGTATGGACTAAAACGCTGTTAATTTATTTTATTTCAGATAAGCCAATCAGCCGGAATCGTGGAGGAAGTGAGCGTCTATTTTTTCAAGGCGGGTGTGTTTAGAGCGCTATAACTCACTTTCTATTAAATATATTTTTGGCTTAAAATTTATATACATACTCTTAAGATACATATAAATAAATTATAAAAAAATGTAAAGTTCTATCATTTTACCGGTCGTTAAAAAAAATGTCCTAAAAAGGCTTAAAAAACAGGCCGTCACATGGATGAATCCCCCTTAGGTAATGATTCTTGCTAGTGCAAATTAGAATGTCTTTGGGGCAAAAGTATCTAGAATAAAATTTGAAGGAATCTATTAATTAAAATAACAAAGAAAATGAATAGGTGAACTATAAATACGAAAGAAGAAATATATACAAAAGAGAAAAAAAGCATGAAACTAAGCATAAAATAAAGCAGAGGGAGTGAACTCACTTCCCAAAAGCAGTATTTTTTGGTATTTTATGGCAGTAATATTTATTTAAAGTAAGCTGCTGATTAAAACCATAAATTTCACACAAAATATATAAGAGATATATTGTTCTCCAGTAATTCAAAAGAATTCTATCCATGTTTAACAAGCACACATTTTTAAACGCAGTGTCAAGATTTTCGAAAACGTGTTTGCTTAAAAAGTATTCGACCTCTCAAAGTCATATTTTTCGCGAAAACCAACACCTTTTCATCACACCGTATTTCATGAATAAAATATGGCTTTCTTAAAACTGGCTTGGGGCACTTAAGGATATTTCGCCTGTGATACTTTTCCTAAAAGTTTTTAATCCATATTTATGCAAATGGAATTATCTATTCTCCAGTGAAATGAGGTTTTAAGAAAGAATAGGAAGACTAAGTCTTTCCCTTACACGAATTATGTTCGCCTGTGTGGCAACAGTGAAACTCACTCTCAGTTTTTTTCGTTTTGTTCTGTTTAATAAATATATTCGTATTCGTAAGGAAAGAAATGAAAGAAGAATTAAGCTTCAACCTCTTTTTTTCCTTTAAATTATCTTGCATTTATTAAGAGATGATTTCATCGAAAAAAAAAAAGAATGAGAATGGAAATGTGCTTCTTTAAAGCGATTGTTTTTACCGTACGGATGTGTAAGAAATTTTTTTTATTCTTATAACCCTGTTACGAACAGAAATTGTGATTGAATTTAATTAATTTGAGCGACTTTTTGTATAGTTTTAAGAATGTTAAATTAGTTCGTATTAAATTATATCTTTCTAAGTTATTGTTTCAGAATAAACTTATGTTTTCAAAAAATAATTTTTGGAGGACGAAATGCCAAATTTTGCCGTGATAATCCCACTTGATTTATCTTTATTTTGCTTTCTTTTAAAAGTTTACGTTGCTTTCAAAGACTCCAACACAACTACTGATTATAAAGAATGCATCTTTATAATCAGTATTTAAATTTATCTGTTTATTTAAAAGAAACGGAAAGAGTGGAAGAAATATTTTTTTTTGTTATAGCACTGATTAGAAAAGGAAATAAAATTCTTAACTTTTGCTGCTATAATTCCACAACAACCAGGGTAAAGATATAATTTTTTAAAAAAAATCTGTTTTAAAGTTCTTTTTTCGCCTAAAACAAAATCAAGAGAAATCGTTAAACAAAAACTTTACATGATAGATTGAGGTAAAACATCACAATAAGCATCAAATGAAAAGACTTTATTTATATAAATAAAAAACGTTATACGAATAATCACATAAATAATTAGATAAATAATAATAGTTCTCGGTGGAGCGGATTTTTACTACTGACTGCATATCAAGGTATTTGGTAGCTTTTTTGATTCAATAAAACTGATTGATGGTATAATACGTAAACACTAATTATTATTAATTACAAGTTTGTTTGAAAACAAGACCAGCCTATTTTTTTTTATCGAAGAAGATAATTCTAACTGCCGTTAGTGAAAATCTATTAATAATACTTGTATTTGGTTGTATTATTCATACAAAATTTATTTCAAAATTTGAAACCTACACGAAATTTCCAATCAATATCCTTTGATATATAAGATTCTCTGTAAGAATTCTTTATTGTGGAACAACTTAATGGAAATATAAACTTAAAAACGTGGGGAAATATATATTTGCAACGTGATCTTCTAAAAACAAGCCACCTACTTTTATTTCCTGTGAAGATTTGACGTTATCAAGAATTTTGGGTCGCTGAATTATTTTCAGTCAACCGTGTTTTCACCCCATATTCCGGAGTCTATCTTTAACCCTAATATCCTAAATTCGAAGATTTGAAGTATTATGAAGCGATATGATGCAAGCCAGGATTTATTTTTGCTAGTTATAAAAAATAATACATCCGTCAATTCCATTTTTAATAAACACGTCCAAAGAAATCCTTATATTGCTTTTTATTAAACTAATTACTAACAGTACATTAATTGTAATAAGAGAAAAAAGAAATAAAAAGTGTTGTTGAAAGTCTTCTATTTGTGAAAGAATTTTAAACATGTTCAGCTTGTTTGAAAAAAAAAACCCATTTAAAAATGCTTTAACAGTGTTTTGTATTACAAAATTTTTTAAAGGACGTGTAGCAATAATATTCACTTAAAATTTGGATACTTGGATACTTAAAAGAGCAACACTAGCATTTAAATTACAGCTTATTTATTGAAGAGAAGTAAAGAGAAAATTCGCGAATCATTGCCAGTTTTTTGAAAGATTCTGAATTGGAATTATTTTTACATTTATAACTCTTATATTTCTATTTGAGAATCATACTCTCTATTTTAGAGTATTAAATTAAACAAATTGCTTCCAATTTCTTTTTCTATTTTTTTGTATTTAAGTAACTTTCAGTATTAATCTAAATAATGAAAAAAATCCAATATTTAAAGTATTTATAATCTCTGCAATTATTAAAATGTCAAAACCTTCCATTCAACCTTTTTATGTATTTATTAGTTTTTTTCATTCTTTCGTTCTAACTATTCGCTAACGGAGAGTTATAATCTTTTCCTACAGAACATATGTTTTTAAAAATCATCAATCAAATTAATGTTTTCTTGAAATAATTTTTGTTACTAAGAAAAATTAAGTTTCATGAATTTTTAATCTGTCATGAACTGCAATAAGAATAAGCATTTGCGATTTCATAAATTATTTTCATATATAGTAATGTTTTTAAGCTTACTTCCCTAAAATACTGCCTTCAATTAAATGTTTACTATTTATCAAATGCATTTAAATATAAAAAAATAAATATGTTGCGCTGAGATTTTCGTTTATATATATATATACAATAGATAAAACAATACTTCTGATGAATAAAAATTTTCAAATCAATTTTCTTTTTCCACATGTAATTTAAAACATGGCCTAAATTAACTACAGTTTGTGTATTTCTTTTTGTGTTCGTGAAACATTTAAATTGGATGATAACACTGAAGATATAACTATGAATTTCAACATATTCGAATTCTGCTACAGATTTGCATTCAAAACATGTATTCGAATTTATTTGCAATTCCATAAAAGTAGTTAAAATAAAAACTTTTCTTTTTCAAATAATCGCAAGTATTTCATAAATAATGATATGGAAGATAAAAAGATCTCCCAAGCACTTTTAAGCAACTATTTATAATACCAGTCCTACTTTTTTGATATTGGAGGCATATATTTATTCTTTTTCTTTTAATGAGAAATATATGTGTATGTAACTCTTAGATTTGTGAAGCTACGAATTCAAAATACTTTTTCAGAAACCCCAAGAATATCGAAATTCTATATCTAGAATTTATTCGTAGAATTCTTGATGGCACGAATAAAAATTCTATATTTTCTGTAATGCATTACGATTTTTAGCCATTCGAAGTTTCAATGTTATGTTTTTTTTTTTTTTTTTTTTTTTCAAAAAATGTTACTCGTTTTGGTGCTGTAAAAAAATAGAATATTGAGATTGAATGATCGCCAAATAACTGAAGAGAATTCTAGTAGGATACATTTTGGGTGTAATGATGTCCAGTTTTGAAATATGTTTGCTTATTTTTTCCAACCGAGATGCTTTTTCACTCCGGAGAACATCGCATTTTATTTAAGGATGCTATTTTTCTTTAAAACGACATGGTTTAAATAGTTTTCTTTTCTGAATTTCTCTCTTTTTTTTTAAAGGATTTGTTTATAGATAGAAAGTTTTGTGCAGTTATGAATCTGAAATATTTTTCTTGATAAAACTTGTTGGTAAAAAAATAAAAATGGCTGCAAATCGTTAGTTAGATTTTTATGTTCTCTGCGAATTGTAAAATTATGCCTTTGATGCTTTGTTCTTTTAATGGTTAAGGTCCATCATTATTAATCAAAAAATATATTTTTCTAAATCTTGTAATGCTCTAAATCTTATAGACAAATCCTTTATGTGCATTCTTGTTATCATCTCAGAGTCCTGGATCGTTTTTACTGTTTTAAAAGTTGCAGCCATTTGCGAATTCTTTTAGTTAGGCTTAGAAGAATCTTTACAACACAGATAAATTTTATTCGATAAATAAAAAAGGTACTTGCATATTATTGCAATCTATTGGTGACATTGTATGAAACGAAGCATGTGATTGCCAACTAAGCACATACGCTACATGCAAAATTGGGGTTGCCAGTTTGCAAAGTTATCTTGAAAGCTGGTGATTATTGCAATAATACGTAAGTACAATAAAAATGATTCGACTTTTTGCCTTCAAAACAGCTGTAAGAACTCCATTCTATTTCAACAATTGCAATTACATGTTTCAAAGAATATTACAAGAAGATCTGGATTTGATTGATATATGACATTCGGAAAACCACACATGCATGGTATTTAGGCTTAATCTAAGCTCTTTCTTGATAAAGAATCATCTTGTTTTATATAAATAAATATTTGGCAAAGAAAAAAAATTAAAAAGTCATTGCTAACAAAGCGCTTAAAAATAAGGATTATTTAATTTCAAGACAGATATTGTTTGGAATATCAAAATCATATTCACAAATTAATATCGGAATTTTATAAAATCAGATAATAAATATTTTCATTCTTGTAAACCTTTTAAATATTCAGGAGTACTTCTAAGTACATCAAATGATTTGGGACTTGTTGTTACTGAGAATTTCACTTGATATGTTTTTAATTTGCTTTGATTTCCAATTGTGATTTGTGTACGGTATTTATTCTAATTGGAACTTTAAAAGAAAATGCACTTTTACGGAGTTTAAAAATAAATGTAGATTTGTCAATTATGTATCCGTGCTTAAGACTGCTCTCCAAGGCGGTATCGTTAGCATTGATACCTTCCCTTTTTTACCAATCAATTATAGAGAAAGAACAGGACTTATTCGGGGATATCACACCAGTGAAAAAAAAGTGACGTTTATAATTTTTGACAGATCACCTGGTATTCAGAAAACAGTTTAAAGTGGAATTAATTTCTTTGTTGATTTTTCAGCCTATCCGTTCTTAAAGAAATTACTCCTTTCGGTTGAGATATCGATTTTCCCTCCGTAAGGGTTACTTGATGTAAATGCTTGCTTTTAAGTTCTTGTTAAAAACCAATTAAAGTTAAGATTAATAGAGAAATACTAATTACATCACAAATAGATATAGAAATGCCTCTGCAGATCTTCTTAAATAAGTCAGGAAAGGATTATTACTACCTAGAAAATGTTCAGATATTGAGTTTTTTCTCTAATTATTTCTTTAAAAAGAATTTGTAAAAATCAGTACACCAATCAAAAAAATTTTTTGGCCAACTACTTTGTGATTGAGTCGATTATGCAAATTCAGCTGATGAAAGAGGTTTCTTCCTGGTCAGAACGGTATCTTGCTGATTGCTAAATAACAAGTGATTTATAATATAACGAAATTCACACACACAAAGCAACATTGACAACAAACTACGAATTAATATTCATAATGTCTGAATCTAAGTTTACCATTATCAATTTAGTATAAAGTTATAGAATTACATTTTTCAATGTATAGAATTTATATCTGAACTACAACTGAATAAATACTACTTATAATATATCATAATTGAGATACACAAATTTACCCGCAGCAAGCTACCCATCCGGTACCATTAAGGAAAAAAATTAAATTACTTAAGAATTCTATTATAATACAATGCCTCTCCCATCCGATGTAGTGGCTAGTAACGTTGCCTGCTGTACCGTTAGGCCTGGGTTTGAATCCCGGAGATGGCTTGGAATGTTTGTAAATGTATAGTGCCTTTGCGACATGGGATTATTTTAATTAGCCGTGTCGAGTCACAAGTCCTCTAGTGAGGTTGGTAAAAGGTGGGTGGACCCTGATAATCCCAGGCTACTCTCCCTAAAAATTGAAGTGGAACTGAACCACATCATACAATCACCTGTATCGTGCTCAGAGCTACGCCTAACGACAGGCGGGCATCTAGTCCTTTGACGTGTAGAATTTCATGGGCCTCTATCTGCCACCTTCAGACAGGTGGCATTAGTAACAACAAAAACAACCTGTAACAAACTTATAACGAAATATTTGAGCTTTGTTCACTCCTCTTGTAAAAGAGTATTGAGGCCGGAAAGATTGTTTGTTAATTGAGAGAGTATATATTAGTTTGCAGGATTGAGACTTTCGTGACAAACTTAGTGACAAATTTAGTCACCAAATCATTAAATTTTGTGACAACATAAATGCCCCCGAAAATTTAGAGGTTTTGAGATATTTGATTAAAAATCCTGTGGTTCCAAGAGTACTTTTCTGTGCCTATTTTAGGATCATGTTGGGAAACAATGAGTAAATCAAACATTCGACAGCGATTGTGCATTTCATTTGCCTTTAGCAAAGTTTAAATTATAGATCTAAATTACTATGTTCAATATTTATGTGATTTTTACGTCTGTGCCATTGTAAATTAAACTAATACATGTGTGTTAGTTGTTTTATTAAAATAAACTCTACACTGTAATTGCAAGGGAATTCCAGAATAAATTATGATCTGTTCCATAGGAAGGCAGACTTTTTGAGGAAACGGGCTACTTCTAATTTTTACCAAGGTGTTGTGGTCCCTCCCAGTGGCTTAGGTGTGGTGAGCTAAGAAAAAGAGGCCTACTATATTTATTTTAATATTATAATAAATACGCGGAATATGTACTTACCTACTTAACTAGAATTAAAAAAAACACCTCTTATAAAAACGCTTTTTTAAAGCAAAACGCAAGATACAAATGTAATGATAATTACCATAAAAATAATAATACTTGCAGCTAGTTCTCGTAGTTATAGTTGGTAGAAGACTTAGTCTGCAAAATCTTGAATATCTCGGTATATAATTACTAACTGCTAATCTTCAGGAGGTCACTCCAAAATTTCTTGGCTGTCCACCAGTCGATAGTGATCGACTTAATGTCCAGCCCTGAACTATTCCAAAAAAATTATATATATAATATATATTTCCAATAATATGTATATATTACATGATTCTTTGAAGGAGAGTCCTAAATTAAAATTGTTTCTTAAATCTTCTGACACTTTTTAATTTTTTTTTTGTTGCATTGAAAAAAAGAAATATAAAATCATATAAAATACAGCAAAAGAAAGTTTGCGAAAATTATAAAATGACCAGGCTAATACTTCATTTTCCTTATATATGTTTCTAATTACATAATACGAAGGAAAACTAATCTTAAATAAATGAGATATATATTTACGTGCGTCACTAATTAAACAGCAAATGAACATAAAGCTCGCGTGTCCAAAATCAATACAGTGTACCTTTAATGAGCGGAATTGATTTCAAGCGGAATATATAAATTTCAGTGTTAAAAATTAATGCTTAATTACGCATGTTAAACAACAACCGTTGTTGCGTTTCTAAACGTATCTTTTATCATAAAGATTTAATTTAATTTGTGTCTGCTTTGATTAATCAACGAAAATTAAAATTGTTACTAGTTTTTAAATAATACATTGTTACGGAGCAGACAAAGATATTTAATTTGTGTATTAAAACGATTACAATTTCATTATCTATTTCAATATTTGTTTACAGCAATGAAAAATAAGTAGTTAGAATCGAGGTAGAATCATCTCTGCAATCTCCATTCGTAGGAGATCATATTACAAGTTATGTTTATGATTTGTAAATACTTTTCAACAATCATATTTCTTATTGAGTTTGATTAAGTGGTTTTAATTGAATCTTCAGTCTCTAGAGGACATTTGCAAATTGACATGGTTTAGATCTAATTAATTTAAAACTTGACTCAGGCTTCACAAATGATTTGCAAAACCCCCTTCACTTTGCCCCCTCCCGTCATGCAAAAGTTAATTATTTCTGAAAATTAAGTTATTAAATGTTTGTAACATATTCAGTGCTACAGTATTCTTTTTGAGATTTATTGCTTTTGTGCCATTTAGTATTAAATTGATTTTCAAGAAATTTAGCAAGACTTAAGTTTTATTACTTTTATGCCATCTAGTATCAAACAGATTTTTATATAGTTTGTCAGTATAGATATATTTACGTACACTTATACAAGTATTTCCATTTCGAAACTTTTGTGAAATATATTACTCATTTCGGTAATGTTTGGGTTTATACTTTTTTGTCATTTCACCGTAAGAGTTACAATTTAAATATTTTTATAAACATCTAACTTTGAATTCGCCACACTAAGGAATAATTAGTTAATATATTAAATATGTATGATCAAAAAAATTGTACATGCAAACTTTAAATTTGTTATTATTTTATCTTTAAGGAAGTTATTTTTTCCTAAAAATTCACAGTTAATAACAAATTGCCTCTTAGACAACTGAGCCAAAAATAATTAAATTATCTAATGTGTTGAAATATCGTGAATGTGTCGTAATGCATTTCCCAAATAATTTTTTTAGTGATTTTAATTTTTATTTAAATAAAAAAGAAATGATTATTTTATTTTATTCTATGAGGATGTGGGCATTCCGTTTGGAACAAAATGTTTATTTTTGTTTAATTAGTTGTAATTAGCTCTTATGTTACTTTGTTTTTCTTTGATACATCTCAATAGTTCATTATGAATTCATTTGTTGTTTTTAACTGTCATAAGCATTCACTAACATAAGACCAGATTTTAATTAAAGATGAATGTAAATGAAAAAAGAAAGGGAAATCTTACTCATGTATTTTTTTATATTCTTTCTAATTAAAACAATGTACGATTATTGTATTCACAAATGCTAAGTAATTAAACTTAATCACTTCTTGACATGTGTAAAATGATTATTTTACATTTGTTAAGATATGAAATTGTCATTATTATTATTATTATTATTTGTTTCTATGTGCCTTTATAACATTCTTATTTTGTTTTATATCTAAGAATGAGTAATAATAATTCTAATAATAATGTATGTGTTAATCTTTTAATTTTTGAAGTATTTTATCTTTTTGTTTAGCTTTAAAGGGTTGAAATCTTAATGCTTCGTGGGTAACTACTTTAATCATGAAGATGTTTTTGTTAAAACATTCCATTAATTATATAGCTTTTACAATAATATTTCTTATTGTTCTCAATAGTTAGATTTATTACTGTTTGTATATCTTATTATGGATTATATACATGTATTAGTGTCTGCCCAAAATACGATTAGAACAAAAAACTTCGAAGCCAAATTTATTTGAGAGATTATAGCAGTGCTTCTCAAACTTTCAATACTTGCGACCCAATTTTCAGTCATAATTTTCTTCGCGCCCCACCCCCTACAAACAATAACAATGTATTGAATTTAATAATAATGTACTTTGAAATAAATCTACAATACGAATTTAATTACAAACCGTACAATTATCAAGATAAAAATTAAATTTGTTGTATAATTTTATATATGACAAGGCCATGAGGTCACTGGAAATTGTTAAACTTGTTCTTAACTTGGTATTGTTAAATAATTATCAAATACAGTGTGCAGTATACTGATACATTTACAAATATATTATATCAGTATAAAGGCGTATTTATTTTTTACTATGTTAGAATGCATTTGTTTTGCTTCCTTTCAGTAAATTAATAATATTTTAAAATAATGTTTTATTTTCGACATTTCAATATGCTCGCGTCCTCCCTCGTAGGGGTATCACCCCCCCCAGGGGGCGCGCCCCACAGTTTGAGAAACACTGGATTAGAGAGATAACACGCATAATGCACAACTGAAATGACTGAAACGACAGTTTTCTGAGAATTCTGAAAACAATATATGTATTGAGGGCTGCCGCCACATTTGGCGATACTTGTTGCTACACGGATCAGCACAATGAAAAAGTCTATAAATATCTCGTTTAAGTATGGCACCTTGAATGGTCTGCACATGTTGTAACAATCTACCTAGAGGTTATTGGTGTTTGGGGGTTCGAATAAAAATCAGCCATAACTAGTTCAAATTCCAATTTATTATTTCACTAACTTAAATCAAACAACCAAGGGTAGGAAGTGCACAACGCTATTAATTAGAAGAGCAATCACACGGCTAAAGGGTTCGTAATACATGAGTATAATCTATTTCACTTACTCTTGGAACACTTTGGACTCCTACGGTGTAATTCACTTTAATTCTTTTATTTGTTGTACGACCTTCGATCGTAATCATTAAACTCAATCCTATAACTTGTTTGCCAATTAGCAATAATTGACCATCCAGAGACTACTCGTCGACTAATTGTGCGTACCTAAATATTCAAGCTTAAATATAACAACTGATTTGCATAATTCAAGTTTTCTTCTTCGAGAGAAAGTTTTCAATAGAACTTACAGTTGAATAGAAATAAACTTAACCCAAGAGTATTTGTTGAAGGTTCGCGGATAGACCCGTTACCATGTGTCCACAGAAATTTATCTGTGTACCAACGAGGAAAGGTGTGTATGCTATGCTAGTACTTCTCTAATAATCGCACAGATGTCTACGATAGGAGTTAGCTTCAGAGAACAGAATGACCGTTAAAGCGCCTAGGCGGGTCATCGTAACAAACTCTTGGCTGGCTTGTCATTGTTCAAAATTATGAGGTCTACTGCCAAAAGCCCTCGAGTAGCTGAATAGCGTAAAGTTAATATTCACCAACTCACTCACTCATTCAGAGAACAGAGAGCCGAAGGTAGCAATACAATCTGGTGTGCGAAAAAGAACATATGGTCACGCATTACCACATGTGACCACATTTGCCTACATATGGTCATGCATTGTCCTGTAAGAATATAGTCTCTGGTAAGTTCTGAAGATAAGGAAGGAGAATAAGTTCCAAAGTTTCTGAAATCTAGTTCTTGTTGGTAATTGTACTGACATTACGTAATAGCGGGTACGAAAATGAAACCTAACACTACCCCGAACCATAGTACAGAGGGTCGGCAACTTTTTAGCTGTGGTGTGCCAAACCAATCTACCGATGTGGTTCAGCATGTCACACAGTAGAATATGTTGAAGTATTTTGATTTCCGTGACAATGCAGGCAGTGTTAGGAAATAGAGGCCAATAATATAGATCTACAGTTATATTATGTATTAATTTTGCATCATTGAAAAATATTTCTTAACATAAAAATAAAAAAATAAATAAAAACGTAAAATATATGTATTTCTTCAACAAAAATAAAAAAAATTAAAATTGTACATATATTAAGTACTTTTAAACATATTTATTAAAATAAGTAGACAACATAAAATATAATTAGTTGCCTTCCTTATAGTTAAATAAAAAGATAAATAAAAAATTTTAATGCGAAATTAATAATTGCACCACTCTATTTTCATATCACGAAAACAAAGATATAATGTATAACTTTCCATTTAACACGATTCTGAGCATTCAATTGTTAAGCAATTTCTTTGTGGACTCGAAATATTTTTCATATGAGGAAAGATTTTTTTACTTAGATATGTAGAACCAAAAGTGGAAAGCAGAGAGAGAGATTACATCCAGTTTTCTCTCTTATAACAATTAAATCTCTCCAGCAATGGCATTCAATAATTTAGAAAATAGCTGTAAATTTATCTTTGGAGTTATCTTTCAGATTTTTCCGTAAGTTCGTTAATGTCCTTAATTCTGAAGATGTATGTTAAATAAGGCCCATTACAAATTTATAAACTTCCATCCACACAAATATTGATAAATTTGTTGAGTAGTGTAGAGTGCAACTGAGAATTGTATAGCATACCACATGTGGCACATGTGCCATTGGTTATCGAGCCCTGCCATAGCACCTGGCGCTAGGTCAGTATGGCAATGCGTATGGCAACTTCTCTTCATGATGTATCAAAATTGTAATTTGACCACCGTGGTGTCACAAGCAAAAGAATGATTCGTCTATAAAGACAATGGTTTTATATGTTCATTCAATACTCCATTGTAGATGCCAACACTTGTGGGTTTCAGATAAAGAAGGATATCCGTCTGTTCTGCATACGGCTTCGAATGCTACGTATGGACTTTTCTGCCATGCTAATAATGTGCTTGTTACAACTTATAGTGATGCTACAAGGTTGGTGCAATGGGTGCTTTTGGAAAATCATTTTCTTCTGCATTCATTGATAACAGACCCACATCACAGTTCCTTAGTTGAGCCCAATACAATTATCTAAGGTGGCTGATTCACTTTTCTCTGTAGGCAGCAATTCTTTCTTGGACAAATTCGGAAACAGCCTGAGATAACCTTTGGAGTCTTCTGCGAGGCATACTGAAACTAATTACAACGGACTGAAAAAGCAACTGTAACGTTTAAAAAAGACATTCTATTATCCTCTTATACAGAACTTGTTAGAGACTCTACATGCAACCATGATGTGAATCTGTGCTTACTAATCTTTTGCGCAGTGGCGTAACTAACACCCCCGCAGGGTTCAAGAAGGGCAGAATCCAAGGATTCCCCAAACCCGACTTTATTAGCGTAGGGGGACCTAAAATTCTCCATTTCAGCCCTGCTTTTACACATCCCATTTTGGTATACGTATACGAGGTCTGGGTGTTTCCTTCATAGTGCATTTGAGTCAGCAGTTTATAAGTTATAAATGTATTTGACATTAGAATGTAGGAATACATGAATAAACAATAAACATGAGAGAAGTATTCAATCAATTTTATAAGCTGAATTTTTTTTTTTACATTTGTGGATTAGAATATTCCGCTCCTTAATAATATATATGAAAGGATGTTTTAAGACATGGGTCAACTGACCACGGAGCCTCGTGTCGTTCTCGACTAGGCTTCAATAAAATCATGATCTGTCATTTAAATCGTCAAATGTTATTCCCTGACATATACTCCGAAAAAAAAAGAGAATTTCGATCTATATGCCAACTGGCAACAGTGGCGTATTATGCCACATTCGTCGTCCATGTCTAGGTCTAGACTAGGGGTACTCAACTTTTTTGCCACTGGGGCACAGACATATGGCAACTATTTCACGCGGGACACAGCATGATAATTAATGGGGTTGGGGGGAAAGGGCGCAACAAAATTAAGGGCATTTAAAATGAGGGTTAATTGCATAAATTATCAAAATATTACTACTCATAGATTTAGATTTTATTTTAAAACTACGTTAAACTCAATAAAACTCAACTCTCAAAAAATAGGTTTAATATAATTTTACCCAGTTCGTGAAGATTTTTTCAGAAAAACAATTTATCTCGTCTTGAAAGAAATCCTCAAGAAAAAGAGAAATTTAAAGATTTGTGTTTAGTGATATAGTGACGAGAAAAATTATGTTTTATAAATGTTACATTTCCACGACAAATCAAACAAGTTATTGATCCATGTTTGTTTTTTACTACGAAATAGTCAAGATTTTAATCGTTTTCAAACATTCTTTTTTCATTAAATGTTTTTCGTTTGGCAGAAATGAGGGTTAATTAAAAATTAGTTTCATTCATAAAATGGTCGGTACTCCAATTCTAATTGTTAACACTAACCGTTACAGTTACAAAAAGTAAAAAAAGTTATCTCGCCATTCGTGCCAATATGATATTGATAGCAAAATTGATATATCTGATTGCTTGATTGATAGATATATTTGATTACTTGATGCACTGTTCTTAAATAATTGAATTTGTTAGTGCAACGGGCTGCGACAGGGCCACTCAGAAAGGTCCAATGGGCTACATGTCGCCGGCGGGCCGTAGGTTGAGTATCAGTAGTCAAGATCTATCGCTATACCCCATCATTACTCATTTAGTCGATAGATGGTATTTAGTTTAGTCGATTTGTGCTTAGATTTTTGGAAATGTGAATCATGGACATGTATTAGTTTCTAATTATCTTTTGCACGAGTATTTGTGTGTGACAATGCATGCTGTATACTGTTTATACAGAGATCGTAGGGTGCCTACTTTTGTAAAGGGGCCCAGGGGTCTGAAGAAGCCTGATGAGGTCATTGTATGTGTCTCCATTTATTTGAAATAAATAATCGTTGATATTTATTTAAATAGACATCTATTTAATTCCCCCCCCCCCACAAAGATCGACAAGAAAACTGCAATAAGTTAGATGTTGTAAGCTGGAATTACAAGTATTTTTCTCTATATATACCTGACTTATTTAAGCTTAAAATATAATAATAATCCATCTTGCATTTACATATGATGAAATAATATGTTATATAATTTATTATTGGAGGAATGATTCTCTTTTTCTCATATTAAGTTTGATAAATTTCCCACCAAACGTAATCAAGGTGAACTAAAAAAACCCGTATTGTTTTATTCATCGAATTTCATTAATTTTTAATATTTTTTAAAGTTATCTAAAAATTAAGCCTGATAAGCATTCGTCTATTTATTCGCAAACTTTATATTTTTTCAGTGTGTGTCACAAACCATAAACAAATGAATCCATAAAAATAACCTGACTTAATCCAATATATTTTCATTTACGTAAAACTATCGCATTTAAGAACAATCCTTATTTATATTTTTAAAATTTTTCCATCTTTCATTTTTCTGCTGAAGAATAATTCGATTTCCTCGTATATCTCTTTATCTGCATTTCAAAAGTATCTTAATGCAACTGGACAGTTTAGTGAAATGCAAAACAAAAATCTCAACAACAATCGTATAAATCATGCACATTAAACCATCTGCGCCATTTTATTTCTACCATTATGTATTTACTGTCTTCCAAAATCTAGCGCTTTACCAAATAAAACACTATAACTTTAACTCCAGGTGACTTAAATACACGAGACTTCTTGAAAAACAGATAATGAGTTTTCAAGCTTAGAGAATAAAGTGTTTTAAGCGGATCTGCTCCAAGTACATTAAATATTAGAAAGCTTTTATCTGAAATTGGAAGGTTAAAGCGCTTTTTCAATTACAAAATGGCTACTTTTGTTTTCTTTTTCAGCGGATGGAAAGTTTAAAATCGGGCCCATCCATTTCCTGATTTGCGTCAAAAATCAGCGGGAGTATAGCTTTGTTTTCTTAAAGCATTATCTGGAGCAGCCTTTATATTTTCACCAGCTGTAATTGCACACCTGTCAAAAAATGGATTCGCCTTTTTTAGAAAGGAGGGTTCTTCTTTTTATATTGTTTTGATCAAATTAAGGGCAAATAATGCCGCTATTGTTTAAAAATAATTTAAAATTTCACTATCTCTTTTTGACTTAAATGCTGGATTTGAAAGAACGCCATTGTGGGACATATGAGAAAAAAACACGTAAATAAAAAATATTTAAATAAGACTTAGTTTTTCCATCTGTTTTTTTTTCTTCATTTTTTTGTTGTTTGAGAGGCATTTTCTAAGGGTTACATTAACAGGTTCCGAAACTCTCCTCAACTTTCCAATAACCTTATCCTTACCGATGCTGATGCAATAGTCAAATGTAAGTTCCCCTCCCATCCAGTTAAGAAGCCCTTCATTCCACAATTGATTGTAACCGCGCATTTCAATCACCATAGCCAGACTACGTACAAGACACTTTAAAAGGGATGAAAATATCCCCTGGTGGCTAAAGAAGTAACATACTTGTCCTCACTTTTCTGAAATTCCACTTTCTCCTAATCCTATTTTTAACTGTCCTACATTGGCTAAACTTCAGAACATAGACCTAAATCCCACGGACCATCATCTGCTTTATTCGTCAAAAGTCTTCGATATTGCAAGGACCATTTTGGATACCTTCGGCACCATTTGATTTCTCTGCACTACTTGTACAAGACAACAATATCAACAGGTTCATCCGGGAACCTTAGTTGAATCATAAATATAGATTTAAGAGGTAACAATTTAAAAAAAAACCCGATATAGTAACTAGATATTTAAGGTATTCAATTCAAATGCTATCAAAGTCTGCAAATAGCATGGTGCAGCTCGACCACGAAGAGAACCCTCAGCTTCCCCTCCTTGATAAAAGTCAATTTCATCGTAGGGGGAAGAAAACACTCTACAGTCTTGCCATTTGGTGTTTATACAGGGACGTCTAAAGAATTCTTGAAGCCATTTGCCTCTATTCAAAAGCAGGCCCAAACCACGATCCTTCAAAGTTGACATTTTACAGCATACGTTGTCAAATACTCGTTCAAATAAATGTGGGGAAGCGGTGGTTAAAATTATTCCTATATTACGATCTAACTGAGGGCGTTTCGAGAACAAGATGAGGGCCTGGACCCGACCCAGTTGACCCATGTCCCTGCGTTTATGGTGGACGATCTATTGAGGAGAGAAACAAAGTTCGTTCTAAAGGGGGAGTTGTATTAGTATAATGTAGTAACTTAATTAAACCGAAAGTTTTCTAACTTTCTATGTTGATAGAAAATGAGTTATTAGAGCAACTGGACATAGACAAAACCAACAATCTTCATGCTTGCCAATCTGCAACAGATTCAAATTAGGATTAAATAGGAAGAAATTGATCCCGGAGTTCTTTGTTGTATTGCTTCTGCTTGGAAATTTAAAAATATAGTGACAGAAAATATTATCGAAAGGTGATGATGGATTTTTTCAATTTTTCTGTTAGATATTTGCTTTTTTGAATAACTTCCTTTTTTTTAAAATATCGATTTTTATACGTAAAGATAATAGCTTAAAAAACTTGGTTAAATATTTTAAGAGCCATTTGTAATTTTGACTGAAAATTACGAATATTTTTATAAAACTGTCGTTATTTATTAATTTAAGCTGTATTTCTTGTGTTAATAAAGTAAAATAAATAAATAAATAAAATAATTAATTTATATTTAAAATACAAGCGGCTTTTCTAGTAAAAAAATTACCGAAAGATAAAATTTTTTCCTTTAATAAATTTTCTCTATTAAAAAATATGCTTTATTGTTCCAGTTAAGCTAACGATTAAATAAATTTCAATTTTAAAAAAAACTTCAATAACTGATAACTATTTAAATTTTTAGAAATCGGTGGGGTGTTTTTTCTGTAGCATATTAAGACTCGTAAAATTTTTTTGTGAATCATTTTATGCTTTCTAACTGCTAAACATATATATCTATATATATATATATTTAAAATTTGGCTTTAAAACTAAAATAAAGTGTTCCAGTGAAAAATATTGGCCGTAGCAACTAAAAAACGGGGGAAAGAGACTTTTAAGGGATCATAAAAAAAATGACTGGGAATATATTTGCAAAATATACATTGTAACGAGGTCACGAAATAGACTGGAAGACATAACAATATTTTATGCGCTAAAGTTATGTAATAAGGATTCAACACAATGCTGTAATTCATAGAAATCCTAGAATTTCAGAGGATTTATTTGGTTTACATTCAGAATAAAAAATATCAGTTTTCATTCTTTTTTTTAGCTCTTGAATAAATTGTTAACAAATGATGATTTTCAAAAGTTCTTTTTTGGTTAGTTTATGATTTAACTTTAATTTTATGAGTTTGTTTTTGATAATGAATTGCTAGATTTTCTCTCATGAATCTTTTATAGAACGCAGCAATCATGGTTAGAAAATTTTTTTAAAAGAAGGATCTATGAGAAAAACAAAACATATTCTCAAATTTCAAGATGTTTAGAATACTTTGAGGTTCAGCCGGAGTTAAAAAAATAAAATAAATAAAAAATAAGAAAAACTTAAGATGAACTCATGCGTCCCCGTATGCACAGGCTGAAACAGCGCATAAGTTCGCAAAACGAATAGTTTTTGTGCCATTATGATGCTTTTTAGATGTTAGCCAGAAAGGGAATTGATAGAAGTCGGAAAGTTGATTTATAATATGGTTTCTTAGGTATATGGTCAGCCATGTGACGCCGACCAGGTGCTGAGTCCATTGATAGCTGCTGTCCCAAAATTACCTAGCTATCGGGTAGTGTGAATGCTAATTGTTGGATTTTAGAATCATGTGCTGTCATTAGAGTAATTGCCCATTGTCGTGCTGCGTAAAAAACAGTTATTTTATTGAAGTGGGAAAGATGCAAGAATGCTTTCTGGTAAGAGGACGGAGATCAACCCTACAGCACCTACTTCAGAACTTCCTTAGTGTCTAGACAGATAGAAAATATTTTGTAAGTAAAGAAGAAAGTAAATAAATGTGTGTTTAGGTCTCTCAGGCAATGAATTTTGACTGTCACTAAAATTCTTATCTATCTATAAAAACGTTCGGTCGGTTGCGCTTTTCGAGTAATATATACATAATATCTGCTGATTTTAACCAAATAAATAAGTATTCGTAATAAAATTGGCAATTTTATAAAGTAAACTAGCGTACAATATATAAGACTTAATTTAAAAAATTTTGTGAAAAGCCTTTTAAAGAATTTTAGTACTTGAATATCTTTACTTAACTAACCAATCCGAAATTGTATCTTCGATACAGGTAAAGCAACAAGAACAGGTAGAGTTACAAGAGTGTCCAATGTCAGTTTTGAATTCATTTTGAATCACGTTATTGTATTCTTCATGTAACTGTATATATTCCTTTAAATTTTTTCTATCTGAAAACAATTACATGAGTCAATAATCCACACAATTCCGTTTATTGATAAATATTTTTTTTTAAAGAATTATAGCCGGTTTTTTTTCTTTTGGAAGCATGGCTGTTTAACTTTACAGGATAAAAGAACATTTTTTTTTGCTTAGAGTGATTAAAGTTTTAATTGAATAGGATTTATTCAAACTGTTTATTTTTTGCTTTGAAAATTTCTTGATGTAAGAAATTGTCTTGCTTTTATGAACAAAATGATTACTTAGTCTAATTGTAGAAATGCTAAAAAATATTACCATTTATTATTACATTAAATTTCAAATATTTAAAAAAACTAATCATTAAATTAAGTAGTTACTTTGTGCATCTGAACGAAACTTAAAAATCATACTTTTCTTCCTAGCTGAATGACTCCGCTGACCAAAAATGGCGAAGTGTACGAGCTCTGCGAAAAGGAACCAGCTTTATGCTACCTTATTAATTAAAATGTCAGTAACAGTCAAGAATGTTAATGTAAATTGTTCTTGCCTGTTTAGAGATAGCGAAAGAAAAATACACCCACACTTCCTTTACATTGTGTACCCGGGCAATTTGCGTATAATTTTAGTGGCAAGCAATCTCGGCGGCCATTTTTATTAATTTTTTTTCCTTCCCAAAATAAAATTAGTTTACATTATTTTCTCCTGAATACTTTCTTTTAAGCGCTCTGTTTGTTTGCCTAATTCACTGGCGAAGGCGAATAAGGGATAAGGCTAATAATTTATATTAGCTACCGATAAGCTCTGATTGTGATAGTGAAAAGAGTATAAACCATTTTTTTCATTAGGATGAGTTTTAATAGGATTAGAAAAGGGATAATTTTAATGGGAATGGAAGAGATGCTAGGATGGGTTTTAAGTGGAGTTAATATTTGTTTATGGGCTATAAATATTTCTTAATATCTGGGCCTTATCAGTTATTGAAGAGTAGTGGGAGTTTATTTATTTTTTTCTTAAAGGAAAAGTGCTTTTAAATATTTATGACTGAATAATTATTTAAAATTACGAATTACGTACTTTCATTTTTTTCCCCTTCTTCTATCAAAAAAAAAGTTTAAGTTTGGTTATTAATTTTGACTTGATTAAAAATGTTTTCAGAGATGGAAGGGATGTAGATATCTCTCAAACTAGTAAATCTAAAAAAGAAATTATAAGATATTTTTCGCTGATAAAGCTTGCTTTCAAAATGAAATTCGAGAAATTACGAAATGATAACTCTGCAATTAGTTCCATTAATAAATAACTATATTGATAATATTAATAAATATTACATTCATTACATTAATAAATATTATTTTGATTATATTAATATAAATTACATTGATTAATTAATAAATATTATATTGATTAATTAATAAATATTATATTGATTATATTAATAAATATTATATTTATAAATATTATTTTTTATTGATTATTATAAATATCTCACATTTTATTGGAAATATATTAAGATTTATTAGGAAATCTTTTGTTTCTTTGTAATGTATTGAAATCGAAGAAGGCATCAAATGACACTTTTAATTTCTGAAAGTTTTATAGCGATGTTGATAACACTCGTGTTTATGTGATAGAAAACCGAAAATAAAAATTTAACTATTTTTTAATCAGAATAATTTATTGTACAATTTCTTTTGCAGTTTTCTTTAATAGTAAATTTTGTAGTATATTATCTGTTATTTACATTATTAACTCTTTTTTTTATTGTAAGCTTTTCTTTACTAATCTTTTGATTGTAAGCGTTTCTTTACTAATTTTTTGATATTTGTTTATTTCATGTTCCAAAGATTTTTTAATTATATTTGTTTGATCTTATGTTTTTTTTTTCGTAAAAACATTCAATATCTTAAAACTTTTGAAAAATAAATTGTTCCTGCGTTAAATTATTCAAAATAATATAACATCTTCTCTTTTTCAATTTACTAGTTTTTATTTACTGTCGAATAAAGCTTAGCTTAAATTTTATAAAAAAATGGGATGGAATTCTGGGTTTATTTTAAAAGATATATCTTTGAAGATAAACAGATCCTCATTTTTATTTTTAACATACACTGCATGAAATTACAGCCTCAATATCCCCTGATTTATTTATTTAAATTGAGTTACTTTATTGGATATATTTAATTTTAAATATAAATGTAACACCCTTCAATAGTGAGAAACAGAGTACTAAATCATTATATATTATATTTCATATGACATATTGGCAGATATAATTTGTACATTAAAGAGTCCATTCATCGTTGTAAAAATTCTACTCTTATCTAAAGAAGATAAGCTCAAGAGAAAATATAACGAATCTCTCTCTACTCTACTTCTATTACTGGAAATTTAATTTTATTAGATCAGATGTGAATTATCAAAATTTCATTTTAAGATATTGATATATGAACTGCGTACAAAATTCCCTTTAAATGCATCATTTTTAATGAAATTCTGGCTGGACTGTTGTATTGGCTACTTATCCCGCCAAGTTTTTTCTCGCCAAATCGATAAAGGGTCAAAACTGCCCAATCGTAGGGTTGCTACTCCAAAATCCAATACGCAAAAACGTGCCAAATTGGCGATTTTTCAAAATTTGGTGGACCAGTGGCCGATTCGACAATTTCACAGAAATTCTTTCAAATAATGAAAATAATATACTTAGTTTTATTTAAATTTTATTTAATACATTGATAAATATTTTGAACCATATGATTTGGCGTTCTTAAGTAGCCAATATTGGCTGGATTTTCACTCATAGCGATCTTCACATATAATAACCAAACCAAATATACTTGGTAATCTTACGGTATATAGTCGCTAAAATATTTTATTTCTGTATTGAGACATTTATTATAGAAAAAAAAATTATTTGACACATAAACGTGTTTATACGTCCTTTATTATTCATCCATCGCTGCCTAATTTTTCTTTCATGTTTAGTTTTTTTGACTGTGAATAGAATTAACCTATGACTGAACTAAGTCTACAGTTGTTGGACTATCCCATTCGTGATTGCGCAATGGCTCTAATACAACGTTAATTTAATTGGGACATAATAATGCCACCAACAAATTGTCAAAATTGTAATGTGCAATGACCTTAAATAAGAGAAATAAATGTGATACAATGTCACCATTAATGAATAGTAAACGCACTACACGAAACAAGGTGGAATATCTGACTTATTTAGTGCTCTATTATTTTCTGTACCAGAATAGAACTAATGCCCTTTATCAGTTCCGGTACCACTAATTCGAGCTATTAGATAAGAAACGATTACCAGAAGACTACGGATTGTGCAATTTTCTCTCGCCCAAATCTTCCTATAAATATTTAATCCAGATCATGAAATCTTTTAAGGCTAATCGTTAGTTTAAATACCGCCATTTTGCAGAGATTATTATCACTGCGTGAGCCCTTTATGCTGGTGCATTATTAACAATTAAAATAAATTCCATGCATTTTCGTATGGAGTAATTGTAGAACATAACAGGTGATAAGGCTTTAATTCTCTTGTTAGTGGAAATCTGGGATAATACATTATGGAGGCTGATGTGCTGAGCTGATTAATGTTGAATTTCCTGGAACAATACTGGTTGGAGTGATGGGTTTCTATTGGATAGTCTGTTCTGATTTTGATTCGCTTAAGATTTGAGAGTTAAGCGTGTAGAAAGTTTAGAAAGCTTTAGGTTATTCATTCGTAATGATCACCTTGTTCGAGATATCTATGGTAAATTATCATTTAATTCAGGGGTGGGCAATTATTTTGGCTCGAGGGCCATATTGTGGAAGTGGTGGATACTAAGGGACCGCACCTTTTAAAAATGATTGTATTCTTTAGTTGGCTTTGCGTTTCAGGAAAGGTATATATTGAGCCTTAAAAATCAATCAGTATAAGTTAAATACGTTAGGGGCAGTTTAATAAAATTTATTTATTTCATATTTATAGCTACATGCACATTTTATTCAATTCCTACTGTTAGTTCACTCTCTATCTTTTTCTCTCTCTACATATCTTGTTCAAATTTTCAATCGTTTATAAAATAATTTCTATTCATTCAATTAAGTTCAAATAATTTATTTAAAAACGTGTAGTGGATGTCACTTGATGTTAATACAGTTTTTTCCAATATTAAATCATTAAATAAATTTTATTTATTAATTTTAAATTTATTCTGCGTTATTTCTGGCGTAGTTGCAACTAGCTGCAACAGATGGCGCCTGTAGTTTCTTTTTCTTATCAAAGAAGGAACTGATGTTAAAAATTTTTTTTTTATATTACTTGTTTTAGAGTCAGTTTGTCAACTTTCACACTTTTATACAATATTTTTTAAATCGGGAATGAGATTGCTTGTTGAAATCCTCATCATAGCCTGCTAGTTAATGCACCTATTATTTACTCTTGTTGACTTTCATGCAGAAAAATACTTTTCTCACAAGCATATGTTGACTAAAATAGAGAGATTTTCTGTCTATTAGGTTTTTTTCTGACTTGTCTTGGAGGGCCGGAAAAAAAATTCCTCAAGGGCCGCTATTTGTCCATGCCTGATTTAATAAAAACCTTACACTCGTTGCTAACATATTTACATGCTTTGATCAGGTCTCCCAGGTTAAAGAAATGCATAATTATTGAGCCATTTATTCTTATTTTTCCTTTTTAGATCTTTATTTACGATTTTAGGTAGTTATTTGAGTACTTGACTAATTCTAGGTTATTTTTATGCAGTGTTGCATGCATGGCATTAAAACGTTCTCTTAACCATGTTCAAATTAATTATTCGCAATCCTTTTTTCCACAACTTTTTGAATTTGAGAAACTTTGGTAGAAAAGAGATTGATGTATTGCAACATGAAAGATAGTTACTAATTCTGTACATAGTTGTAATGATTAAGTGTTTTTCTCAGTTTACCTCCGGTTCGATGAAAGAATGGTTATAGGACACCCAGACGGGATAGTGGTTATTGAAGCTGACTGCTATACGGAGGGAACGGGTTTGAATCCCGGAGAAGGCAGGGATCGTTGCAAATGTATAATGCCTGTATTACGTAAGAAATTCTAAATATTCGGTGAGCCAAAAGTCCTCTCGAGAATTTGGTGGTAGGAAGAGTGAAGTGGTAAATTCCTAGACTCCCAAAGTTTTCTGTATCAAAATTGTGATGGATAGGAACCAAAATGTACTATCACCTACGTACACAAGCTGCAGTTAAAATGACACAGACGTAATATATTCCTTTTCCTTCAAGGAATTTCGTGGGCCTCGATCTGGTACCATCAATCGGATGGCGTTAGTTATAAAAACAGTGAGTGATTTATCTTTTTTTTTGCACATAAGAATAATTTTTAGTTCGCTTAAGTCTTCTTAGGTTACTGTTTTAGTTTTTAGAATATTTATTGTTTATTTATAAATATGCTTTTAAGCATCATTTATAATGATGCCCTATGGATTATATCTCGTTTGCAATTTTATTATGCAGTTTTTTCTTATAAGAAACCGATATTATGATTTTAGTACACATTGTATATAGTATTTTATAATAAGAATAAGGCATTTTTAAAGTCTGACTTAGAGTCTGTTGTTACTAGCTATAATGAAAACTCAAACCACAGTCGAAAAGTCTCAAATTCGTGTCTCGTTTAGACCAATGTACTTTGTATGCGTACGGGGAGTGTAAACTTAAAAAAATGACGTTATCCAGTATTGTTTTAAGAAAGTGTTTAATGAGAGATATAGCAGTTATGGGTCGTTCTTGTCCTTTATCAGTTGTTTGTTTCTTAAAGTATCCGACTAGGTTCGAAGATAAATTTTTCGAAAATTGCTTTTCTAAATAATTTTATTGTTTTAAAGAACACAAATAGGCTTAAAAAGGTATCATTATTAAGTAACTAACATGTATCGCCATTTTTTTTTTTAAAAAAAATTATTTTTAGGAAAATTTAGCAAAATTTGTTAAGTTAAGAAAAACGTGATAAATAAAAACAAATTGCACATTATGCAATTTTAACGTCATTGTTATACTTCTTGATCCCTCTGAAGTGTCACAAACCGCCGGATAAAAAATAGTCTAAGAAGTAAATATTTTATATTAGCATATTTAAATTTGATGGTCATGATTTTTCGTCAAAATTACTGTATGTTCTAAGCTAAAAATGACTGTATAATGTGATTAAATGTAGCTGTCTTAAAATATGCGGTTTGTGATACTCTGAAGGGCCCAGAGCATATATGTTATAAATTTCATTGCATTTGATTGGATTATTCAGAAGATATCCCGTTTTTTGGGCACATATTATCTCATAAAAAGTTCATTCTTCAAAAAACGAATTAAAAAAATATTTTTATTAGTTAGATAAAGAAAATGTTATAAAAAGAACTTAAAAACTCTCTAGTTTTATGTATTAGTCCTTCTTCCTCAAAAATTAATTTCTGTTTTCCCTGATGACCCAAACAAAATCAAATACCTAAAAAGCACTTTTTCAACCTATTCGGATACCTTAATTCTAATGAATGAGTATGTGATATAACTAAAATAAAAGATTTTCAATGTACCTTTTGTTTCAATTCAATGAAAGTTATTTTCAAAAAAAGGTTTTGCTTCATGGATAACTTATAATAATGCTGCACCAACAGAATTTTATTAATTATTTAAAAGCGTTCTACCAAGTTTCTGGAAGCGCTATGTTTATTAATCTTGCATCCGAATGGTTTTTTCGAATATTTACTTTCCCCCTTATTTAATTAATGATTATGCTAGTCAAAAATATGACTCCATATTAATGAAAATCGCAAAGCAGTTTTGTAACAAAAGATGATATATTCTGAACCTGATTTTTCGAAAATTTGTTTTATATTTTGAAATTCGGTAGATATAAAACACCGATAATAGGTTAAATTATATTCGTACCATAAATAATTACATGCAAGTAAAAGCAATGTTACAGAAAAACTTTCCTTGTATCTTAGTATGAAATAATTTTTCTCGTTTTATCCTGCCTTGGAATAAATCGCAATATACTGGATAAAAAATTTATTCTTTTACCTCATTCATTATTCTGTTGTAACATTGATTCTTAAGGGAAAAAGCGACAAAATTTACTTTGTGTGGCTGAATAGCAACTTAATTCGGTCTGAGGTTTAATTATTGCAAAGTTAAAAAAAAGTTACAATTTGAAAATTTGTATTTTCTATCTATGCAAAGTATCTCTATACAGATCTTAATTAACGACTAAAAGAGACAATGAAAATAATCTTACTTTAACGTATTTCATCTTAGAAATATTAAGAAAATGTACAAATTAGTATTTTTATGTATTCACAGTAAATAAAAAGCTTAATTTTATTGGAATGTTTACTCAAGATGTAAGTTATGCAGATTTGCATGATATTTTTACGAGAAAAGATATTGAGTAAAACTAATTTTGCTTCTCTGGTATTGTTCCATTTTTAATAGCATAGTTTTTAATTCTCGTGCATAAAAGGACAAAAATTGGAAAATTCTCTTATTGACGCCTAATGAAGAAAAATTTTACATTTCTTCTTTTAAAGTTTCATTTGTTAAAACATTAATAGCAAAAAATATTTTCAAAGAACATTTTCAAATGTTTAAAATAAAATACAGGGTGATTATAATTAAAGTTCTACTTCAAAGTGCTGTAAAAAATGAGTCCCTGCTCAGAATGACTTCAAATTTGAGATGAATATATTTGAAGAAGAGGGGAACTGCATGGCATAAGAAAAGCTATTTTTTTTGGTGTCTTCATTTTGGTGCTTTTCTTTCTATTTTTTGGCCCGAGGACAATTAAAAAACAATTTTTCCATCCAATGTGGTGCAAACTTGCCATGGTTGATGGAATTTTCACGAACAATACCACAGCTGTTGAATGACTTGGAAGTCATTCTTTCCCTAAAAAAACCGAAACGATCATGCACATTGAACAATGCAGTTGATTTAAAGTGTAACTCATGCCAAAGACGTCATAATTTGATTCAAAATGCACCTTGTTGCCATATCCACATTCGTTATGCTACTTACAGCGCCATCCATTGATATACGTTGGGACTTTTTCTCATACCATACCGTTTCCTTCTTCAAGAATATTTAGTTTAAATTTGAAGTCATTCTGACCAGTGGTTCTTTTTTACAGCATTTTGAAAGTTGAAACTTAAATTATTATCATCTTGTATATATTTGAGCTCACTACAATGTAATGTATTACAACGCAAACGTGAAAGTGTTAATACTTATTAAAGATATTTTTAACATTAAACTAGATGTATATTTTTAGCTATCTGTTGCACAAATAGTTCCAAAATGGATAATGAAATATTCTTCTATTCTATTGAACCATTCCATCTCTTTAATTAGTTATTCAAGCGTACGGAAAATTATTCTAATGCATTAAAAGAAACAACCACCAAACGATTTAGTTTGATGCCAACTTATTAATACGAAATATTTGATACAAATTATTCTTTCCTTCCGAACTATCGTTATATTTTACTTTTACCAATATGTTCCCCGAGATATATTAAAAAACAAAATTAGAATGTTTTTACTTTGAAAAGAATTGAATCGATTTTGTTACGTTTTGATAAAATTCCGCGTCATTTATTAAAAAAGGATAAAAAATCGATAATTGTCGAATAAATATGCTATGACATTATTCTACTTTTTTTTAAAACAAAATATATGCAGGATGCATATCAAATTAAAGATATTTTAGCGAATTAGGTTTTCGGGTATTTATTCTAATAAATATTTATGCTACCTAGCAAATGATAAATATTCATTGTTAGTGTGTTGATATTTTTTGAAAACACAAGTAATAAATATTGAACGGGGAAATTCCCTAAGCGATTTCAGTACATATTGATTCCAAACAGGCTGGAGTTTAAACTAAGTTGCATTATTAACTTTCTTAAGAAGTTTATTTAATTTAATGTTTTAAAGTACTTGTTAAAACTAATTTTTTGTTATATTTTTTTTTATCCAAATTATTCATTTTTATATGCATTTAATAACAGTTTTTGACATTATGTAAAATTAATTGTTGCTTAGAATATTTTTTGTTAGAATGTTTTAACCATTTTGTTAAGCTTTTATTTTTAAATAAATTCTACAACGAAAGTAAATTATTTGATTGAGGCCAGTGCATTTATTTTGTTCATGGTTTACAGAAATTGAAAGTTTCCTGCATTAATTTTCGTTTCTAAAACTGCATTATATAAAAATAAAGTCCTATATTTTTATTTATATATTCTTTTCATCTAGTTTTGGTTTTTTTTTTTTTTTTAGTTTTTGTGTTTTCTTAGTTATATAATTGTAATATGTTTTTTGATATTTTATAAATTTTTCCTTATGTGTGATACTGTTATGGCGAGAAGTTTCCAGTTTGACGTGCTGATACGCTGTTATATTGTTTTCTCAAAAAATTATTTTATTTAGATAATCGGTTTTATGGTCTCGGTATGCAAAATATTTTTTTTATTTAGAATTTGGTATTCAGTGGCGTGTTGTACACCCCTGAACCCCCCCCCCATCTCGGGGATCCTAGCATTCTAGGGGGCTCAAACCCTGACTGTTGCCAAGTATATATGCTTTGTAAGATCCGACTAGGGCCCCAAACCTGATTTTGCGGTGGGGGCGGCATAATATGCTTCGTTACGCCACTGTTCACATTGGTAATTAATTTATAGTATCTTCTAGTATTACGTTTATAATCTTTAGTATTTTTGGATTTTTATATTACTCTATTTTCTCTTCTTTGCATCTCAGTAGTATGGGCAAATATAGGAAGAGGCTGGATGACATTAAAACTATTTTTAATCCCATAATCTTAGTTTATAAGGCTAAGAGTCTGCTATCGTATTAATGCACAGAAATGAGTAATGTAAAGAAATATGCTGCTCTTCATACTTTATAGGATAGTGGAAGCAAGATGTTATATTAGTGAGGTAACATTTTATTAAAAAAAGTGCAAAGTCTTATTCTGTAGCGTTAGAAGAATGCAACTTAAAGAAAGGGGGAGAAGTTATCAGGAAAATAAGAGAGGTAAACCTCACTGATCTTTAGATATGTAGAACAGCTGAAACAGCAATATTCCAGCGAAATAACTCATCGGAAAAAAGCGGTGTAATGGCCAGTTTATGTCACCATATATGCTTATTTATTTATGGTATCACTGAATTTATGCAAAATCAACGAAAAATACCAAGCAAAAAAAAAGTCATTTATTGTCAATCATGTAAAATAGTTGGTAAACTATCTGTAATGACAGGAATTAATTTTACGTCTAGTTCTACAAGATGGAAACGGACACTAGCATAGGAAGTTCTCCAAGTGCATAATCATAGAGAATTAATTATAGTTGTACCTATATATCGCATTCCAGACGCGCTGCTTCAAGGGAAGGTAAAATGCGATGTCAGGCTCAGTTATGGGGATCTTATCGATGAGCTCTTACGCTGTAATGCGATTGTCGACAGAGCAGTCACTATCAAACTTCTGCCTGGTTGCTTGTTATCCCAATTTGAGGAACCAATGATTGCCCAAAAAGAAATACGAGGCGTGTTCGGAAGCTAAGTACCGTTTTGGCACTACTCGCATACTAAGGCTCATTACTAGCATACAATTTTTTTTTCAAAACAAAATTTATTTTTACATAAAAAAGCATGCTGGAAACAATTTTTCCACCTACTTACCCTCATTATTCAGATGTTTGTCATACCGAAAAACGAGCTAGTTTATATTCTCTTTAAAGAAAGACTCCACTAGTAAAGAAAGGCATTCCTGGATGGCTATTTGTTAAAATTCATCACAAAGCAATCTTATTGAGAACTGTCTTTTTTTTTCAGGAATTTTCTCATTCGTCTTTTCAACCAAACCATAATTGACAACAGAAGGTTTCCCACTTAGTGCATCATCATTAACATTAGTACACCTATCACTAAATTGTCGAATTCACTTTCTTACCATTTCATCAGTCATTACATTTTAATCATACACCTCTACAAGTTGATGATGAATTTCAACCTTGCGTTCAAAAAATGGATTACAGAAAGTACGTCATTGTCGGCGGGATTGGCAATTGTCTTAAACATTTTGAACACTCACTAACACGTGTAAAAGCATTCCAATCCAATTGTAATGGCGCCACCGTTCTGTAAATGAGCCAGAGACAAGTGTGTGCAAGTGTTGAACTGCAAAACTACCACTGCACTGTGTTTCCAGTAAAACGAAACGGTATCACGGTATAAACGGGCACGCCTCATGTATATATTATCACTAATCGTATACTAAACTCACATATATCTTATAAAGCAAAGCAATAAATCGAAATACAAGACAATGTAAGTATGGTCATGGTAGCCGAGAGGGCATGCCATCAAATTCTGTTCCATCGATGATTAAAAAGAGCCTTGTGTTCGAATCCAGATCGGGGATATTAATCGTGTATCGAGGCTGATGTACACGAAATATAATGGAGCTTTATTGTTTTAATTAACATCTCACTTCCGAAACAATATGAATACTATTGGTGACGAGTCTAATAATTGTAAATCTATCGGGGATTAATGACTTAATGTATTGATGTGTTGCGAAGGGATTTCATCATTTGAAAAAAGTGGTTAAAAATTACGTGTTTAACCTCACTTTATCGTCAACTGTTCCCTTTAAACCTTTCCAAAAACCTTCCCAGTTTCTGATTAATCTTTTTTAGCATACCATTGTGTAATTATATTGAGATAATAAGATATAACCAGAGTTTTCAGTATGAAGGTTTTGAACTATTAATTGTGAATAATCCGTAATCGATTCAAAATCTAATTTTTGTTCATGAAATTTCCTACGAATGATCTTTTATATAAGCTCCTATCATACAATTTTTTTATTTTGAAAATTATTCATAATTCTTAGATATGTTACCTTACGTGATATTTTAATTGATCAATATTCATGCACGTACAATATTTAATTTACTCTATAGTAAAAAAAAATTTTTTTTTTTTAGAAAAAAATCGTTTTCCACTTAGAGGCTATAACTCGAGTACATTAACTCATTAAAATCAGTACTTTAGACTTCATAATTAATACTTAAATAATGCTATTTAAAATGAAAAACTGAAAAAAAAAGTTGTCTGTAAACACTGTGATAGTCCATAATCAGTATAAACCTTTTATCACTTAGGGATTAGATTTTTTTTTATCATAGCACCCCCCCCCACACCCTAAAAAAATCCAACGTGTAATGTCTGGGTCCTAAAATATCGATTTTTATATTAGGCTTCTGCTTCTTTAATATATTTACCTTTAAAATGCGTAACCTCCACCATCATCTTTGAGTATTATCATCATTTTTTCCACCCCTACACCCTCTCAAATGATGGAACACTCAACAGTGCAAAGACAAAAAAGAAAGAAAAAAAGTAGAAGGGCTAATTTACCAAAATTGCCGACTATCACTTAATGGTGTCAATAATATGCAAATTAGGTGCGAGTTCCGTTAAATGAGGTGTAGAGGGCGCTAATCACCAATGCTCTGGAGGACCCCTACTGAAGTATTGTTAGGTGAAGAGGCACTTAAAAGCGCTGGCGCCCACCCTTTGCTCAAATATTAGTCAGGCCTGATGAGTTGATAAGCGATACTGTTAATAGGTGCCAAGGGGGGTGAACTAAGGTTCAGTTCACATGTTTTTAATTTGCAGGGGGTTGTCTGGGAAAGAAAGTGAGCTTAATTAGCCTGTTTGAGAAATTTCTGCCTTTTTGGACTGCGTAGGAGTGATTAGGATACTTGATGAGAATAGGATTTGGGCTTCGGCGAACGATTTGTTGAATTAATTGCTAGGGCTGTGCGAGTTCTTTAGTTGGGTCATAATATTTGACTTATGTTTTGCCAGAAGAATATTATTAGAAATAAAGTTATTTGAATAATTCAAATATAATAAAAGAAAAATGTAAGAAATAATCTGAATGTGTATTACAAATTATACATGTGGATATAACACCACAAAAGCAGTTAGTTTGGAAATTGTTCTGAAATAGAGGGGTATTCAGAATATCCTCCAAGGTTTCGGAACGGTGTAGTAGTAATAATAATAATAATAATAATAATACAAAAAAGAACATAAGAAATAAAGAAAAAAATTCTAATTTAGTTTACTTATTTTACAAGGGTTCTATGTGTACACCCTTGGTTACATGTCATACCTCATTGCGACAGTCCAGTTCCTGCCAAACTCTTCTCAGAATGGTACTGCCAACATTATTAAAAGCATGAGTTATACTTTTCTTGTCATTAAGGTTTCTGATTTCCCGGGTTTTTCCATTCCCGAGAATGTCCGGGAAATCCAGGGAATGTAATTGTCGTTCCCGGGATTCCCGAAAATACATCAAAATTTCAAAAAATTTAAAAACAAGTTATTCTTAAATAAAATTAATAATAATTATGTAAAATAAGGATACATATAAATTTCAAAATTAATACTTATTTATATAATGAGCTAAAAAATACAAAAAAAATACATAATAAATTGATTGTTCATTTTTAAAATAGGAATTCAGAAAGCATAAGCAATTTATACTTTTATCATTCAGCTTAGTTTTAAGCTTTGTGACGAAAAATCCGGTAGCAGAAAATGCTCTCTCAGCTTCAAAACTGACGTTGGTGGAATTGTTTTTAAAGCCTCACATAGTTTTATAATATTTGTTGATGGAATTTCTGTCGAGTTAAGCAATTGCATCTCTTATTTCATGACTTTGTTAAAACTAGTACTTTTTTTTGGCTGAACAATATAAAAATTTTGTTTTAGAGTAAATTGCTTTCTCTAATTTTTCGTCCAACGTCAGAGGTTTTTCTTTCAAAATATCTATGCATTCTTCTTCTGAGGGCGAAGAGTTGGATATTGATTCCTCTTCTTCGCAGAAAAGCCTTTTTCCTATCATTTGGGCTTATCTAACTAAACAATTTTCACCAGGCAATCACGAAATATCGACAGTAACTGCAGCCACTTCGTATTTTCTCCCCAAATTCAGGTATTGCTTTCCCATTAAATAACGTTGCATCTCTCATTAGTTCTTTGAGTTAGAGAATACTTCATATTTTCCGCAAATTCTGAATTTTGTTCTTTCTCCAATAACGAAAGAAAATACACCTTCTGCAAATAGCAAAGTTCCATTTTGGCAGCATAATTTTTCTAAGCCAATTTTTACTGGCTTCAAGCCTTCTACAATTGTAGTCACAGTTTCTAACTCTACATTGCCTATCATTTGTTCTTCTTTAAAGTCAATTAATGCTTTTAAAATTGCTGAATTTATTTCTAAAAATCTTTCAAGCATTGCCAACAAATTATGACAGCGTGTTTTGATCTCGGAGATTCCCGGGAAAACCCGAGAACGAAATATAATTCCCGGGAATAAAAAACGTATAGAAATCTTATGATTTTCCGGGAAAGAAACCCTACTAGTAATCCATGTCATCCGAGTGAAAACAGTTTTTATATAAGACCCAAATTTTCGTACCCCCTTTGCTGCCTGATGTAAGAGAACTGCATGAAAAAATAACACATGCTGTCAATAACGTTGATAGTACCGTTGCGCCGCACGTTAACTTGAGGGTTGCAGGGACTGAACTATCTCAATGATGTTTGCCCTGTGATTGAGGGTTGACATATAGAACAATTGCAAAATACGTTAATAAAACTTGTATTGTCTCTGTATTCTTTCATGTCTTCTTTTAGTTGTATTTGTGTTAGTTTATTTACTACAGTACTCCAAACGCTGGAGGGAACTATGAATAACCCAGTACAATGTAAACTCTAACAGAATAATGATATAGTTTCTCTTGAAAAAAAAAATATCGCCAGATATTTTAATTGATTGACTATATTCGAAACTGTGATTTTACAAAAGCGTATAAGTTAATTTTTTTTATATTTGGTATCATTTGAAGTAGAATATACACATAAAATTACTCTTAGAATATTATTACAAGAAAAAAGAATATTTAAATGCTTTTTTTTTTTGGCAAAAAATGAAAAAATAATGGCAGATATTCAAAATATCTCCCCTTCTTGAAAAATGTGGTTATAGCAATTATATTTTGCCTATAAAACTTCTGTACATAGCTTAAACTATGATTTTTGAAATACATAATTAAGAATTGAATTTCTTCATATTTTAATTTATCGGGAGTAGAGAAATTTGAACAAAAAGCACCGGTTATTAATTTAAGTCATAGTCACTCCATAAATAATATGTTTTCAAAAATCCCAGTTCAGGCTCCATACGAAAGTCTTAGCTATATATAAGCAAAATGATATTATTATAAAAACCTTTTCCATAACAAGAAAATGTTTTCAAAATACGTGGTTTTTTTCTCCATTTTTTGCTACAAAATTCAATTTAATTATTTTTTTTACAGTAATAATATTTTTAAAGCAATTTTATATATATATATTCTAATTCAGAGGACACTAAATATAAAAAAAAATCACTTAAATGCTTTTTCAAAATCAAAATTCTAAACGAATTTAGTCAACTTCAATGTAAGTTGATTTTTATTAAAACTAAAACATTCAAAAACTTATTAATTGTAACTATTATTAATTTATTCTTATTATAATAGACCATTTCGAAGTTATAGCTGATTGCACTATACAAGTTTAATTTTCGACTAACAAAATATCACATTCATATCGAATTTTATCATTTTAAAAACTATGTTTTAGTTTGAAAGCTCAAGCATAAAAATCACATTTATTCATAATAATTTATACGAATTCTACATGCATGTCTCGGTAACTGCTTTACTATTGTATTCAAAACTTGTTATAAATCTCCTAACTTCGTGACTAGAGAAATAAAGTTTGGATAATAAATAACTGGGAAATTAATAGTAGCCGTTTTTGAAATGTTAACACAACATTTTACAAATAGTATACAAGACAAGATTAATAGTGTAACAAAGAAGGGCATGGATGTGTATTCTTAGGACTATTCTTCGTAATAAATCAAACAAATTGTGGATCTTCTGTTTTTCCCCCTTTCTTTTTGAAATCTAAAAAATATATGCATTGAATACCAAAAGAGGACCCGGAAAAACTTTTAAGAGAGGCGTGATATATTTTATTCAATTTTCTGTTTTTTAAGAAAATATAATACTAGCTGAAATACCTTTCTTTTTCCATGGATTGAATATTTAAAAATAAAACCATCATGTAAATGACCTCTTCACAAATGTCTGCATTCACTAACAATGAAGTAGTTTTTCAAAAATATGTTATAACATTAGATAACTTTCTTTTACTATTCGTTCTGTTTTAAATAAAAATCCATGCAAAAATTAAGCAATATTTTATCAAATGATTGATGCATTTTAATAATTTATACATAATCAAGAATTCAAGAAATAATTGAAATATAGTTAAATTTTTACAAAATTCATAACCGGTTGCCATCTGTCATGTTCAATTCCATAAATGTTTCTTCGAAATTTGTGTTTTCCTTTGGAATATTTTTTGGATCAAACGATTTTTCAGCTTCGATATTTGCCTAAGATGGCAAATTTGGCAAAACTTTTCTGCTGAGGTCACCAATATGCATTGGGCTCAGTTCACGACTGTCACATGATAAAGATAAACACGTGTTCTTCATTGCATTCAAAACAAATCAAACTAATTGTACTTATTATTTTATTTGTAAAACTTGGGTAAAATTTCATATTTTATAATTGAGTAAAAATGTTCAAATAATATTAAAAGTAAATTTCTTCAAAAGATTTTAAAATTAAAAAAAAATCTTATTTTATGCATATACTTTAAATAAAATGCATTTTATCTACTTATGAGCATTATTGTTGTTGAAAAATTTGTATTTTTAAGAAAAAAGTTTCTGTGAAAAGATCAAAAGTTGGCAACAACAAAGAGCATGAACTAATTTGCTGGAAACATGTGTTTGCTTTTATTGTGTGACTATGACGTCACATGAGTTTTTGAACTGATTGGCTAAAAACGCAAGGTTATCATTATCATGTGACTAATGACGTCACATGAATTGAGCCGATGTTGTAATGGTAATGGGTCCCCATGTGTAATCAGGGAGAGAAAAACAAATTGGATAGTTTTTAATCTATACAAAATATATTTTATGTTTTACTAAAATTTTAAATCGCTTTTCAAAATTTGACTCTTAAAAATCAAATTATTTTTGAGTATAATTACTATTATATTCAAAAATATTATATAATTACTATTATATTCCAAAATATATTATATAATTACTGTTATATTCAAAAATATTATATAATTACTATTATATATCCAAAAATATTATATAATTACTATTATATTCATAAATATTATATATTTACTATTATATTCAAAAATATATTATAAAATTACTATTATTTTCAAGAAAATTATATAATTACTAAATTACTCTATTATTACGAAACGATTACACCTACAGAGTTGAAATTTGGTTGGGGGAATGTTTCATTTCTTCAATAACGATCCAGTAAGAGTGAAGTTTGTGGAAATCATATATATACTCTTGCGTTAGCTAAAACTGTATATAAAACTTTGTATGTAACTTTTATTTCACATTTTTTTGTATTAGTTTGTATCAAATATTGCTTGATGAATAGTTAGTAAAAATGCATTCAGAAGAGAATCTCCTGAAATTTAAGTATGTTCCGGATGTAAGTGCTACATATATTTATATTTAGTTGAAATATTAAACCATATTTCTAAGTATTAGATTTTACAAGAACTTGAAAGTTACGTAATGCAGTTTTTGAAACTCCAAAAACTAGTTTGTCTTGCCCTTTGTTTATATTTTTGTTTCAACTTTTATATCCGTTCCGAAAAAGCATTATTGATTCCGATTCTTCAGATTCACGAATCAGATTTCAAGAATTGTTTACAACTTTCTTTTTTTTTTTATTTCGAATCTTCCGAAAAGAACTTGTAGACTTTTATTATAATATAAGCTTTTTGGAAGACGTGAAACAACCCTCTATCTCTGGAGAGGATTTCATGTTTTCTAGAGGTAGAGCCTCTATAAAACAATGTTAAAAAACGAAGAAATAAAAGGGAAGCTGGTAATAAATAAGTTTCTCTGGAGATTTTTAAGAATTCTTCGAGATTCTCAGATCAATATAATTTTTCTCCAATTCTTTTAAGAGTTTCTTTTTTGGGGACACATTGAGAAATCAGCGGTTATTGTGATCTTAAAAAAAATATTTCTTTTTCATTCGAGTTTATGATTTTTTTTTAGTTATCTTTTTTTTAATAAAAAAATATTCCTGGTGTGATCAGGGTTTTCGAATATATTTTAACTAAGCTCTTTTGTTTTTACCTAAAAAACATCCAACTTATTTAGAATTTTGGCTTCAAAATTGAATGAAGCGAATGATCCTTTGTGAAATGAAATCGAATGAGTTGCTCGAAAATGAAAGTGTAAGGGTATTACATTAATTATTTTTGTTTACTCAGAATGCTGTTTTTTATATATTTTTTATTTTAACTTTTGGGCAGGTACAGTGTTTTGGTACCCTATACATTTTTTTTCAGAGTTTTAAAAAATTGAGCTGAAATAAAAAGAAAAGTGTATATTTTTGGAAGCATAAAAACTCTTTAAGTAATTATTTTTATAGGATTATAAGTATTATTTTTAATAGCAGAAATTTTACTTTTTAGAATAAGTGGTGAAAATGCTAAAACGAAAACAATTATTTAAAATAGAAACAAAGAATTCTGACTTTTAATATCGTATATGATATGCATTATAATATGCCAGTTCAGTTGGAAAGAAAGAAATCTATACTTACGAATTTCTGTTCCAAAAAAACATTTTAGATTTTCGATGTTTTTATTTTGTTTTGATAGTATAATAAATCAACTATTAAAGTCTTATACCACATAATATTAAAAACATCATAAACCAAAAAGTTTAAAATAAGTTTTAATTCCTTTCGTTCTTTTTTTTTTAAATCTACATTATCAAAAATAGATTATATTCAATAATATAAATATCCTTCTCTTTCGTTTATCGCATTTTCCTCAAAACTTTGTTTGGAGTTCTACTTTATCGTTACAATCCACAGTATTTATTTTTAAGTAGAATTTTATTAGTTTCACTTTTGTAGATACTTTGATTTCAATCAGCTTAATCGAGCCTTAAGCAATAGTTCTAAAATAGTATTTCTTGTCGTTTTAATGAGAAAAATTAAGAATATGTGGTATGAAGACATCTTAATGTAATGGTATGCGAAAAATTCTTAAAGATTACATACTATACAGTTAAGATATCTTCATCATATATTCTTTTCGCAAAAGCTGGTGACCAAATCTCAACTACGCATGAGTCAGTCGATTGTCAAGAATGGTAAATAAGGAAGTTTAGCTTAGGAGAAATAAATATTTAATGCTAAAATTTTAAAGAAATATGTAACATTGAAAAGCAAAACCAAAAGATAATGATAAAATGCCTTCAATTGTTCAATATTTTACATCTTAACGTAATGGAATACAAATGAATTTTCTGAAGCTATTTTCTGACTGTAAAATGTCCTTAGCATTACTTTTTGGCTTGCCTCATGCATAGGGAACATTATGTATTGTTTTAACATCTACGAGAGATCACCAGAAGAAAAGTTTCTTATGAGCCATAACCAGAAACAAAACATAATTTCCCGGAAATATTTATTGAACATATACAGCAAATCTTTCAGTTACATCTCAACACATTAACCACCGGAATTGCAACATTTGGCAAACCGCGGGATCAATTCATGTATTCTTGTATCGGGGAAGTCCTTTCACTGCCTAAGATTTGAGTCAGCCTGTGACAGCCTTCTGAGAGACTTCGTAACTGGGATATTGTAGACCGAAAAAGAATAATCTGGTATTAATAATAAGAACAAAACATCAGCACCGATGCCTCTAACTGTGAAGGTCCCGTCGAAATTTTTTCAGTGTTGCGCAGTGACGGTTCAGGAACTTTATCACAGACCTCGCCCGCATTTGAAAGGGATAACTTTGCCATTACAACAACGTTAATGCAAATGATTGGACAATTCCTTAACTGGTGAATTGATAGACTCAACACGAATTTATCTACGTAGCACATGCAATGTGCCATCTGTTGGTAGTATAGGACAGGGGTGGCCTACATTTTATGTAGTAGATCCCATCTTCTCCATTTAAACGCCATTCTCTATCGACTAATTGTCATAGTCGTTGCGAAAAAGTTCTTATTTTAATAATGCTATCTATTCAGTGTCTGAATCAAAATTAAATTCACGATCGACATGTTGGCTACTCCTGGTATAGGAAAATTACTTCTTGGATGATCCTCACATTATTAAAAGCAGTGTGTTGTCTCCTGTCCCACACACATCATCTTATTTGTTATTTTTAATTCCCAACAATATTTCTCCTTCAAATTACCCATTGAAATGGAAAAATAAATAAATAAATAAAAATCATAATTTTTTCTTTATTTTATGGATGTACTCTAACCAAATAACTTCTGTATCATATCTCATGATATTCTAAGTTTTCCTACATAAAAAATATTCATAGTTTAATTATTACTATTTAACTATGAATCTCTGAAGAACCTTGGCTGGGGTGTTTATTTGAACTACCGTCTTACCGGTCCACACTTACTCCGTGCATGCCTTAGGCGACTGGGACGAAAAGGAATCCCTATTCGTTTAGGGATTTTATTCCTGTCCTTTGTTGTTTGAGACTTGCGGAAGAAGGGGTCGCTACATACCCTCTTCCTATAGAAGAAAGTTATTTTTTTGATGTTGATGACTTTCTGACTGATACTTAGAGAAAGGTGTTTTTCCTGTCATTACTGCAATTCATATACATTTCCAGTTGGTTTAAATGTCGTTTGAAAGTTTTTTTGGTGACATTGTGGGCAGTCTCTTTTGAGATAGCGGATCTAGTTGACGCGTGTGCCGTTGCCATTTGAATCACTAGTCGTGATTTATTGCGAATGTCTCTGTTAAATTCTCCATGGAAATAATGCATAAAAAACTAGTGAAATTAACTGTGCTGCCATCTAGTGTTCAATTTCTCGGCCCCCACTGAGGAACCTTGGTTAGTCTGTGGTTGGTTTGAACCACAGACCTACGGGTCCACTGCTACTGTGTGCATGTCTTACAACTTTCATGAAAAGGAATCCTTATTCGAGCCAATCGTTAAGGGCTTTTGTTCCTGTCCTTTGTTGTTGGCGACTTACGGAAGAATAGATCACTGTGAATAAAAAAACGATATTTAGAACTTAATTCTTCGTTCGATATCTTATACATATAATTTTACATCAGGATTCGTCTTTTGGACTGAAACGATCGAAGCTGTATAACATTTCAATTAAGCTTAAAATTACTTAAACACTTTCCAAAGATTTTAATGTAGTGACTCCCAGTGATTTTCTTTTCTGTTTTGTGATTAAAAAGTCCATTGAAGTACCTAATTTAAAGTTCCCTTGAATAAATTCCAAGTAGAACCGTAACAAGAGTGTTTCTAGTTAGAAAGCCAGAAAGCTTTGTTCTAATGTTAATCTTATAGTTAATATCAACCCAGAGGTCAGGATTAGCATAGTAACGATTTTTCTCTTTAAAAAGCCAATTAAAACTCTAGTTACTGTTCCAAAATGAACGAGTCTTTAGATTTTCTTTCTTTGTTTGCGAAATTGTCGTTTAAGTGATTTCGTCTTTGGATGTTTAGACGAGGAGTGTGTTTCGACTCAATTTTCATCCTAGTTATTTGCATGTATGTTCCGAGTCAGTCTAGATTAAAAATAGTTTTAAAAATAAAAATATCCTTAGAACTTAAAAAAAATGTATTAGATGCTTTAAAATTACTTATAATGGCTGTGTTAAATACGGGGTCAAATCAATAAGTACTCGACAAACCGATACGATAGTTCAATAACTGTTAGTAAATTGTTTTCAATTATTAAATCAGGGGTCGTCAACCGTTAGAGCTTCATGAACCACTAAATGTAAAATTTTATATTTGGTAGACCTTTATTTTGATTGAACACTATATAGTGGATCGCTATAACTATATTGTTGCTTATTTATATCTTTATATTTCCATATTATGGAAAAGGAACTTCATGAAAAGCAAGAATAAACCGGCATCACAAGCAAAATCAATAAGCTGAAGTGTTATGCTGGCAATTTACCATGGTTGCCACTCTCACTTTAAAATACCGTTAGATACATCTGAAGAAGTAGCTAAAATGTAGCTAAACTCGAAATGAGTTTTTCTAAAAGTAGTAGCTAAAATTAACCAAAAAAAGTATAATCCACATTTCATAATACGTTCTGTTACTCTACCGAGGACTATGAAAACTTTTTCGGGGACCATCGGTTGATAATCACTGAAGCTTATCAACTGGACGGCCCACAACCTAACTAGATGATCCTCATTTCGAATTTTTGATCATGCCATGGGCTGTTAAAACTATGCTAACAATTGTTTTTGGATTCTCAAATTGTTTCCATGTATAGAGGGGAAACTCTTAGAGAATCACCTACCCTTTGGAAGTTATGACTGCTACCTTCCACTGTAATATGGTGTTGAAGCCCCAAAAGACAGTTCAAAGAAAATATCCTGGCTGACACATTCGAGGAATCTTCTTCCATAAGGTCAACACCTGGCATCAGAACTCTTGATTAATCCATGAAAAAATTGCATTTAAATAACAAATTCTAAGCCCGCCTAACAGCCCAGACTTAGCTCCAAGCGATTGTCTATTTAGTTCACTCAATTGCATTTGGGTGATAAACATTTTGTGATTGTTTCATATGCTGAAGGCGAAAAATTCATAAGGGAGGGCAGCCTTTTAAGGACTCTAATGCTACAGGTATTGGATATGGAGACAAAATCAGTTGGATCTCAAAGTGGTTTGGGACAAATATTTGTAGAGAGAGGTTCCATGTCTCTGAGGATAGCTTCTAGCCATTTTAGTGATTTTATTCCAAACAAATCGTTTTCGAAAGAACCTCGAATGGGTAAAATTATGAATATTGTTTGTTTTTCATATTCATAACTAAAAAATTACTTTTTAAAATTCTAAAAAAAAAAAAATAAATAAATAAAAAAAAATAAAAAAAATACCAGTATTAAAAAAATGCAACCCGATTGAAAATGCTTTGAAATTTTAAGTAAAATAACTAGAGAATGAAACACGTCATAAAATACCTGAAAAAAATATCTAACAAAAATCAATGTAACAGTTATGATTATAGTATAGTGGATAATTAGTGAATTTTATTTACAAAAAAATACATTGTCTATGCTGTCTCAATTAAAAGATGCTACATCCACAAAAATTTACGCTTTGGTTATATTCCACCTAAAATTTAAATAAGATTACATTTAAAAGGAACAGTACATTTTTAATTACATCATTAAAACCAACTTTTAAACAGCTGAATTTTTCAAAATAAATAATAAAACTGTTAGCATTTTTTGCCTCAATTTTTTTTCTTCTATATTCACTAATTAATTGGAATACGATCATATTTTTACTACAGTTTTTTTTAACAGAAAGATTGTTCTGAGACCAAAATTCCTTATTTTTTCTTACGTTTTCGAAATACTTGAAAATAAAATTTTATACTAGGTATTTTTTTTTTAAAAAAAAAGAAGAGAAAACGAGTGTGTTGAACATTTTAAAATAGTTACAGAGGAAATAAGCCTTCCTCATTAAATGAAAATGTACTGTTATATTTCTCAAGTATTCTTTTCTCATGAGATAGTTTGATAAAAATTATTTTTTCAGAATTAATGCATTTAGGAATTTTGTAATTTCCAAGACAAATTTTTAAACTATATAAATCATAAATTTCAACATCCTGTCTCTAATGATCATTAGCAATACTTTCTTTCAAAATTGTAGTAAACCGGTTTAGGATAAATATTTGAAAAAAAGGAGGTTTTAAAAATTTATGTGAACTAAATTATTTATCGAAAGCTTTTTGTTATACTTTCTCCAGCTTATTCGGTACTCTAATAACTGTTGATAAACTTTTTTTCTGACTTATCTTTGACCTTTAGAGATACTAGTAACTAAAAATCACTCAAATATTCATCTTGAAATCTGTAAAGGAAAGGATTAAAAAATTACGAAATAAAATTTTTAAAAAACACCTTTTTTTTCTTTTTTTTTACAACAACAAAAAATTAGAAATTAAATACAAAAATACGTGCGTAACGTTTTTATTACATAATCAGATTTAGAGAGAACACATTTTTTTGCTTCCTATTTTCAATCGATATTATAAGTCTTACATGCCAAATTCTTGCTTGTAGCTTCTGATAAAAGCGAAAAATATTTTGTTCCTTCATCGGAAAAAGATGTTGAATAAGATGGATGGTTGAAGTTTTAAAATTAAGCTCACTTTGATCTTCTTTTCTTAGCCTGCGCCGCATTTTTTCAAGAATATTTAATAAAATTGTAGCCGTTGTGCCATTTTTTATTAAAAGAGGTTTAACTTTTAATATTAAAAATGTTTATTACTGGATAATCAATTTCTTTAAAAAAGTATTCGAGAGAAGAAATACATAATGGAAAGCACATTTTCGAAGCACAATGCGAAAAAGAAAATAAAGTTAATTTAATCATAATTTAGTTCACATATTTCATTTATCGCCAACTTGGCGAATTATTGTTAGGAAATCTAATATAGACAAATGATTTGATGGCTTAATTAAACACGCCATTCTTTTTCTCTTTCTCAAAAAATATGGATTAAATATGGAATTTATGATTACTAATATTTTTTGTTAGCAATTTCAGTTTCATACTTTTAGACTTGTCTCAAAAATGGGTTTAAAAATACTTTCAAATGGCGATGAAAACATTAAACAGGATATAGTCTTAATGTGAATTGTGTGTCTTCACTGGAAAGAAAAAAGAACATATCATAAACTGAAAGTACTGTCAAATACAATTACTTACCCTGAACTAAAAAATTCATGAAAAACTTTTAAATTTACATTGTTAATCATTTTAAAAAAGTCCAAATGATAATAAATGATTTAAGTTTTACATGAAATAAAACATCATGTCTTATTTATATAACCACTATGGGAAATTGCTTATTATATAAATGGCTGTAAATTTTGTAATAAAAGAATGATTTTTCATTAATTTGTCAGAGCAATTCTATGACTACACTACTCAAAACATAATTAATATACTCGAAAAATTATAATTAATTATCTTTGTAACTGTTTCAACAATCCCTATCCCTGTTTCAAGTATAAAAAAAATGCATTTTGCATAAAACATTCTTAAAACTTGGCATTTTCATAATGAAGTGGCATTTGTTCTTACTGTAACTTTTGTACTAGTAAACAAAAATTTAATATTAAAAGGAAAAAAAAAAGATTTATGTTTTTATAAACCTAATGAAAAGTACCCTGAAGTATGAAATCATAAATTTTTTTTTTGTTTAACCCTAAATTTTTTTAGCTGCATATTTTTTTTTTGTTGGCTTTAGAAATTAAAAGTACCTGGTAAAAGTTCTAATTTTTTGTCTAGTGCCTATCAAAAGGTTAAATACACCACCCTTCCAAATAAGTGAATTTAGATATAATATTTTGAATATGTGCTAAAAAAATATTTTAAATGATAATTATTCAGTATCACACACAACTTCGTTTTGAAAGGACTTTTTTTATTCCAATGCCAGTTTATGTTTGTTCTTCATAATATATTAAAATATATTTTATATTTAGAATAAAAATATATATTTCAGAAGCTTAGTGTGTTTTTAAAAAACCCTTGAAGCATTTTTCTAATTCTCCACACATTTATGAGAAACACTCTCACAAAATTCGCCCAGATTTCGTTGAAAACACTTCTGTCGTAGTCTTATGCGCAATAAATTCCGCAAAATTTATGTATTTATCTTCCTTATTCATTCGCTTTCCTCAAAGAAATTTCACCCATTACTCTACTATCACGTAATTTCATATTTCTTTTGTGCTCATAAGGCTTATTCTGTTATCGCTTCTCAACATTCTCGACTAATGGAGATTACAGTAACACGGAAATAGACGACGCTTTGTGAAAATGCAGTTCCTCCTTTTTGTGTGTGTAATTCCTAGGGGAAGACATTACTAGTATTTATTCTGTGCAGAAAAGATAGGTTGAGTATATATATATATTCAACCTGGCCTATTTTTAGGGAAATAGATATAGGAAATAATCTTTATTTACATATTTGTGTATGTGGTTTATTTACTGTGGAAGGAATAATACTTGCGCATATATGTATCTAAACCAGTGATTCTTAGCCTTTTTTCAATTCCTACTATTAGCTCATAATCTCTCTATATTTTTATTTATTTATCTGGGTGGAATTTTCAATCGTTAATAAAATACATTTTAAAGCGCTCAATTGAGCTTAAATTTTATATACAGGTTTATTTTGGATGACAATACAATAATATAAAAATAATTAATAAAAATTAATTGATTAAAACTAAATATTTAAAGAATTACAAATACAACCATGTTGGTATCATTTTTGGCGACTTAGCGACCCTTTTGACGACTTGTGTCAAAATTTGAAAAGGTTTTTTTCTCACGTGTTAAAGCATTCAGTTGAAATGAAATTTATATACACGATTGCTTTGGATGACATGCGATACTTTAATAATAATTAATAAAAATTAATGACCACTTAATGTTGTGATTCTATCCCATGTATAAACATATTTAAATTAATTGTAACGATTTAATAAAAAGTAGCTAAAATAAAAATTTTCTTTGTTGATCTAAGTAGGAATTGACTTAAATTTTTTTTTATATTACTTGTTTTGTTGCAGTACACTTTTAACAATTCCAAGATTCGGCGGTCCACTAGCAATAAAATAAATTTAAGAGAATTTTACTTATCTATAATACACTAAAGAAAATGGGGTTTATGATAATAATTTTCATTGTTAAGTAAAATAATATGTACGGCAAAAACAACAAAATTTTCATTGAGTAAATAATTACAAACTAACTGTAAAAATTCATTTAATGCGAGATTTGAGCTTGATAATTTTTGATAATATCATTTATATTAGGTTTAAAAATGATAAAGTCACTATTATTTTGTTATCTTTATTTGAAAGTTTGATCTTTTTTTTTAATTTTTATATTTGTTAATGCTGAAAATCCGAATTCACACAAATAAGATGTAGAAAATTGTAACAATATTTAAAAAAATTTTTTTTGGATATTATGGGATAATCGCCTCCAATTTTAATCCAAAAAAAATTTATTGACTCTTCCGAATGTTTTGAAATTAAATCTCGATTATTATATAAAGAGCGAAACTAGTTCTTCATATTTATTCAAAGTTAATTCATATGCAGATATATCACAAATGGATTAGGAACCCAATCAAATTTTTTATATTTCTAAATTTGGGAAGTAATGAATAACTCTGTCCTCTAGTGTAGTCAAATGGTCAATAACAATTTTATGAACAGTTTAGTTCTATAAAAAAAGTCAAATGATTTGGTTCCAGATTTTTTTAAAAAAATTTTCTCAGAGTATAATTAATAATTTTAAAAAAATTGGCAGTATACTTCAAGGATTTGGCGGCACACAGAAGTGCCTCGGAAAAGTGGTTGAAAATCACTGAATCTATCACTATTTGAGAATCTATATCTATAATATATATATGTAGGATAAGAGTGATTTATATACTCATTCTATTCGAGATCTCAAGAACTATTAGGCCTATAGACGTGAAAATTCGCAGGCATGTTTCTTTGTTCAGAAGTGATAAGCTAAGAACGGGCTTTACAGTAATGGATTACGGTACAGGGTTTGCAGTAAGGATTATGGAAGCGCAAAAGATAAATATACCAGCTGATTCAAAAGTCCGTTAACATTTGAAAATTCAATAAATTATATAATAACGTAGGGAGAGATGTAAAAATTGACACTCGAACTTGAAATAACATAGGGTTTTATTAAAATAAAAAATTGAAGTGTTATGCCACCAATTTACTTTGTTTGTCATTTATTATTTTAAAATATCGATAGAAACACCTGTAAAAGTAGGTAAAAAGTTGCTAAATTCAAAGTACTTCGTTAAAAGTATTAGCAAAAGTTTTTTTTAAAAAGTATATTTCATATTCCATAATATGTTTTGTTACTGAACATTTTTGAAACTGAAGCTTCATAAAAACGCAAATAATGTCACAATTTTTCTAAGGACCATCAAAAGAATTTCGCGGACCAACGGGTAACGACCGCTCTTTTAGAAAATCATTTCAAATTTAGAGTCTATTCAAAGGATTGTTCGCAACACATTTTTATTATTCTAGACTCAGGAGAATTATAGAATTTGAAATGAAATGAAATGTATTCCAGATACTAAAATTGTGTGAGAACGTATTATAAGTATTTTGATTCAAGATCAGCATTAGAGTCTTTAAACACATTTAAATATAACAGCCAAAGAATCTTATTTTTAAATAGGTCTCTTTAGTACAATGGGAACTCAGAAATATATTAACATTTCTCTTATATCCTTAAAACCGTTGAAATTTTATAAATTAATTAACTTCATAATCTTTAATAAAAAAAACCCTCTCTCTCTCTCTCTCGATTATTTTTATTTTTTATTATATTTATGAAAGAGATTTAATGTTTAAATACCCATACTTCTTGTTGCATATTATTACTTTTATTTTTAACGCAATAAATTTCTGTCGAAAGAAACCAGTTAGAATGATCTCAAAAAGAAATGAAACCAACCAAAGAATAGTATTTGTTATCTCACAAAACAACGGAAAAACTATTTCGCGGTTCCCATGACGGCTCACAATGAACAACAAACGATAAATAAAACAAATATCAATATTTGCTTTGTTTTAAATCACACTACTTAAAGTGCTCTAGTTATTGGCTTCATTTTCAGTCGAAACAAATAAAATTGGCACGAAAGCTCGTAAATTAAGCCGCCAACAGGCCATATTGATTCTACACAACTTGATAAAGGTAAACTGCCAATAAAAGCGGGAAAACGAGTTCCATTAACGAAGTTGAGGATTTGTTGGTAAATAGAATACGATTCAGCAACGTAAAAGCAAGGACATCTTGAGCACTTACTGATATCGGGACCATTAAGCAAAACCGGAACAAAACTAGGACTCACTAGGACAAAATGTCCTAGGGCGTAAAATAGGCCAGAATCGCCACCTTGAGTAACAAAGACATCGCATAAAAAAATAAAGACAAACTCATAAATAAGAAAAGCATGAAAAGGAAAAGTGCAATTGGCTCTGGGCCTAAAGCTATTCGTTTCCCTCTTCGTGGCCCGTAAACCCTTCTTATTTGTATCGGAGGGGAGGAAAAGAAATGGCGAAAGTGATTTCCTCCATTATTTTTATTTGCTTATTTGTTTATTTTTTTCCCGCAAGTGTTTGTTGTTTTCTGCTCGTGATGTGTATTCGATTTGGAATAGATTGCAAAATATCTTTTTTATTTATTTATTTATTTTGATTAAGTTAGGTACGAACGCGTAAAAGTTGAATTTTACATAAATTAACTGTAACTTGAGTGAGGTAATTAATTTTTCTTGGTGCAAGATTTTTAAAGTGTTTTTCATTGTTTTTGTGTTAAAATGTTTGTTTAAATAAGAGTATTTTTACTGTGGAGAAAAGAATTTAGGTCAGCACCTTCTGTCAAACAAACAAAAAGAGCTTTGAATGTATTGTCTAGCTATTTGACAAGAGGAAGAACACCATCAATTACTCTAAATGCCCATGTTGTATGCGGTACATTTTTTTGAAATAAAACAAAATGCTACAAATCGAATATTATCAATAAAAAACACTAGCCTAATATTCATTAATAAAAAACAATTCAAATTCTTGAAATTCAGACTTAAAATTCGTGAAGCAATTAAAATTCTAATGTAATAAACCCTATTCTGAACAAAAAGTAGATAATTCTAAAGTTAATCTTAAATCATAATCTTAATTTGGCAATTTATTGCTTATCATTCAATTAATTGAAAGAAATGGACTAATCTTATTTCTTAATGAGCTAAATTCATGATGGTCATATGATGAATTTAATCACGTGATCTCTCTCTCTCCATTGTAATTCAAATTGAAATTAGACTTGTGCTTATTGTACTACTTGTAAAATTTAGATAAAATTTCAAATTTGATATAATTGAGTAGTGATGTTCAAGTATTAAGATTCTTCAGAAAGTTTTTCCAAAATTAAAAAAAAAAAAAAAATGTAGTACGTGTACTTTTAAATCAAATACATTTTGACTGTTTATGTCCATTATTATTGTTGAAAAATACGTACTTTTTGAAAGAATGTTTCTGCAAAAAGCAAAAGTTGGCAACCGCAAAATGCATGAATTGACTTGTTGGAAATTCATGATTGTAGTTGTCCTGTGACTGTGACGTCTCTTAAAATATCCAGTTTATGTATAAAGTGCCTATAATGTTTCCATTTCGAGTAGTTCTATTTTTTTAAATTATGATTGTTGGTTTTTAAAGTATCGGAACATTCATGATGAGAATAGTTAGAGCAACGTATGGTAAGAAATATACCGTAATTATTCAACTCTAAGCCGCACCTTCCCAAATATTAATCCTATTAAGCAGCAGCTCGTAAAATGTGGTTCACGGACCCCTGGAGGTCCTCAGCGCTTTCCTAGGGGGTCGTGGAGTTTCTCATATAACATTAAGATTCCCTTCTTACAGACTCTGAAAGGCCTCTTTGAAAAATTGAAAGCCGTAACATTCTAGATTAGATAACTAAATTACCTTATCTCTAGCAGAGCATGTGTTTCGATCAAGAATATTAAGTCGAGGACGCGTGTTAAAATTCTTCGTGGTCAGTGATGTCAGGCTGATACATAAAAGGGGACAGCGGCAATAGTAAATTTAATGGTTGCTACAGTAGAATATCGAGTGCGGCTTAGAATCGAAGGTAAGAAAATTCGTTAAAGGAGAGAAAATGAACATTATTCTTATGGTTCGAACAAATCAGGTCCATGTATGAATTTAAATGTTTTTAATAATGTTAAAATTAATTAATTATTCACTTCTTATTAGCTCTAAATTAAGTTTTTTTAAATTTTGTAAAAATATTGGATATTAATAAAGACATTTTACATATTTCTTAAAAAATTTTTCACAAAAACGTGTTAAAAATTTGAAGTGTTGCTTAGATTCGAATACGTACAGTAATTTATTAATTAGAATTAAAAATTCAGACTTAAATTGCCTTAGAATTCAAATTACTTGTGAATTTTCAGAATATATTTTTTACCCGAAAGAATTAATCTTAATTCATTGTGAACTATTGAGAACCGCATTTGAATTGTAAATGTTAAATACATAATGCATTCTAACGATAAAATCCTTTGCGTCGTTTACACAGAACTGTCCAAATAGACTCCAATTCCTAGCGCCATTTTCATTTTAAAATATTTTTCTTTGACAATAATATATCCTGATGTTGATGATAAAAATATTTGTATTATGTATACAGAACTGCTCATTGAACAAGATGTAGGCAGTAATAATAATGGATGTCGGAAAACGAACACATTCTCACTGGCCAATGTATACATGTATCGATAATATATTCTGGAATACATTACATTGTACATTTCAGAAACAACAATAACGTCAAGCAGTTTTTTTCGAATAAATGTCTTCGATAAAGCATTTACATTACAGATTCGCTGTACTGTACATCAACTATTCAAAAACACCTGTCATTCTTTTAGATTTTTCCATTAACTGTACCTCCTAATAGGTAAAACTATTTTAACTTCATGCATATATCTTTTCAAACAAACACGATTTCAATATCAACGATGGGTTTTATAAGTAAACACATCCTACACACACTGAAAACATGTACATGTACTATACATAAAATTGTATTCTAAAAACAGCGACAACTTTGGATGCTTTTTTATTTTAAAGCAAAGCGTTTTTCGGTAAAACCATCTATATTGTAGGCTGACTGAACATTGTATTGTATTTCGACTGTCCGAAAACGCCTAACGCCATTTCTATTTCAACAAAAACTCTTCACTTTTATCGGTGGTATCCAAGATATGAAAAATGTCTTTTTAACACCTTGGTTGCTCTTGCATTCTGCTTCCGAATCCATATATATACAAGATTCCATTCTTCCAACAACAATAAGCTTCTTTCGTCCACGAGGGGGCGCAAAACAAGAAAACAGACTCAAAAAGCAATGGAAGTTACTTGTATTCTACAAATATTTTTCCTCTTTCCTCTTTTGGTCTCTCCCGAAAATAAAATGGGAGTAGTCTTGGAAAAAGAGGAATTTTTTTGTGTGTTGACGCTTAGCAACCGTCCTTTCAAACCGTCCTCTTCTGTTGACAGCCCCTCACTATGTGTTTGGGTTGCCGAAGACAATGGCATGTATATCACGACCTTAAACTTCATTGGGCTGCTGACTTGAAATATTTATGAATCTTCCCATCACTTTTAGAATCTCGCTGAAAAACATTTTAGTGAATTCGAAACACGTTTCGAATAAAACTACCCGTGATATATATTTCCACGTTTTTTGTTTTTGGTTCTTTTCTTGTCTCTTCTTCCAGTTCTCCAATGTTTGGTAGATTTGATTTTCTTCTCGGGGATGTGAGCTTTTGTCCTTTCGTGTTTCATGCCTATTTTTCTGAGTTGGCTATTTTGGAATCGAAATGTAATTTTCTGCGGCTCAAAGTGGTGTAATGTCCTGGAGGATTCGAGGAGCATGTGTGGCATCTTCTTTTTGCTATACGAAGTCATAAAACGAAGTTATTTTTTTTCGAAAGATAAATTGCTTTTCGTTTAATACTGGAAGATATATCTCTGAATTATTTATTGGCTTGCGAAATCAAATTAAAGTAGAATCTCGAAAAAATATATATTGAACAAAAGTCTGCTCTTCGCCTTTTTCTTGATTTACGACTAGAACAAATAAATAAATAAGTAAAAAGTAGAAATAAAGAAAGATAATATAGGGTTTCCGAAAAGTATGGCTACACTTTCAAAAATGAGTTTAAAATAAACAAAGATTTTCACTTACGGTTTCTTATGTTTCATAAAGAAAATATTAAAGTTTCTGTTTAATGAAATGTAAACGTTTTTTTTTTAATTTTTAATGGAGCTGCGTATTGGTGTTTCACCATTGCAGACCTAGTTTATTCCACTGATGTTGGTATCTCTTTTTAATGCGACACCATGTAGATGGTATGCCAATGACCGCAATTAATTTTGACTCCAAGTTTCCTCCCCAGAGGGAGACACCTAAGCTCTGACGATACAAAACCGTTCTTAGGAATTTTCTTTTTACAAGAGCACTTTTTCCGGGATGGATCTTTTACATACCGCATAATGGTACGACATGGACGTTGTCAATTTTGTTCATCATGAAAATCCATCAACTTGGGCCGGGGTTGAACCCGCAAACTCGGACGTACAAGGCCAGCACCTAACCATCTCAGCCGGTCAAATATAAACCAGAATGAATAATATCCAAGTGTAATATCTCGCAATTACTTTCTAAACTACTTCTCAACACTTCTCACAACAATCGATTATAACACAGTTCGTTGTGTTAAAAATTATCCCAAGAAATTGTCTCTTCTTAGTACACCAGACCACGCGCTGTGGGTCGATCTCACTTACTTTTTAAAACTTATCAAATCAAACACATTCCATTGTGTTAAAACCTCTCCCAACAAACTCTATTCTTTGTACTGCAAACCACGCTCTTTGCGTCAGCTTAAAATCAAATTTACTCGCTCACCTTAACGCCAAATCCGGTCCAGCATCCCTCGCTTCCAAAAGCAATGGACTGTTTCTTCCCCTAACAGTCCTGCTCGAGGGTTAGTCACCTTCTCTCTAAAAAACAGCAGCCCCTCCGGAAACGCGCAGATTAGCGCCAAGATTCCATAATCTACCGCCAACAGTAGACAGACACTACACGTTTTGAAACATTCTCGCTTCAAAATGATTTCAGCGCAAGAACAAACACAAGTTGTAGAAGAGTTCATCGAGTTTAGATCTGCAACATATGTGTACAGCGTAAATAAGGCATCACCCCACTGGAGTTTTAAAGTGAGAATTAATTCCTCGGGCAATGGGTAGAAAGAGAAAGTTGAATACCTTGGTCACTTAGATTTCAACACATAATGCAACACACTTTGGATCTTTTTCTTGTGGGTATGCGTGAAAAACTTTGTTTACCAATCCGTAACGTTGCGGAAATGAAAAGTCCAATTACAGCAACCATTCAGAATGTTGATCCTGCCATGCTTCAAAGAATGTGGCTAGAAATCTCGTATAGACACGATATTTTGCTCGTAACTACGGGGTCCAGCATATTAACATCCCCTGTTTCAAATGTCAGTTACAAACAAACAAAACAATATACAGAGACAAGTGTTTCATTTGTGAAAAACAAATACGATGCCACTTTACATTAATTGATTATAAAAATCATATCTACGAAATGGGGTCCTCCAAGGGTGATGCATTAATGAAGTCTTTCCCGAAAGTTCTTCAGAACATTGGCGCTGTTTTGATTTCGTCTGTTGTGGCCCACCATTTCCTCTTGCCAGGCACTGTGAATAAACAAAATTTTCTCTACTGGGCAGTAGAAGATCCTCAGCTACTTCACCAACGACTACTTAACAGTCCTCGTGTGACAGTTTGGTGGGCCGTTACTGAATTAGGTGTGTGGGATCCTTATTTTTCGAAGAAGATAAACTACCGGTAACGATTACTTCAGATCATTACTGTCACGTAATCGTGACCTTTCACCGACCAAAGTTGAGCCGGTTTCTTGGGGATCATAAAGAAGCAGAAGTCTGGTACCAACAAGATGGAGCCACGGCTCACACTTTGTGGCGTTTACGGGCATTCTGGGACAGTTATTTTCAGGAGGTATTCTCTGTTTGTGAGGAGACATCGCCTGGGCCCCAAGAGAATTCACCTGATTTATCACATTGTGATTTTTTCTTTGGAAACATTTAAAGGCGCAAATGTCCAAACATAGTCCTACAACCCTGCAAGCAGTAAAGGAGTCAATCACCCAGACAGTGGCTGTCATTCCACCGGAAATAACACGAAGAACTATGGACAACTTTCAGGAAAGAATTCATCAATGTGTCACCATTGGAGGATGCCATTTAGGGGGACATAATTTTTATAATCATTTAATGTAAAATGTCATCGTATTTGTTGTTCACAAATAAAACACTTTTCCCTGTATCTTGTTTGGTTTGTTTGTAACTGCCTTTTGAAACAAGGGAAGTTAATATGCCGGATCCTGTATTAGTGCTCACATTGAAATCATCCAATAAAACATTGAGGGAAAATCTTTGGTATTTTCTTTACATAACATAAGTAACTGTAAGTGATTATCTTTGTTTGTTTATTTGTAATTAATATTTGAAAGGGTTGTCATACATTTCAGACACCCAGCATTAAGAATATACCATTTAAAATCCATTATATTGTGTTCCACCGAAGACTTTGGTTTCCGAGAAAATTCGTGGCAACTTCTTGGGATAATTAATGCAACTAAGCGAAAAGCCCCCAAACCCCCTCCTCACTGAATTATTATTACCAGACTTAAAACGAGTTTCCTGATGTAATGTCTGCTTTCGACACTCTTGGACAAGATGACCTGAAATTTAGATAGATTTAGCGAAGTTTTCGAGACTGTTTGCTGTGTGTGTTATATTCTCAGATATCTAATGAATTATAAAGTTCTGCCTCTATAGTTATTCACTTTCATGGAATAGTAATTACATAAATATTTATTTGTCTGAGACTAGAAGGTGTTTGATTATTTATTTAAATAAGTTGGTCGCTGAGATTGTCTAGCGTTTTAGAACAATTTATCGGATTGTAAAGTAGTTTTGCTAATTATGTCATAAGTTCTTTTGTAAATCAAAGAAGTTAGTGTTTATATTTTCTGAAAGGAATTATATATTTTTTGATTTATAAAATTCTGCATTAAATATACAATAATTTGAATCAATTTTATTTAAAAGATGATACAAATTAAAAACATAAATAAACCAATGTGCTTATGAGATTCTTGAATAATTTTTTCTTAAAATTTGAATGGTAAAGAGACTGTGTTGACAAAATAATTTAACAATATGCGTTTTTCAGAAATTAATTTGTATGGTATATTTATCTTCTAAAAATTACCTCTTCTCAATCAAACTTAATTTATTTTTTTATTAAACACCAAGAGAATACGCAATATATTAACTACCAACAAAACTGCGTCTGACTATTTTTCAAATGCCTGCTTTCACCAGTAATGAAGTTAATTTTCAAAAATATACTATAAATTGATAAATTTCTTTTATAAGTGTCATTAGATGAAAGTAAAACTCCTACAAAAGTTAAGATATTCAATCAATTCTTTTGATATTGTGTAATAATTTATATGTAATCAGAAATTCAAGAAAAAATTGAAATAGACTCTAATTGTAACGAACCCTACGATAGGTGCGAGTCTGCCATGTTTATATTTTCGAGTCAAACGATTGTTCCAATGTTAGTGTTGTGACGTCTCTCGCGTCCTTCCGCTAACATAACTCCTATGTTCTTTGACGGCCACGATTAATGGCAAAACTTTTCCAACCCAATACCAAGAAGATAAACAAAGATATTATGCAAATGAGATATACTATAAAAGGATAGAAGCTTTGATGATAAGATATAGCGCGGCAAGCTTAGAGATAGTAGTGTGGAATCATTCTGATCTATAGCGCGGCAAGCTTAGAGATAGTAGTGTGGAATTATTCTGATCGATAGCGTGACAAAGCTTAGTGTGAAATCTTGCAGATCAAGAGTTAGCAGTCCGATAGTTTTGGAAAGAATAGAAGCCTAAGATAAAGAAGTTGGAATCATCGCATATAAAAGGAATTTATAGATATCGTTCTTTAGGTAAAGGAAGGAGATCTGCAAAAAGGTAATATTTGATATAAGTAATTAGATGAATAGGATTATTAATGATAATTGAGATAAAGGATCTAGTTGCGTGATCTGACTTAAATACACGGTTTAATTTGGGTGTTAATTCTCACTTTAATTAAAATTGTCAAATTAGAATTTAAGTAATATAAGTTATTCTTAATAAAAGTTGTATTAAGAACTACTATGTCTCATCATTTTGATAATCCCACACCTCTAGCTTACGCGGAACCGGCACGACATGGTCATCACTGGATGGCTATGTCGCAGTGTAAGACACCGAATTTGGCGAAAATTACTTGCTGAAGTCGCCAATAGATTCTTACAACGAAAACATAATGGTAGTGTTGCTTTTATGTAATTGCAGCAAGAAAAAATAATTTCGAGTGTAGTTTCGAGTGTTTAGTATGAGTGTGTTCCGCATATATATATAAATTGATTTTAGGTTTCTTCAACAACAAAAACATACTCTGCCAAAAACTGAAATTCGTAGAAAAATATACATATAATTAAAATTTTAATTAATGAGAAAGTAATCAAATCTGTGCTAAAATATCTGTCCTAAAAACAAAATGCGTCTGTTGTAATAAATCAAATGTAGGTGATTATTTGTGTTCTTGGTGGTGAATGGTGCCAAATCTCATCTATAGAACATCAAACAATCTATTACTTCAGTATAAGTTGTCAACTCTAACTTTTTACTCTAGGTGTCGCTTCGCCGAACTCAATTTCATTCTTCGTTTCGTTAACGAACTTCTAGTTTCCTCCTAGTCTTCACTCTTGTTCTTTTAATACCTTTTTCTCCGAAAAAAAACAATTTTTTTCGATCCTTTCATCTTCTCATGTCTGCTCCATTCTTTTCCCCCGCTCTACATGAATAAGTGATTCCAGTTATCACACTTTCTCCTTTTTAAAATGGAATAAATTTTTCATCTTATTCGCATTACTCTTTGCAATTTAAGTCGTATTCTTTCTGAAAATATCTTTTTCCCGTCATTATCTACTTGTATGATTCTTTTTATCGTTTGTTATTTTCGCATATCGATATAACTATTTTCCCTTTATTTTCTGTTCCATTCGTAACGCAATTTTCTTTTGTGGTCTGGGATTTTTTTAAAAAATATTTCATGTACACATACACCAAAATAAGAAGATTTTTAACCATTTGCGGAAAGTGATACAAAAAATAAAGAGGTTTAGAATGTGATGAAAATATTCCATAATAATAAAAATATTTTGAAATAGGTTTTTTGAATTTTATTTATTTATTTTGCCTTGGGTTTATCTTTTTCTCTTTTAATGGAAATAATGCCTTGAAAAACCCATGATTGAGAAATATTGATATAATATGTGATAGAAATATTAACATAATACAACCGTAGATCTATTTTTTCTAATGACTTTAATATCCATCCTGGCTTTTGTTCTTTTAAATGTCTCATTTATGATGCTATTGTTGTATGAATTTAAAGGTGAAATTATCAATTTATATTTATTCAATTCCTGCTATTAGCTCACACTCTCTCTCTCTATATTTATCTTGGTGGAATTTTCAATCGTGAATAAAATACATTTTAAAGCACTCCATTGAGCTGAAATTTTACATGCATGATTATTTTGAATGACAATACAGTAATTTAATTATAATTAACAAAAATTAATTGATTAAAACTAATTATTCAAGTAATTACAAATACGGCCACGTTTGCATTATTTTTGGCGACTTAGCGACCCTTTTGGCCACGAGTCAAAACTTGAAAAGGTTTTTTTCTCACATTTTAAAGAGCTCAATTGAGCTGAAATTTTCTATAGACTATTGTTTTGGGTAAAATACGATAATTTAATTATAATTAATTAAAATTAATTGACTTAAACTAATTATTTAAAGAATTACAGATGCAGCCACGTTGGTTTCATTTTTAGCGACTTAGATCAAAACAGAAAGATTTTTTTCTCACATTTTAAGGCATTCAGTTGAATTGAAATTTTATATACACGATTCTTTTGGATGACAATACGATACTTTAATGATAATTAATAAAAATTAGTTACCACTTAACGTTGTGATTCTGTCCTATGTATATTCATATTTATCTTAATTGTAACTATTTAATAAAAAACTAACTAAAAAAAAATGTTTCTTTATTGATCTAAGTAGGAATTGACTTAAATTCATTTTTTGCTATATTACTTGTTTTTATTTTTTATTTACAATACATTCTACATGTGGAAATTTATTTATGAAGAAAGTATTGGATAATGTCGCCAAAAATGGATGCAATTTAAAATGAAAAATGATAAGAAATCCAAAAAAAAAAAGAAAAGAAAAAGAAATTGATTATTGGATTATTTTTTTATTTCAGAATTTTTTGCCTCATTTACTGATTAAAATATGTAATAAATATTAATTATCGCGTAAGGTATTTTTGTATAAGGCATAGTCAAAATTACGTATTTATTTTATAAATATTTTTGAAAGTTTTTTTGATGAAACTTGTTGATATCATTGGTCAAACTTTTATCATTGGTCAATATTTTGATACCATTATACTAATTTCTTGCTAGTTTATAAAGACGCTAGAACCATATCATTAGCATCATTTTAATGCTTTGAGCTTTGCGTGTAAAACTTTTAATACACACTACATACATCATAATATGTTTTATATGCGTATTGACAAAGCCGTTTAATAATTACAGATAAAAAATTCTAATACCTCTTTGGTCTTAAATTTTTTTAGGTAGATATTGATTATTGAAACTCTGAACTCTTACATTTTTCTTTGAAGAAAAATGATTATGGGGGTGTCCTAGGGATGCTCCATTCTATTTTGGTTCCTTCTCCTTACCATTTTCTCCCCTTATCTTATATTCTAATTTCTTAAATTGATAGCCTTGTTGATCATACAATCATATATTTTCGTACTGAAATTGGCAATAATATTATAACAATGTAATTATTACGCAATGGGCTGGTAATTGTTCTCAAATTAATGTTTGAGATGAATTCTAAAAATAGTATACGATCCTTTTCATGTGGTCATGGTAGCTTTGTGGTTATGGCCACAAAATCGCACCCTGCGTGTTATGAGTTCGAGCCCAGTGCCCCTGAAGACACACAGTGTAGAGAGGCTGAGGTACGTTAAATCTATGGAAGTTCGAAGTCCTCCCGTTGCCGCGGTAAGGAAGTTCGGAGAGTCAGCTCAGGTATCGTCCTTGTCATTTGATCATAGTTCAAATTTACGAGGTTCATCACCAAAAGCCCTTCCATTTCTTTGTATAGTGATATTAATAAATACTCACTCATTTAATCACGTACACAATCTTAAATGTATCTTAAAAACAAATAATATATATATATATATATCTAACTTCTAAAGTCAATTCTTACTTAGGTCAACAAAGAACAATTTTATTTTAGTTGGTTTAGTTTGGTTGATGAATTATTAATATTTGGAAAAAAATGTATCAACATAAAGTGCCATCCACTACAAGTTAAAAAAATATATCTGAAGACAAGAAAAAATTCGTTAGAAAAACTTCCTGGCATTATTTGTTAATTCTAGTTCTAACTTCGTCAGAAATAACGCAGAATAAATTTAAAATTAAAAAAATAAAGTTTAATTAATGAATAAATATTTAAAAAAAAACTGTATTAACATCAAGTGTCATCCACTACAAGTTTAAAAAAAAATGTATTTGAACTTCAGTGGATGAGTAATAAGTATTTTATTAACGATTAAAAAATTGAACAAGATATATATATATACAGATATAGGGAGAGAGTGAACTAATAGTAGAAATTGAATATGAACAATACGAAAGCAAATTTTTAGTCAAATACACACAAAGTAGAATTTAAAAGAAGAAAAAAATTTTGGCAACTTATCACGAACTCGCAGCATTAGTGTTCATTTATTAGGAATGTGTAGTATAGATCGAATTACAATGCCAAATTATTTTCATTTTTCGACATTTTTCAATAAATAAGATTAACTTAAATATGCCTTAAATATAATTAGATAATAATGAAGGTTATTCTGAAGGTCACACGTAGCAAACATTACATAAGAAGAAGCTCAAGAAATAAAAGAAGAGAGAAATAAAAGGCAGAACTCCTCAGCAATATCTGCAGGCAATTGCCTTCGACACAAGGTTGATTGGCAAAAGCTGTTTCTTTTCGCGTCCTATCAGTGCGGAAGTCTATTCTCTGCATTTTCCGGCTGTTATCCTCCCTTTTATTAGATACGAATGCAGTCTATTTATTATTTCCTCGCTGATTCAACTTTTCCGTCCACTACAAACGTTACTTCCGCTCTAAATCCCTACTTCTATTAAGAGATTTCGGGCCAAGTGCACATTATGCGCCCCTCTTAAGATGGAGATACGCTGGAGGAGATTTATTGAAAGCAAAGCTTTTCTTGTTTTTGTCACAAAGCGCAGTTTTAGGCATTTAGGTTCCGTCATCAGAGTCGCGTTTGTGCGTTTTTACTGGAGGATCTCTTTGTGTTGGTTACTATCGTGGCCGTTGGAGTCTGAGATATAATGGACTAAATTCATGATGGTCACATGATAAAGGCAATCACGTGTTTCCCATTGATTAAAAATTGACATACTAGTTGTTCAACTTGTAAAGTTTAGATAACATTTAAAATTTGATATGATTGGGTAAAGAGTTCACGTGTTAAAATTCTTCAAACAGTTTTCAAAATTAAAAAAAAAATTACTAACATTATGCGAATACTTTTAAATTAGCATTTTGCTTAACTATGTGCGATATTATATCATTGACAAATATGTACTTTCTAAAAGAAAGTTTCTGCAAAAGACAAAAATTGGCAGCAGTGAAGCACATGAAGTAATTGGCTGGAAACGCTTGATTATATTTATGATATAATTATGACGTCGCATTAATTTATGAAATGATTGGCCGAAAACACGTGGCTCAGTTATCATGTGACTAATGAAGTCACATGAATTTAGTCCATTGGCTTGGAAAGACGTTTACTTGTCTGAGAACAAGGAGACACGGTTCAAAACATTGAAATATTTATTTTTAACACATTATTCCTTGAAAGCCCAGTGGCTGAGTGATAGCGTGCCGCGTTTTCACGCCACAGGTCCGGGTTTCAAATCCCGGACTGGGTAAGGTCGACTCAATCTTTCACCCCTGCAATGGGTCGATAAATGTATACCAAGCTTGTTTGAGAACTAAAAACTGTGGGATGGGCCCAACAGAGTTTCCATTACCATGGCCTTTGGGTTCTTTGGGGCCAGAATTAATGGCAACTCTTTTCCAACCAAACCCAAGAAGTGAAGCGTGAAGGAAGGATGCAAATTAGGAAGCTTTTAAATATCAGAAGTTAGAGTAAGCGAGGTGGACATTTGGGGAATGTTATGAGATAATCAATAATTCAAGCGTCAAGAGGTTTGAGAAAGATTGTGACAGCTAACAGAAGTTATTCCTGACATAGAGCTATTAGGTCAAGGTGCATACCATTGCACTCCAGTAGACGGAACTTCCATTAAGATTGGATCGGTCGATCGAAAGTAAGGTAGGATTGACTATTTAATATTAGGATCTATGATAGTATTGGAATTGAGTTTAGGCGAGTTAGTTATTGATAGTGGTCCGGGTTACGTTATTTTGGTAATATATATATATATATATATTGTGTGTGTTTAACCACCGCGTAGATTCTCTCACATATATTATTATTATTTAATCTGTTAGATGTTTAAATTTTAAGATCTTAATAAAGTCAAATTAAGATCATGGCAACTTCTAGTTCTTTCGTTATTCCTTCACCTCTAGCTCACGCTGATAATCAAGGGGAAGGGCACCCGAGGGGGGTGACTGCACAACTGGAGGTTTTGCGTCAACCTGACCGTTTAACCAAAACATCTGCTCATGAACCTCAGCAACCAAGATCATGAAAATTGAGATGGGCGCAGTATGCCTTGCCTCTCATGGGATTTTGCACTGCTGATTTTTTAGTTTATATTATTCCTTAAGGCTGTTTCCATCTAATCTAAAAAAAGAAAAAAAAAAAACTAAAGTAAGTGAGCGTTTATTAATGTCACACTTCAAGCAGCACGAGGGTTACAGGTGACGGTCCTCGTAATTTTGAACCTTAGTCAAAAGAGAAAGATGAATCTTCAGTCGGCACTTCACTCTCCTAACTTCCACACTATGACTGTGGCCGCAGTGGTCTAGTGGTTATAGTCACGGACTCGTGGCAGGTGTGTCATGAGTTCGAGACTTGCACCGTTGGAGTCCCACTTTACAGAGGGGGTAGATGCACTTTAAATATGTTGAGGCTCAAATGTTCAGCCTTTGGCGTGGTGTGAAAGAAAGGAGAATTATGTAGCACATCTAATCTAAATCGCTTGATAATGGTTCAAAATATTGTGAGGGACTTCGCTTACGGCCAGTTGCTTCAGAGTGTAAAGTTAATAACAATCAGTCAAGCTTGGTCAATAATCCTCTTGTTGCTTTTGATTGCAACATGATTTAATTAGCAATCAATCAATTAACATTACATGAAGACATCATTACCAGAATGAATCCTCATCCAACTGAACTTCCTCTCTCAGGCCTACCTTTTATTTTGAATGCAAGGGATACAAGGCTGCTACAAACTAACGCATTTGATTTTGGAGTTCTATGTTATTGAAGCATTGAGTTGCAACAGTTTTGTGTCAGTCACGTAATTGTACAGAATATTTGAGAACTTTGGAATCGATTTTCGCGCTGGTAGATTTTCTGTGAAATACTACGAAACGGAATGTGTGTCGTATCCAGAATGATAGTTATGTCACTGGAAGCGTATCGCATTTTGCAGTGTTTGAAGTCTTTATACATTGCCGATATAGCAGGTTGCTTTTGGAAAAGAATATGAAATAGGATTATATACTAGATCATTAAAATCTATTGTATTGTATCTGTGGTTTAAATATAAGCAAGTATATGTATAGGAAATAATTTGGCTTGACGAAAGCATTTTTAACATAACATAACAATGGGGGGGGGGATGAAAACAATAAATTTCATAATTGCATTTGTTTATTGGATTGATGAGGATACATGTTGCTATTTTAAAATCACACGAATAGACGATCACAAATACAAAAGTACGACACGAACAACAAAAACGCGCACAACAATACAAAGAGCAAAGCGTTCGTTCTTTTTTCTCTCCCAAAATCTCGTCTGCTTATAGTCATGGGTCAACCAGAAGAAATTAAAATTATTATTTCCGGTACAGATTTTTCTGATTGGTCGACATACGCGGATGATGCAAGATTGCTTCATCTTGATTTAAAAAAAATCTGAAGTTTCAGTTTTGGGGAGATAAAATCGTGGTTTGTTTCCTTTAATTGGATAAAATAAAAATTAGTTATCTCACGAAGTCTTGATGGGCTCGATATCATTATGAATTAAGTTCCCTCAAGAGGAAATTTAAGTTGTTGTTGTTGTTACTAATGCCACCTGATCGGCAAAGGCCAGATCAAGGCCCACGAAATTCATCATGGTAAAGGGCTAAGTGACGCCTGTCGTTAACCATAGCTTTGAGCACCATACAGGAGATAGAATGATTTATTTCGGTTTCACCCCAATTTAGAGGGAGAAC
>BMAV01026764.1:133579-163579 GCA_019973955.1 Trichonephila inaurata madagascariensis | reverse complement strand
GCAAAGATGAAACACAAATTGAGCCAGCAGCTCATTTTTGAGCATTTAACTTTGCCCAGTTTGAGAATAATAATTCGCCAAGTTGGCGATAAATAAACGTGTGGCCTAGAATAGGGTTTAACCATTCAAATCATATCCCAAGACAGCTAGCTACCAATGTCAACAGCAATTCCTCTCATAATTTTTACTCTTCCGCCTTAAAATCACCCTTTAAAGATAAAAAAAATTCTAAAAATTAATAGTATGCCACTCTGATAAATAGGTAGATATGCCACAACTTCAGGTGCTTTTATCAATTTTAGGACATTTTTTTAGTTAAAAATGTGTCTGTTCATTAACATTATGCAAACTTGATCGTGAATCATTTAGGTGCTTTCTTACGAAAGTTTTATGAGTCTTTTGAACCTCAAAACCTTCGAAAGAAATGCTTAATTTTGAGGAAAATGGATTCATCAATTACGTTTAAGTAGTGACATGTCTTTAAATGTTTCCAGAACGATTGATCAAGGGATATCTCATCAATAAAACGCTCTTATTTCTTTGACATTGATTATTTACTCAGATACCAATTCAATATTTATCCTAATAATTAAAATGGTAAATTGTGTTTGGATCCTTCTAACTGAAATTAAGGTAAACCACAAATTAGTTTAAAGGAAAATGCAGAATAATTTCATTTAAATGGTTTGGTTTGAATTTCTGTAGCGTTAATAATTTATGAGGGATATTTGAAAAGAACCTTACTATTTTGATTCACAGCCATGTGAATAGATTGATACCTAAGCGGATGATTATTTAAATATCACATCTGTGTTCTCAGACTTTGGTACACGTACTATTGTCTGTGGTACGTGTACAATTTTTTATAAGAAACTTGAGGATTCCTGGTGCACAAATAAAATAAATAGTGTTTGATGAATAGCTTAAAAAGAGTGGCTTCGTTGCTTAATTGTACCTTAAACTCAGTAGTTAAACAAAAAGTCTGAAAAAGTTTGAGATTTTATATATTCATTATAATATTAGTAAATAAAACAAATGATAGACAAGTTAAAGGAAAATTAATATCCTGCACAACAGTAAGGTTCAGATTCTAGAGCCGAAAACCAAGAATAAAAATTAATTGACCAAAATGGAAAAAAAATATGTTTTCGAAAGCTATCTCCAACTTGGGGCAGTGAAGTAGAGTTAAGTTTGCTTTATGGGATTCTAACCTTCAATTTCAGCTCTTAATACTGCAAGAAAAAAATTGAAGAGAATAAACCATGATTGAAAAACATTTCGGTCTAATACTTTCACGAGTAAATGTATATTAGAGTCTATTGAACATTTAAATAGAAATAATAGCGAAAAGATAAACCTAAGCAGAACAAAAATAAATACAAGAACTTTCCTAAAATTTCGTATACATGAGTGAAAAAATAGAAGCAAAAAAAAAAAAAAAACCATAAACATACCTTTGTTTTGATTGGAAGACAATGAAAAGGAAACTAACTATATGTATCGTAACGGGTCAATCCTCGAACCTCTCACTAATCCTCTTGGGGAAATTTTCTTCTTTTAAATGTTGTTCTATTAAAAACTTTCTCCCGAAGAAGACGCGATCTATGTAAATGAAGGCTTATATTTAAACAGTAACTTTTAGGTACGAGAGAGAGAGGTTAAGAGTTAGGTGATAGAAGTTAATAATTAACGTAAAGTTGTGGAAATCTAGACAAAAGTGACTTGATTATTAATTAATTAATATTTAAGATTGATAATTGATGATTTACTCAATAAGATATATTTGAATAATAATGACCAGATGTTGAATAGTTGAGAAAGGTATACACTAATTCAATCCGTAAGTAATCAAATTTGGCTAAACGTAAGTTAATAAAATCTTTATAAATTATTAAGTATCCTTTCTTCCATGTAGTTGCTCCTATACTTTATAGTAGTGTGCATTTCCTATCCAGGGTTGTTGTAATTTATTAAATGATTAATAAATTATATTTGTTCTTATTATGGCTGATCTTCATTCTAACTCTCAAACATTAATGAACGGAGTGGCCCGTTCCTTACAGTATGACGCCATCATATCAATTTTGGAACTAATAGAACTTAAATAAGTACATATATATATTGTTACTAAAATTGTATCTTACACTTGAATTTCAAAAGTGGATACATAGATGTCATACAAGCAGTGATAAATACTATACAGGGCTATTAATTAGTATATTAATAAATACGTTCAATGTGTGTATTGATAATTATGATCCTAGAATTGCATTATTTCTATTTTTTTCTATGTAAACTATTTTCAACATATCGAAGGAATGATAAGCTCAAACGGCATCTCGTCAAAGAAATGTCTTTTCTTTTCAAACCTAAGAATAGAAAAAATATCTCAAAAGACATAAATTTTCTTTATTTTTTCCATTGAAAATTTTAAAAAAACAAAAAAAAAAAAAAAAAAAAATGAGACATACACAATTCTTAGTTAAACTACACAATTTTGGTATTCGAATCTTTGGAATTTTTCCAACTATAAAAAAAACACTAGTAAGTCAACGACAGTTTCTCGTCATTTGTTGTCTAGCAGGATTCTAAATGTTTTAACCACAGATTTAATTTACAGAATAAAACAGTGGGAGCAAATATAACATTTCCATTCCATTTAAATGTACTGAATTGTAGAAATACTAGTACATATAAGAAGCTTTTACCGTTATTATTATGTACACTAACTTAGTGTACATAATAGTTTTATAGTTTTAAAAAAAACTATAAAACTATTACGTACACTAAAAAATAGTACTATAGTTTTAAAAACTATACTACTATAGTTTTAAAACTATAGAACTACTATAGTACACTACTATAGTTTTAAAAACTGTTACAGTACAATAGTTTTATTTCCTTTTATTGTACTCTAAGAAAATTTTCAAAATTTAATAGCTAAGTAGACACTAATTTTCGTAACGTTTACTAACCTCGCAGCTGCAAGAACGTCTTTTCTATTCTGATCATATTACACTGTTCATATCCACACGTCTACCGCTAAAATATTGAGGGGTCCTTTCATTTAACATCTTGCCGACAACCAATGGCAGTGAGAAAACCAAAGGCTGGATTCCACCTGCGAGCCGGAACCTTGAGTATAATTCAAAGTGAAAGAAGGAACTGCCCCCAACTCAAGAGAGTGTAGAGATAGCCCACTTGAAACACTCGAGAAACGACGTGGTGTTTTGCCTCCTCCTTCACAAATAACATATTCGGCAGAATTGAGACAATCAATAGTTTGAGTAACTTATACCTAAATGTAAATAGTGTAATTGATAGCTGTGGTCGTAATAAATCAATACTTTAATTTCTTAAGTCTCGCGCTATTCATCAATTTTACCAGATCATTACACTCTAAACCGGATCGTTGAATTGATTACCGCGCTTAAAACACTAAATATATAAGTTCCAGTTTTAATTCAATTGACTTCCAGTATTAAAACACCCTATTTTACAATTTTTCCATCTATTTGATGCTAAAAAATGCATCAAATTTCACTTTTCTTTTTCTCCTTTCGATTTCATGTTTTCTTACCATTAAAATGCCTTTTTTTCTCATTTCATATTCTATCACTTCTTAAGCTGAATATCGTAATAGCTTTTTCTTACAGTCCATCTCTTATCCAATCAAATGTTTCAACAAATACATTATTCCGCTGAATGTTAGACTCTTATCGTCTTGTTACTGAAAGTGACGTCACACTCCAACGGTACAGTCAACTGAACACAAAATTAATTGGATGAAGAATGTTGTTTCAGTGCTTCCGAAGTTTTCTGTCTGTCCTTTTAATGAGCTTGTGTCCTTCTTTCTTTTTCCACTTCTTACCTATCAGTTGATAGAGCGAAGGAGTAACATTTTTATGGACACTTTGTACAGACAATTAAGTTATCTGTCGTTCAAACCTCCGTAAAAACATCATTGGGGTTTCGTTATTTATGACAAAAATGTTAAGAAATATTTTACTAGCTTCATATTTAATATCGTAATAATTCTTACCGCAGAAGTTTTTTTTCTTTCCAAATTGATAAAGTTTGTAACACTTAGGGCTGTAGCATTGTATTTTAATAGATTGGGAAGAACTGTAAAAAAAACCTATTATATTACTTTAATTATTTAATTATACTTTAACTCAGCGTTTCTCTCCCCCTGTGGGGCTCGCCCCCCTAGGGGGGCGTGATAACTCTACAAGGGGGGCGCGAGCATATTGAAAAGTCAAAAACAAAAGATTATTTAAGAAAATTATCAATTTATGGAAAGTGAACAAACAAAATACATTCTGACATAATAAAAAATAAAATACATATTTACACTGATATAATACACTTATAAATGTATCAGTACTTCACCATGTATTTTATAACTAATTTAACAATACTAAGTTAAGAACAAGTTTAAAAATTACCGGTGACCCCATGGGTTTGACATACAAAAAATTAAATACACAAATGAACACTTATCTTGATAATTTGTATGGTTTATAATTAATCCCTTAAAAAACTGCCTTTTAAAAGTTACTCAAATCATTCCCCAATGCCATCGTTTTTCATGTAGATGCGCGTTTGTGATATTTGGGAGGGAGGGAAGTAAAGAAATAAATAAGCAAATCCCATGAAATAAGTAAATCCTTCGCAAATACCGCAAATGTCCTTTTATTGTATTTCAAGGCCTTCGGAATAATTTAATGGATATCAGTGCACAGAAAAGATCGTACTTCGCAAAGACGTATATATACGTCCGAGCACTTATCGTTTTGGTTGAGCGAAACGTTTATATACGTCGGTGGCACTTGAGGTTGAAGTCGTGTTGTAGCTTTAGAGTCAAAGTATAGTGTTATTGTATTCAATACATTATTATTGTATGGAACGGGGGCGCGATAAAAATTATGATTGAATATTGGGTCGCAAACAGTGAAAGTTTGAGAAGCATTGCTTTAACTTAAAGTGATTGTATTTTTATTTATTCATCTTTCCGAGGGCTTCTCGAACATTCAATATTTGCAACCCAATTTTCAGTCATAGCTACATACACTACGATTTTAATTATAAGCCGTACAAATTATTATGATCAATGTTAAATTTTGTATATAAATTTGTATCTCAAGCCCAGGGGAGTCACTAGTAGTTACCAAACTTGTTTTTAATTGAATATTGATAATTTAACTATTAAATATTTTGTATATACTGATACATTTTTATAATTATTGTATACTATAGCAAGCGAATGTGTGATTCATTTTTTTATTATATCAGTATGTGTTTTGTTTTTATTCCTTTCAGTAATTTAATAATTATTTTAAATCTTTTATTTTCAAATTTTTGATATGCTCGTACAGCCCGCCCTTAGGGGGTGCACCCCACAGTTTAACTTGATCTATGCATATATAAAGGAGAAAAAGGTCTCACTCACACTTTCATCATGAAATGTCTGGACTGTTACATCTGCTGTCATGAAATTTGGCAGGCATTTTTCTTTTGTTGAGCAGATCCTTTAGGAACGGATTTTATGAAAATCGATTCGAAGGGGTGGGGTGGGTTGCGGGGGGGGCGTTATACACAAAAGTTCTCCTTTTTAAACTATTACATCTAAAGATTTGAAATTTAGCCAACATGTTTCATTTGTTGATTAGAGATCCTTTAGAAACAGGTTTTGTTGAAATTGACTCCATAGGGAGGCTACGGGAGCGTTATAGATAAAAAGAATTCTCGATTTTGAGCTATTAGATCTACATACTTAGAATTAGTAGAAATTTGTTAAAAGTAGTCTTTGAGGAAAAAGACTACGAGGGGAGGCTACAGGAACGTAAGTGATAAATTCAAGTCCTGTCCTTTTTTTAAATCAAGAGGCGAGGGTTATAAGAACTTTTTTTGAATACAATCGAAAGCTTAATGTTGGAACGTAGATAACAAAAACGAGGGAGAAAAAAAAATAATATATACATCATGAAATACCCAGCAAAATGGATGGGTAACGTCTAGTTATAAAACTAAGAAGCAATGACATTCAATAAATTTTCGGCGACAAGCTGTTAACCTTGGCAGGAATATTTATTTCAATCATCGACCTTCCAGTCCGCAGCTATGCCGTGCATGCCTTAGACGACTGTAACGAAAGGAACCCCTATTTTGGCCAGTTGTTGAGGGTTTTTCTGTCCTTTATTGTTTGCGACTCGCAGAAAGAGGTACTGCTGCATATCCCCGTCCCGGAGAGGAAAGCTGTTTTTTTTTTCTGTTCGACTTTCTGAACGATACAGAGAAAAGAGTGTTTTTCCAGCCAATTACTACAATTGTTTTTCCTCTCCAGCAGGGTTGAGTGTTGTTGGAACGTTTTTCCGTTGACGATGCGGGCAATTTCTTGTTGAGATGACTGCTCTGGTTGACACATGCGCCGCTGCCGTTTTGAATCACAAGTCGCGATTTATAGAGAATGCCTTAGATAGACTCTCTATAGAATGAATACATAATTAACCTGCATAGTTAGGTTGCACTGCCATCTAGTGCTCATTTTCTGTATCACCACTTCGGCGACAAGCTGTTGACCTTGGCAAGGGTGTTCATTTGAACCACCAACCTACCACTCTGCAGCTACACCGTGCATGCCTTAGACGACTAGGTCAACATCTTGTCGCCAAAAATTTCAACATATTTTTCAGACAGTGGTACTTTTTTGAGATTCTGTTTTGTTTTTATTGCATTATTTGTATGATTTCTTTCTGATCTATTGTTTTTAGATTTATTTATTTTCACTATCAAATATTTATGCGAATTATTAAGTATAGAAACGAATTGCTTCTTTTATTTTTCCTATATGAGCTTGATTTTTGAGCAATTAAAAGGAAAATAATGTATTGAACAAAATACACAAAAGTAGCATTTGGGTGTTGGGGATATTTCAGTTATGTTTATTAATCATTGATGTTGATAATTCAATTCTAAATAGAGGTTACATTTTTACTGTGGTTGAAACTTATGTCTTATTTGTAATAAAAATATTTCCTTCGTATTTATTAATGTATTCTGTTCTGTTTTGCTTGCCATTTTTATTAAGATAGCTCTCAGAAACAACCCAAGTGTTATTGGCGATAGACCTCGTAATTTTTTGAACCATGGTCGACAGCACTGGAGATGGCTTACCACTCCCTCAAACAATATTAACGTGAGAATTTTGAGCCTAGGCGAATATAATGTGAAACACCTCCCTTTATAACTGTCGTGTTTTTTTTTGGCACCAAGACTCAGTCCCATGGCTATAAACTCAAAATTTGGATGGGGGAATTAAAAAAAAATAACTTGTATTATATGGAAATATTTATCTCGCACCAATGCTTCCTATTTCTTATTTGTTCCAAAATTAAATTAATTACCTTCAATTGTTTATAAAATATTATTTAGAGAAAGACAAATAAACCAAACAATACATAATACTTTCAAATTTTAAGGCATAAAGGAAGCAACGAAATAAACAAAACACAATTTTTCTGCTCAGATACAGATGTCCATGAAAATGCTACAAAAGATAATTAAGTACCACTCGAATGGCAACAAGATAAAAGTACGGACGATAGTTAATTTAATAACGAAGTCCACACGACTTAAAAAACAATGCATAATAAGTAATCAATCGAATCGATAGCTAATTTAAGAATTAAATTTAAAAAAAAGTAATACTAGAATAATTAAATAGAATTAGCTGAATGAAAACCGATAATGATGCTATTGTTGCATTTACTAATGAAGTACTTTTAACAGAAAAAGACGAGAAAACAGGAAAATGCTGAAAAATAATGATTCGCTTAATTAATATAATGGACCTCGACTTACTTATAATAATCCCCGAAGCAGTGGAAAGTATCTAAATGTTCGATACAACTGTATTGATCAATACTTTAAATTAAAAAAAAAATAGTTATGTATGGAGCTTAACGTTTTGTTATTTTTTTTCCTTCCGTTATTGCTATTTTGATCGCTTTAATGATCCTAACGGTCACAACATGGCTTGAATGTTAAGTTTCCACTCGAATTATTCTTGAAAATGTAATTTTTAAATCAGTTATTGATTGAACGTTTCATTACTTGTTTATTTTCTTTTCTTTCTACCTATTTCAATTTAAAGTGATTATTAGTTATTACAAATCATTTTCTTATTTTTTTTGCACGCAAGGAAGTGTATAAATTGGTTTTTCAAATAATTTTAACTAAATTTTATTACTTTTGAATACACATTTTATATAAGTAATACACCTTCTTGTATACTGCATTCTATCTCGAAAAAATAAGCAACAAATATGAAAAGGGTAATAAAATGAAAACATGAAAACAACAGTATTTTCACAAGTTGTTGCATAGAAGAGGCAATGCTACTAAAAAAAGGGGGGAAACAGCAATTAGTTTTCAACTATGCAATATGAACAATAATATTCCTAACTTATGCTAAAAATGTTTAGTTGTAATAAGTTATTAGTAGAATGTGAGTCAATCTCTACTGGAGATGGTCAACTATGATTCATACTTACAAGCAGATCGTCAACAGCACGTTGTAAGATTTATGCCCATTTCCAAAAAAGGCATGCCAATTCATTAAGGTTTCGAAGGAAGGGAATTCCACAAAACAGAAAGACGTCTCTTAAGTATGTACCGGACATACTCTATTGGGCTCAAGTCAGGCGAACGTTCTAGTCATTCCATTCGAAGCAGAATCTCACATTCCACGTAATGGTAGGGGCTGCGGTAGCCCAGTGGTTAGGATATCGGATCATGGCAGGCATGTCTTGAGTTCAAGTCCAGTACCACTAAAGACCCACCGTGTAGGGAAGCGATTCACGTTAATTCTATCGAGAGCTGAAACGTCCTCCCGTTGGTGTAGTATGGTAGTTAGGATAGGGGGTGCCAGCTCAGGTGTCGTCCATGTCACTTGACCATGGTTCAAAATTACGTGGTCCGTCGCCGAAAGCTCTCGTGTAGTTGGACAGTGTGACGTTAATATTCACTCACTCCACGTATTGGTTGAAACGCGAGCTGTATGTAGCCAAACGTTACTGTCCATAACTAGGGAATTAGGACCCATGATTGACAGATATGGACGAATATATGGGTCGAGAACTGCATACCGATGAATTACTGTTGTCACATAGCCGAGATGAATGACGCGGAGACCAGCTCGCCACCGACGAATATCCCTGCACAAACCATAACATCAGCACGTCTGTAGCTATGTCTATCAGTGATACTATGAGCTGCAGGTCGAGTTCCTGGGATTCTCCAGATTCGTATCCGGCCGTAATAGTTATTTATACAGAATCGGGGCTCATCGGTAACAATAGATTGGCTCACTTCTGTAGGATGGATATGATTCAGAGCCCACTGTTACCGATATCTTCTAGGTCACGGTAGCCGAGTGGTCAAGGTATTGGATCGTGTCTGACGTCATGAATTTGGCCCCAATACCAGTGAAGACCTGACGTGTAGGGGAGGGATGCACGTTAAATCTGTCGGGAGCTCGTCACTTGACCGTGGTTCAAAATAACGAGGTCCGTCGCTAAAAGCCCTCATGTAGCCTAACAATGCGACTTGAATATTCACTCACCCGAGTTCTTCTGTGAGACGCCAATGACACGCATCCGAACAAATGGTCTTTTGGAAAACAGATGTCTTGTATACAGTCATTTGCCAACAGTTTCTGTCGATATCACTATTCATGATGACATGACGTCACAACGCTCGAAAGAAGTTGATGGGTTGAACTCATAGGACAGCACCGACCCTGCAGACACTCTTATAGGTCGTTTTAACCCTAACTCGTCCATTACGAGGTCTTAGATACACTGTATTCTCATTTTGATAGCGATTCCACTAGAGGGTAATGATCGAACGTTTGGCATTAAGGGTCGGTCAACCTCCAAGGGTTGTTCTCCAGGATAGATCTGTCCAATTGTATGCCAACGATATGCAAATTTGATTACTGTAATATGTCTTCTTTTTGAATTATCCCAAATTAACTGTTTACTGTTTCTGCTTTTTTTTTCTTTTTTTTTTAAACAGAATGTAGTTTGAAATGCTCTTTAAGAGTAAAAACAAGCTAAACGTTTTCAAAATATTGTCATTTCGCTTAAGATTTCTGTTTGATCATTTAATTTATTTACCTGAATTCAAATATTTTACGGGGAGTTAAAAGGATTGTGTGTGTGTGTGTGTGTGTGTTATGAGAATGCAAATGAATTATTTTGAGTTTATAGCAGGAAAATCTTTTAAATTTATTGCCACCGCTATGAAAATGAATATTTTTTTTGTATATTAACCTACAACGCCCCCAAAACCTACCTTGGTAGTCTACTTTCTGCAAAAGCCCGTTTTTAATGGATATCAACTCAATAAATAAAACATCTCTGTCAAATTTCAAGACTGGTGGTCAAATATTTCGAAATCTGGAATTTATTTTTTTATCTATGTCATATCTGTGACATCATCATCCCTATCTACTTCCCTTAAGAGTCGATTTCCGCAAAACTCGATCAAAGCTAATCTCTCGTAAAGAAAAGAAACATGATTGCCAAATTTCAAGCCTGTTGGTCTAATAAATTGAAAAACGGGAAGTTTATATATAACAGCCACTCTGCCTCCTTTGGGTTTTGTTTTTGCAAAAACTGCGTTCTTAGAAGATTTCTACTCAACAAAAGAAACATGTCTGCTAAATTTCAAGCTAGCAGGTCTAATAGTTCTATGGGTCTAGTGATTAGTGTGAGAGTGAATGAATGGGCGAGTCGCGCTTTTCTCCTGTACACGTACAGATTTCAAATTTATATATTGTTAGGATTTCTATTTTACTTAACTTCTCTTTACTGCAGCCTAAATTAAATATCGGTTAAATAATTTTCTGAAAGAAATACTTTGAAATATTTCTTACATTAAAATACTACTACAATATTAGATTTAAAAAAAACTCTTAATCAACTTTCAGTTTAAAAACTAAAGCAAAAAATCCTTTCTATGCTTTTAAAACTTTTCCAAGCGTGGTTACAAATATTCTCGAAAAATAAAAGTAAAATCTAATGCAATGCAAAAATATAAGGGATTAGGAAACAACAACAAAAATGTTTTAAAACAGCGTACTTAATCAATTGTGATCCGCATTTTAAAGAGCAATTCGAAATATTTTCAAAAACTCCCGGAAACGAGAAGAATTCGAAATTATTTCTCTCGAATTCACATTCGCGAAAGCTGAATGATAGCAATCGATCAAATTATTTTTATCCTCATATCAAAATATTGGAATAATTTCCATTATTTGCGTTCTTTTTTTGTCCATTCCATCATTTTGTTTGATGGCATTTTGTTGTTTTATGCAACAAAAAGAAATATGCGTGATAGAATATGACTTTTGGAATATTCTGATTAGATATATTTTGTATTCAGAGTTCGAAAAGGAAAAACTAAAATGAAAATATTCGAGGCAATATACCGCTTTAATATTGACAAATGAGAAACCTGATAGAATAAATTTAGAATTTCAACAACAGGGATCCCAATGGATTCAAGTTAATTGAAAATTCGAATGTTTTTAATTAAAAATATGACGTCAGAATTAATTAAATCAGAGTGTGTATAGAAAATACAAACAGTTAAGGGAGCTAGCTCTATGTAATGTTAAGTTTGGGTAAATTCTAATAGAATAAATATTTTAAAAAAAAGCAAAGCGCTCACAATACCTTTAGAAAGATAATTTACACGAGTGTATTTTGAATGAGAAACGAACGAGAAAGGAAAATATAAAAATATTATTCTTAGTTATTGAAGATTTTTTTTTTGTATTTTTGTTAACCATAAGAGATTTATACATAATAAAAGAAAGAATAAATAAATTAGTATGAAAGAGTCTAAGAAAAATTCTTAACTGCAGACGTTGATTATGATTTATTAATGAATGAATTATTTATTGTGTTGTGGAATGTAAATGTTTTACTTTTTTGTGTTAAAGCAAGTAGTTACAAGCGACAAAAATGTAACTGTGAAATTTTATCTAAATCTCATCACGTTTGGTTATAATAATGGTTGCACACACTAAAATTAATTTTTCAGACTAATACAAATATTAGAAAGTGATTTTATTTCGGATAACAAATTTTTACGTTATTTATTATTTAAATAAAAGAATATTTGAACAAAAAACCAATGTTTCTTTTTTTAAAAGTTTGGTTGCTGTTATCTGTACTTATTTGCTTATACAGATATTTTATGCGAAGGAAATCTAAAATATAATAAAACATTGTGGATGAATTAACGTTTCAAAAAATTTTTTATCCTTGAAATGAATGAATTACAAGTACAAAACTGCCCAAAGTACAAAGCGATTGTTATATTCTCTAAAAATGAAATGCTATTTTGGCTACTGGCTCTGCACATTTTAATGGATATATTTTGTATTGTATCTGGCAACACCATTTGCTCAGTTTCGAGCAGAGAGTTCGAGGTTCTGTAGATTCAAGTGGATTCCGGCTTATCTCAATAATTTTTTTCAATCTTTCAATCTTCAATCAAGACTTTTCAATCAAATAAAAATTTGTGTTTTGAATGACCCGCTAGTGCTAGCTTTAACGCAAATACACTACGATTTTTATTGCAAGTTAGTTCAACATTGGTGACCAGGTTGATGATCTGACCACGCAAACATCTTGTGATTTGTGAACAAAAGATTGTTTGCTGGGGTTGTGACGTTTGAGAAAATTATTGGTAGCCTGATAGATAGGAAATTAAATATTGGTTTATTTACATCACAGCTATTAATTATGTATTTGCATTTACGTTGAAGTTATTCATAATATTGAGTATTTAACTAGTGTTTTTTCAGAATATGTTATTTATAAGGGAGACAGTACAACCGTTCTCTTTGGTATTTTACACGGAATCTCCTTCCACTCAAAGGTCTTCGGATGGGGTGGTTTCGTTCTGACACCCCGAATTACACTCGAAGTTTCCGGCTCGCAGGTGCGTCAAGCTGTTGGGTCCAGCTTACGGTCATAGGTTGCCATAGCGATGTCAGATGACAAGACCCTGCAATATTTAGGGGTGCACGTGTGCATAGGAACGGGGTTATACCTTACACAAAAATAAGCCGATATTTCAGCTGTGTGATGCGAAAACATCACAGATTCTATTGTGTCCGACAACATGAATGCAGATTTGACACTATCGCTGGTTACTCAACATTCTTAACCTTGTCGCTGCAGGGTTATGAGTTCTTACGTCGCCAGTTTTGTGACCGTCCTTGCTCTTATGAACAATCGTAAAACCAAAAAATATGACTACAGAGGCATTTTGTAGTCAAGTAGATGCACTCTCTAAAAAATAACGGCTATTTGTTTTTGATAAACACACAAACCATCGTTGTTTAGTTTGCTCAAGTGCAAACGTCAGCATTATTGCCAGACCAAAAAAAAAAAATAAATAAATAAAATAAAACTGAACAATTGCTGTTGCCAGGTACAATATAAAATGTATGCATTAAAATGCTACAAAGCCAGTCACCCCACTATTCACATATGTATTAAACAAAAAAAATCTGTACAAAAGAGGGAGATAGTTTCCAAATATTAGAAATTATATCATTATTTATTGTTTACAATGGTAGTGGTGAAGAAATTAAGATCACGAGCTCGCGCCTCTGGAATTGTTTCAATCCTGATGCCACCAAAGATCTTTTATGTAGCGTGACAGATGCTCATTATTTTTGTCGAAGCATTACGTCTTCCACGTTTGGTATGGTGTCGAATTTAGAAGCGTGAAGTGTCAGTACAGATGTCTTCTTTGTTTCTTGATCATGGCCCTCCATTATCAGATCCGTCGCCAATAGTTCTCGTGCTGCTACAAAGAATAATGTCAATAAACAAAAAATTAATCGTGATAGAGTTCTGCTTATTTTTCAAAATATGTTAAATGTATAATGTTAAGAGTGTCCTGTACTTTTGTTTATAATCCTGAAATTTCAATGGGAATATATATATTTTTGTTGTAAGTAATATTATGAATTCTCTGCACTAAGAATGTAATACAATAAAAAGAATTTCTGTTAAAAATTGAAAATGTGTTACAATTTAGAAGTACCATAGAGTCACATTTCCTATTTATTGTAGTATAAAATTTTTGAGTTTAAACGTGGTTTCACATCATTCGATTTTTCTCTTATAATATTATCCAGTGGTTGAGGAAAATTTAAATACTCCTTTAATGTCCCGGAGCTCCATCTCGCCTTGAAGAAATTAATGATTTGATTGCATCTTAATCATATATAGTCAATAATTAATTTACGTTAGTTAATTAATTTTACGTTAGTTAATTTATTTCTCCGAACATGAAATAAAATTGAAGGTTTATTTACATGATTTTTAAAAATTACAACTAGTTGTATTTATATTAAGGAGTTGTCTGAGGGACGGGAAGGGGAGTGAAGAGTCTCTGGTCCCTCAATGTTGAGTTTTTAGTTTTAAAGAAACCATTTTAGGGAAAAAACTGTGAAGATCATCTTTTCCTTGTCGCACTTTCCTTTTTACAATCGGACATTTTAACAGTTAAATTTCTGTGTAATTTAGTCCCTTTATATTTTGGTGGCCGCGGTAGCCTAGTGGTTAAGATATCGAATCGTGGCTTGCATGTCATGAGTTTGAGCCCAGTACCACTAAAGACCCGCCGTGTAGGGTGAGTGAGTGAATGAGTTTGGTGTTTTATGGCGCAAGAGCCAGTTTTAGCTATACTGCGCCAAACATTCATAGGTCTGTGGTCTGGACGGGAAAAGAAGGAAAGAAGAAACTGGATGACAAGATGAAGGGTCGAAAATAGAGAAGGATCACTGGGGTATCCCGGGGTCGTGACACCCGTGTTTACCAAAGATAGTAAACCCCTTGAGAAAAGGAAAAATCACTAGGGTACCTGGGGATTGTGACACCCGTACCCACCTAAAGAAGGTGAGCCCCCTGAGAGGCCCCGCCGTGTAGGGGAGCGATGCACGTTAAATCTGTCGAAAGCTCAAACGTCCTTCCGTTGGTGTAGTAGCTAGGAGAGGGAAGTGTCAGATCAGGTGTCGTCCTCGTCACTTGACCTTGGTTCAAAATTACGAGGTCCGTCGCAAAAAGTCCTCGTGTAGCTTAACAGTGCGACGTTAATATTCACTCACCCTTTATGTCTTTTTTTTACCTTATATTATTGCTCAATTAATTTACACCATATTGTCCTGTATTCCTACACTCCCATTTTTCCCGCTCAGTGACACGAGGATGCTTTTTGCATCTTTTTAGTGTTTGTGGAATATTACCGTCAGGGAAATCTTAAGACCTCTTGAGACCTTGGGCCCCTTTGTAAAATTAGGCCCTTCATGCGATCCTTTTAAAAAGAGAGGAAAAAACATACATTGTCAAATTCTGGTACAAACGGTAACCCGAAAAAAATAAATGTGCTTGACTCACGATCTCACAAACCTAAGCACTGACCTGCTCAATCGACTTCTACCTTTCGCGAAATGAGTAATGAGGGTGTATGGTGCTAGGTATAAGCCTAGAAACGTACGACGGACATGGCATGATAATGCAGTCTTGCCACTGTTGCCAGTAGCCATGTGCTAATAAAAATTTTCCTTTTTTTAGGAGTATATGTCCGGAAATAATTTTGGACCATTAAAATTATTTTGATTAGGATCTTATTGAAGCTGTTGAGGATGAGGATGAGGTTTCTATTCATTCTGAGGCTCTCCGGCCTGGATCCAGTTGACCCACGCTTTAAGGCGTCCTTGACAGGATCATCTTAAGACTTTTTGAGGTCCTGGGCCTAGTAGGCCATCCCTGTGACCTCTGAAACTAAACAATATATAGCATGCTTTTATCAAATACTCGTACAAACGGCAATTTGAAACAAATAAATGTGCACGACTCACAATCTCAGAAATCAACTCGATCGGTGGTAGCATTTCAACTACTGTAAAATACAGCGTATAACGCGCACCTATACTTTCAAGCTATATTTTTTAATTTTTAGGTATATTCGCCGTATAACGCGCACCCCATTTCTTACGAAAAAATTTGAAATGTACGTGTACAATTTTCTTATGTTTTGAAGTCATTATTTATTTGAGGAATCATTCCAGACTCTCTTTTGAAAACATAGTATACTTCTCTAGAATTATACAACCCTTAAGCACAAGAAGAAAGGGGGGAGGGAGACCGAATCAGCGCCATGGCTGGATTTTTCCCACACTTTTCTATAAACATTGATTCCTTTTCCCCCTTTCGTGTGATGTACGAGGCGGAGGATTAATTTTGAAATAAATTAGAACAAGCCTGAGACTTATTACGCTTGTTGTCTGTAGTTTATTCAATGCTATGAATAATATTGAATACGCTTCAAACAGCTAGCAGTAAAGATGGGTCCTGGTAAACGATGTAAAACACAGTGCCGGTTTCGAGATTTAAGTGATTCAATTTGCAAAAGAAAATGGAAATCGTGCTGCAGCAAGGATGTTTGATATTGGCGAAAGCTCTATAAGAGAGTGGGGAAAAAATGAAATGACAATAATTAACATGCCAAAGAAGAAATGTTCTTTACATGAAGGAGTAACGAAATGGCCTATTCTAGAAGAAAGTGTTGCGAACTGGGTCCTAGAAAATCGCCTGAATGGATTAATTGTAACAAGAAACAGTGTACGTTTATACACCTTAAAATGGTAAAAAAAGAATACCTTTTCATGTTATCCAACAATGAAAGTTCATAGGGTATGTTCTTTCTTTTAAATAAAGAGTATTTTGATATATAAGTCTAAATTTTTTTAAAGCTCTCATTTTTATACTCGGCGTATAACGCGCACCCCTCAATTTCTATCTTATTTTTTGTGGTAAAAGTGCGTGTTATACGCCGGATTTTACGGTAAATGAATTGAATGACTGTTAAAGATATTAGGCTTAGGCCTAGACATAGACAATGGTGATTACACAGCAATACAGTCTTTCCATTTGGCAGTTAACATGCAGTTTGAAATTCCCTATTTTTCGGAGAATATGTACTGAGATAATATTTCTCCTTTTAAACTATCCGGATCACATGATCCTATTAAGACGGAGTCAAGAACGAAACGAGGCTCCCACCGAGGGCGTGGCCTAGGCCTATACCTTAAAACGTCCCTGGTCCTTGGTTACAGTTTTCTAATATCTGGGGGTAAGTGTAAAAATAACTGAATAAACTGATAACGAATCCCTCTCCTCTTCACTAGTGACCCGGAATTTATTGCACTGTTTGACGTAATTCACTCTACCTCTGAGCCATAGCGACTGAGGCTTCGGCCATCTTTGCTCTAAACAATGCAGTGGGCGAGTGGGAAAATATTCTGAGGTCGTTCTCTTCCAATTCACGACACAGATTTGAGATTCCGCCAGTGGTCAACCGCGAGTTTGTAATGCCATTCACGTTCCCGCGAAATGAAATGGAAAAGCATCGAAAGAATAACATTTCTCAGCCCTTCTTCTTTTTTCGATATTTTTTTTTGTTTTTTAAGGCTCACTGGCTTCCAAAATATCTTCAAGTTCTGGAGGATCACTAAAGTTTTCTCATTCATAGAAAAAAAAATTCTGGGACTGTGGTAAAAAAATAGAGAACTTTTAACTCTGAATGTTGATTTTTTTAAATAAAAGAACATGCAATGTAAAACTTTTTTATACAAAAACTAATGAAATAACACTCGTATTTTGTGAAAAATGCGAACGTGTTATACTTGAGCGTTACTCTCTGTGAATGTGAAACTTAGGGGAGATTATTCGTACAGTACTTTGAAATGTTCTGTTGTAAATATTTTCAGTTAAATGCCCAACGTTTATCCCAAGTTACGACAGTGCATTTTTTAAAAAAACTTTTAATGGAAGAAAAATAAAAACTACATACAAGTGCTTATTTTAGTTGCAATATTCTAAAGCAGGGATGGGCGAACTTTTCCAAGGTACTGGATACTTCTTATTTTTTCAAGGTTTTGCGATCCACCCACTGATTTAGGTATGGTGAGCTAGGGAAAAAATTTTATTTATTTCTAAATAATAGATACGGAGTGTGTACCTACCTACATAATTACCATAAAATAAAACTACACTTTTAAGACCACGATTAAAGCAAAACGCGATACAAACATAATAACAGCCACAAATACGTAGGCTGTTCAATAAGTACTAAGACTAATTTTACTGCCGCAGAACCACTCATCGGAATGTTAATTTCTGTGGCATAAGAAAAGTTTGTTGTCTGTATTAACAAAAGCAACCGATAGATGGCATGTACAGAATCATGTTCTTGACTATCACGTGCTCGAACTGAAGCGTGTTTGCGGGCTCCTACGAGCCGCGATCAGTGTTCGAAATGGAAGCAAAAATCTGCAACAATCAGCATCGGAGACCTTTGGTATGATACGGTATGTTTAAAGACTGAAACAAGAAGGCGGCAATATCTTAAAACTCTTCATCACAGCACAGACGAAGCTTGGTTGTATTACTATGATCCAACCATAAAACAACAAAGCAGAGAATAGAAACATTCATCTTCATCTTCTTTCAAGAAAGCAAAAACTGTGAAATCAGCTGGTAAAGTTATGACCATAATTTTTTATTATGAAGGAATTATGTATCAACACGCTGTCGAACCCGGTACTACCCTAAACGACATACTACACGAATGTTCTGCGAACAATGGTACTCCAAGTTAAAAGGATGCGTCCATTGCTTCGAAATGGCTTCCTATTGCGCTATGATAATACCTGACCACATATTACTCGTTGCGAACTAGATGTTTCGCAGCAGAACAACGAAGAGATTTTACCACACCCTCCATATAATCCTGATCTCACTCCATGTTATTTCTGGCTATTTCCTTAACTTAATAATCCATTACGCGGCAAACGTTTTGCAAGCAACAAAGCACTTATAAAAGCTGCGGAGGTGGTTTTGAAACAACTGTCACAAAACGGACTTTTACATGTTTTTAAGAAGTGGACAGAACTTTGGGATAAATTCATTATATGCCACAGAAGTTATTTTGAAAAAGCCATTTAAATGATGACGATTAAAGGTATTCTGTTTTTATTTTAATTTTTTTTTTTTTATAATTTTTTAGTCTTATTACTAATTGAACAGCCCTCGTATAATAATATCAAATGAAGCATTTGCTACGAAACGATTCAAAATAAATTAAAAAATAAAAAACATTTTTTATCTAGAGTTAGTTCTTATAGTTAAAATCAGTAAAAGGCTTAGTCTACTTACTGTCAGCCAATCTTGAATATTTTGGTACATATTTGCTAATTGTTAACCTTCAGGTGGTCTCCCTAAAATGTATTGGTGGTCGGCCATGATCGACTTAATTCCCACCCCGGTTTTAAAATATACCTCAAATGTCGCACTGATGCAATTGATTAAAAGTCTTTTTTTTTATTATTATTTTCTTAAATTACTGTTAATATTTATCGTATTACTAAAATTTTGGTCGTGTTATGAAAATATTTTGCATAAGCAAACTGTTGCCGAATTCAACTAAAAAAATTCAGAGGAGTGATAGTAGGCAGCATGGGAAAGACAAATCACCACATAGAACATGTGATCGCGAACTACGTTTAATCCGAGTAATTCGCAAAAACAGTTATGAAGGGTGTGATGTCGAGTGGAAGAAAAAGGAGCAATAAGAAGTAATAAATACTTTTAATAGACGTAAAGCACGTTTGCAATACGAACAATTCATCACAGCTCGACGTCAGGAATGCAACGACGAGTGATTGTTAAGGAATTGTTTGAAGTTTCGGCCACATAGGTCGTAGCACAGTCGTCACTGACGGACGAGGGATTGTCGGACGCGTTGAAATAAATTGGGCGTACTGGTGATGTTACCTGAAGCGATGAGTATCCGCGACGTGTGATCCTTCACTGTACCAGTGTCTCGTACACAAGAGATATCAGGTGGTCCCAGAAGAAGAAATTCGAGGGATTGGGGTACAGGAAACGTGGAGGCCTAGCAACAGGAATATATAGCATGGAGGTGATTACGGCCCGCAATCGAAAACTGTGTTAGTGCACTACAGTGCATGAACCCCGAGTTCTGGTACATAGTATATGGCGTTCGGGCAGTTAATGCGATTTTCACTGACTAAACGTGGCTTACGACCCCATGTTCTATAATGATTTGTCGTCCCTATGCTGCTTACTATCATCCCTCTGAATGTGTCGGTTGAATATAGCAACACCCTGTACATCGATTCTTTTAACTATTGTAATTTGGAATTCATTCATAAATTAAACTTTTAAGCGTTTAAACATTTTCTTATAGTTTTAATTTTGATTTTCAAAAGATAAATTTTAAGTGTTTTAAATTTTTTTTATAGTTTTAATTTTGATTTTCAAGAGATAAATTTTAAAATTTTTAGCTGATTAAATAATATGAATATAGACTTTAAAATTTTTATAAACCGTTTAGTTTACATGAACTTGTTTTAACTTCTTTCAATTTTTAATTCAAAAAAATATCTGCATATCTGAATTCTCTATGTAGTAATGAATAGAAAAAAATAAATGTATTTTCAATCAATTTAAATGGTTAAAATTGAAAAGAAAAAATGTTTATCCTTGTATTATTAATTATTTGAATTGGTAAAAAGTTATGAAGTAAAATATACCAATTTTGAAAACAGAGTTTCATTTAAAAACCGTTTTCTTAGAACAAAAATCCAGTTTTCTCTTGATCATCAAATAATGAAAAATATATATATTTTCAAAAGTACTTTACACTAATTATTGAATTTTTTTAAAATATTTTTTAAAAAAATTTAAAAAAAAAAAAAAAAAACGTCAAGTACGAATTTATGCAGGTTTAAGTATCAAAATTATCTGTATTGTGAAAATTGTGTTTTATAATTAAGTTAAATTAGCATGAATTGTCAAACTACCTGTTAAGTACAGGTATAAATTAACATACAACAAAAGCTAGCAAATCATTTTTAAAATTAATAAATAGCTTTCAAAATTAATTGAAGTAAACTTACTTTTATTCTCACTTTAAACACCTTTTAGACGGCTAAAAGATTTGTTTGCATTGTATTTTAAAGCAGTTTTACGTTGTTTTTCTGTTGAATAATACCTATACTAAAAAAAATACATTAAAGTTGTCGATGAAATACATGTGAAATTTATTTAAATAAACCTAAACATGTTTCCTATTGAGGAGACGCATAAATATATGCACTAGTATATTTTTATTGGTGTGATTTTTTTTCGCTTTTCATCTTTTAAGGGCAATTCTATTGGGAATATCTGTTCAAAAAATAATTAGATGTAAATAAAGGTTGAACGTTTTCGGAATGAAACAAAATTTACTTTTAAAATGTATTACGAATTCCCTTAAAATTGTTTATGCATCTTCAAGATTTTTGAAAAATGCACAATGAAATTTAACAGTTTTTTTTAAAAAAAAATTCTCATTGAAAGCTTAGAACGAAAAATTTAAATTTCTTTGAAAACACTGTATTGAAATTGCATAGGGTTCACAATGGAATATACATCTATACAATCAACATGGTTTTCTTTCAGTCTTTCCTTGATGACATTTAGTACAAATATCTTTGAATTTTTTTATATAGATATATTTGTGAATTTTCTTTATATAGATATATTTGTGAATTTTCTTTATATAGATATCTTTGTGAATTTTCTTTACGTAAATATCTTTGAATTTTTTTTCATAAAAATCTTTGAATTTCCTTATTTTTCAGTTTTAGCTCTACCTTGAGTTTCAACATTTACAGTTTATTTTTTGTTGTTTTTTAAGACTGAAAATAATATAAAATAAAATAAACGAAAACATACAGCATAAAAAGCAAAAATAAATTGTAAACAAAATGATAATTCAACGATTAGACACAAAATAACAAACAACTGACAATTGATTTAAGTGTAATTAAATGTTAATGATTATAAAAACATACGTAAAAGTTCATACATACATAAATAATTCTACGTTTTTTGATTTAAATTAAATGAAACTAAGATAAATCAAAATGAAAAATTTAAAATTTAAGTAATTACAGCAAAAACAACAGCAACAACAACAACAACAACAACAAAAAATTAGTAATAATTTTAAACAGTTTGGAAGTGCGGAATTTACAGTGTGAATTTTCTTTCTTTTCGATATACTATTTCACATTCTTAAATTTTTGATTTTTCTCTGCATAAAAAGATTAATAATTAGAAAAGATTCGTAGAAATCTTATCATTTTCCTCGAATTTCATCCGTCGTATTTAACGTACTGCAGAATGAATCAATACTACATTGTATGCATTCTGGATATTATTCTGTAAATTTAAAGCAGTCTGTAGAATACAGTTTGCACCGCTATTAAATTCTACAGTTACGTCTTCTTGGAAGAATAACATACAAATAATTACTGGACTTCAGTAAGTACTAAACGCATTTAATTCTTATCAGTCTTATCCTAACACAATTACGTCTGTTGAACGGTGGTCGGGTACACACAATTCTGGATCATTTAATGCGTTGATTCAGAGAGAGAAATTAGAATTAAGTGTTCGCAGAAAACAAGATGATCAGGAACGCAGCAAATGAAACATGGGGAAGAGGGAAATGGAGTAAAAGCTGCACTAATTGCTGGGCGTCATCGCTGATAACATTTCAGAATAAATTCGGTTGGTAGCTGTAAATTTGTTTTCATTTTTAGGCGTTTTGGCATTTTTGCCTCTTAACAGCTATGCGTTTGATCCGGCTGTTATGTTTTTTTCTTTCATTAAGAGTTGTCGTTTGCGTAGAAGGTTCAGAACATAGAATTCTCCCTTTTACTTGTTTATATAGATATATATTTAAAATGTTCGGGTTGTTCTGTACCGTTTCAACGAATAGTCATTATGGCTCGAGGCAGTAGTTACTTGTGCAACATTCTTTATTTTTTTTGTTCGTGTTCTAAAAAGAAATTTTCTATGAAACATTTTGTTCTGTTACCAAAGAAAACTATGCTAAAATTGATTTAAAGGGAAAAAAATAATGTTTTCTACGTTTCTGTGAGAGCAATTTGTACGCGAAGGGAACGAACAGGAAGACGGAAATAAATAAGAGAAGAATACTCGCATGTTGTGTTCTTTTTCCCCGTTAACCAGAACGATTTTCAATGTTGTTGTTTTTTTTGTGTGTGTGTGTGTACTTTTATCAGAATCATAAAAAAAAAATGAAAAAATCTTAACAAATTCAAAAAAAGTGTTATGAATAAAGAATCTCACGCATTGTAATCGTATTTAACAACTATATTTACCAATTTATTTTTTCTGCACATGTTTTCTTTAAACAGCTTTGAAAAGTAACAAAACTTATATCCCATGTACCTTAATGCGTAATAACTTTTATTTTATTTTTCAAAACCATTTATTCTACATGTTTTTATTTTAAAAAAAGAAATGCCATATTATAATAAAGTAATTTAGAGAGTTTGTAATTCTTATGTTTGATTAGAAATGGTTTATGTGTTGTTTTGTCCACCAAAATGACTCTGCAACATTATTTTCTGTTTCTGCGTTGAGTTAGATGGAACATTTTAAGTTAGACTAGAATGAAAAATAATATAAATTACTGTATGTAAAGCGTAATTAAAGACACACCCTCTTAGAGTGGTATTTAGTCTCAGGAAATGAAATAGCAATTCGTGTAGAGGCACTGTCACTTATTTGTGACAAGGAACTTTTCCATGTACTTTTTTTCACTTGCTCTATTAGCAGTTGTCCAGATCATTTTTCGACTTTTTTTTCCTTTCCATTGGTTTGTAATTTGACAGGAAGTAAGCAGGGAAATAGCATACGGTACTTTCAATTAAAATTTTCGAATTAATATCAAAGTGTATTTATTGTCTTAAAATTAAGTATGTCTTTTTAAAAAAAATATTATGGATATATAATAAACAATTATTTTTTTATAAAAAATATATTTAAATTAATTTTTTATGCTCATACAAAATGAACAACATATCTTTCATAAAGCTTCTGGAAATTTGAGAAGATATAAAGGGGTCTGGATTATCGAAAGTGTTAAATTTACAAGATGGTGGTTGGAGATTCTCCTGTAGCAACTCGTGGACCACAAATACTTGGAAAATCCATAATAAAAGGAATTTTAAGCCCATCTTCCATATCCGATGGAGAAATTCAAACAGTTGAAGGAAAAGTAATTATTTCATTTTGGACTATAGCAACGATTGTTCCGATTAACCTCTTATTCAATAAATTGTTTTATGAAACGTTATCGCTTGATTTTATTTTGCTCTGTGGTAGTAATTGTTCTATATGTTCCGTGGTTTGGTTTGTTAATAAAATGATGCAAAATAAATTTGTTGGAATTGCATATTTTTGCTACTTAATTAGCGAATTTAGTATTTGACTACAATGCTTTGATTTAAAAGCGTTTAAGGATCATTACTGTTTATATTTTGTAAGCAACTAGCACCTGAAGTTTCTTACCGTCTTGCCTACCTAAGGGTGTGTGAGGGATGAAAGCAGAGCCAGAGACTTCTATTATCACATTTATTTAGTCAAACAACTTAACTAACAACAATCTATTCTATAAGTGAATGTCTAATGAGTAGCACGCAGAAAGCAACGATTATTTAAGCAAATATGCGGGACCAACTTACTTAGCTCAACCTAATCTATCGTTGATTCTTAACCTCAAATCTATTAATTCAACACAGTGGCGAAACACTACTTTTAATCGTTGTATGCGAAAGCAAACCTTATTCAATCTCACCTGCGTAGCGACTGTAGCTGCATCCTACCTCCTTCTTCAGAATTACCAAAACTCTGACTTTATATAGTCGAACTAATCCGACTATCACAGTTTCTTCTTGAGAGGGATGGTTGTGAATTAAACGTGAATGTGCTAGCCCAAAGATTTCCCAAGAGGATTAGTGAGAGGACGCGTAAGGATCCGTCACAATTTCTTACTAAAACTTTTTAGCAAAAAAAGGTTAATTTAAAAATTTTGAATTTAATTTAATTTTAAATTGTATTCTAATGTACTGAGAACTGACGAAAGAACATTTTTGTTTTTTTCACAACAATTAACAAAAATTATTTCCAGAGGCTTTATTTTAGCAAAAAATAACTGAGTAAAATAAGTAAAGATTTAAACGAAACATTCTTCAATGTATTACACTTTACTTCCAACGGAAAATGAGACCATTGGCTTTACGACCAGACAAATTCTAGTGTACTTTATTTTATTTTCAAGATTTAGAGAATTTTGTTGGCATCGTTTCAAAATCTTTCAACTTGTGCTACAATCATAATGATTTATCGTTTTGCAACCAGATTACGTTATGTGCTGAAGAATGTTAGCGCAAAAATAATTTAAGTTTTTTTTGTTTCACCTTAAAATATAAAACTAAAGGAGGGAAGAAAAATAATGTTCCGTTTATTGGCTTTTCTAAGACATATTTGTTATTAAAAAGATTATGCTTTAGTTTAAAGAAATATAGGGATTTTTTTTATATCACATGCGAGGTGAGGTTTTTTATGTAATGGCCAACACCGTGTTGTTTTTATTGAGAATTCATCCCTTCGAAAAAAGGGGTCGCAAGAAATAATTCACACGGATGAAAAATTTATTTACAATGAAATTTTAAATACTTTTTCTTCCCTTAGTACTGATAACCTCCAATGTACAATTACTAGTATACCACACTTTCACGTATCACATGATTCCCTACATGAAGTATGGTTCTGTCATCTACGTAGTTATGATAATAAATAATTAAAAATATATTACATGTGTTTATATAAAAAGGAGTTTCCAAAAATATGTCAAGCAATTTTCAGCTCTCAAGTTGATCAAAAATATGTTTTGGTTAATGCATAAAACAATTTAAATTATTATTTTTTTTTTTTGATAAATTGTGCTTAAGAGGTACTGAATAGGTTCAGATCATATGACGTCATGGTTACACATACAATCGGATTTTTTCCTAGCCTATCAGTTTGTGCAATTTGCCGTTGCCAGATTTCGCTTTTTGCTCAACTTTCGACAAAAATAATTTTTAATGGTTTTATAGGGTTTAAGTAAAAATGCTCCTAATTTGTAAGTATCTACTTTATATATATATTGACAACTCTTTTTGAAAAATGTGGAGAGCGTTTTAATGTTAAAACATCATTATCTAAGTATTAAATTTAATATTATATTTAAAATTTACAAGAAAGGGACTAAATTAGCTTTTTTTACGTCAATGGAAAATATGTGATTGACAGTTGCGATCTGGTTAGTACTTTTTCAATTCCTACAATTAACTCACGATCTCTATATATTTATTTATTTATTTATCTTGGTGGAATTTACAATCGTTAATAAAATACATTTTAAAGCGCTCCATTGAGCTGAAATTTTATATATATGATTGCTTTGGATGACAATACAATAATTTAAATATAATTAATAAAAATTAATTGATTAAAACTAATTATTTAAAGAATTACAATTTATACATCATTTTTGGCGACTTGTGTCAAAACTTGAAAAGTTTTTTTTCTCGCGTTTTAAAGCATTCAGTTGAACTGAAATTTTATGCACACGATTGTTTTGGATGACACACAATACGATACTTTAATGATAATTAATAAAAATTAATTACCACTTAATGTTGTGATTCTGTCATATGTATATACAAATTTATATTAATTGTAACTATTTAATAGAAAGTAGCTAACATAAAATTTTTCTTTGTTCATCTAAATAAGAATTAACTTAAATTTTTTTTATATTACTTCTTTTTAATAGTTTTATAGAGTTGAAGTAAAAATGCTCCTAATTTGTAAGTATCTACTTTATATAAATTGACAATGCTTTTTTAAAAATGTGGGGGGAGTGTTTTAATGTTAAAACATCATTATCTAATTATTAAATTTATTATTATATTTAAAATTTACAAGTAAGAGACTAAATTCGATTTTTTTTACGTCGATGGAAAATATGTGATTGACAGTTGCAATCTGGGTAGTACTTTTTATAGCGTGAAATACAAATTAATATTTAATACAAAATAACAATGGTCTAAGATCTACAGATAAATACGTTTCTTTCACTTTTTTTCAGTAATTTGGTTGTGGACCTTTTTTTTAAGATGGATTCTTTTATGATGTTTTAAAACACCGAAAGAAAATTTTTAAAAATATGAAATTCATGTACTTTTTTCTTACATCTCTAATTAAGACAGTGCTTCTCAAAGATGCAATATTAGCGAACCAATATTCAATTATAATTTTCATCGTGCCCCCCTCTTTCAATAACAATGCATTGAATTCAATAATACTGTACTTTGACGCCAAAGCTATGATACGACTTTAACCTCTTAAGTGCCCCGGGCGTATATAAACGTATTGCTGAGCCAAAGCGTTTATTTTCTCGGACGTGTTTATATGCCTTTCCAAAGTATGACCTTTTCTGTGCACTGCTATCCATAAAATTATTCCGAAGGCTTTGGAATGCAATAAAAGAACATTGACAATATTTGCGAAGGATTTACTTATTTCAGATTATTTGCTTCTTCATCCCATACATCACATACACCTACGTGGAAAAAGGTTGGTATTGAAAAGCGAATTGCATCAGTTTTAATCGGCAGTTAAGGGATTACTTATAAACCGTACAAATTATCAAGATAAGAGTTAATTTGTGTTTTTAATTATATATATGGACAAGCCCATGATATCACTGGTAATTAATAAATTTTTTCTTAACTTAGTATTGTTAAATTAGTTATAAAATACATTGTGTAGCAATCATATATTTATAGGTGTAAATGTGTATTTTATTTTTATTATGTCAGAATGTATTTCTTTTTTATTTACTTTCAGTAAATTAATAACTTCTTTAAATAATCTTTTGTATTCAACTTTTCAACATGCTCGTGCCCTCCTCTCAGAGTTGTCTCAGAGGTTATTAAAAATAAACAAAAGAATGTGTATTTTTGCCTTAGTATATATAAAAGCAAAACTAGATAGCTGAAATATACATATAACTTCTTTATTTTCCTTAATATAACTATAAAATTTTATCGAATAGCAATAACAAAAGTATGTAATTTTAATTTAGAGCACTATAGAATATATATTTTTTAGCGATGACATTTTCTACATTTGTACCTTATTCCGAAACGGCAAAATGATGTTTGGCTTTTGAAACTTTTTGTTAGGTATAATAAAGAAAATTATAAAACATTTTCCATTGCAGTTTTAAAAAAAAAACCCTATTTTATGATTTCAAAAGATGTTTGCAGTCTTTTCTAATATATTTCCGAAAAGAAAAATGTAATAATCTTAGTTTTCGTATGTGTAACTTGAAGTATTTGTACAAGTTTATATTGCACATCAGCAAATCGATACAGTATTCTTTCTTTATAAGGATCTATATTCTAAAACATACCATTTTTGAATCAACAAACATGATTATCATACATACATAAATATATATATATAAATATTAATCTGAAAAACTCATTATGTTATATTTATTCTATTTGGCAAATTCTCAAAGGAATTTTTTATCATTAAACTTGGAAATTCAATTTTATTTTACCAGTTTCAAATGTAGTTTCATTGTTAAATTAATATTCTATAGTTGATTACGATTCTTTTCTATATAGTAATATGACGTATTTTTTTCTCTTCTTTTTATAGGTGAGTTTTTTCAAGTGTTGTTATACCAGTGTTAGAATGCACTTGTTTCTTTTCTGACATCATGTTATACATCAGGTAAATTTAATCATTTTTATTAATTATAGTGTCGTAAATATATTTGTCTTTTGTTGCAATGTTTTTTTGTGTGACAAGTGAATAGTAAAATGTATAATATTTTATTTGAAGGAAATTAAAATTTTTATATTATTGCACACCTATACTTCATATAGCATTTATTGTTGTTCAAAGTGATTAATTAGGGGAATTTTTTTTTATTTTCAAATGTTACTTGAATTTAAACAATATTATAAAATCATGCTTTTATTTTTCAACGATGCATTTTTCTTTGTTCTGTTTCCTACAGCAATATTTTTTTAAATTCAGCAATGATGTGTCAAAACAACAACAGGAAACAAAAAAAAAATATTTGCTTCAAAAACACTCATGTAAAAATAAGTGGATGTTCTACATTATTATAATTTATACAATTATCAAAACTAGCTTTAAAATACTTTTAAAAATTCATTCTCTTAAGGTATCCGACTGCGTTCGGAACCGTGATTTTAAAAAAGCGCATAAATGGATAATTTTCATGATATTTAATGTCACTTAGATTAGACTACATGTATAAAATTGTTTTAAGGACATTTTGACAAAAAAAAAACTATTTAAATATTATATTTTGGCAAAAAAATAACTTAGAAATATTTTTTTTAAAAATGTTCTCCTTTTGTGAAAAATGCTTCTATTATAATAACATTTTACTAACATTTCTATTATAATAACATTATAATAACATTATAATGCATTCACACCTCTGTACAGAGGCTCAACTATGATTTTTGAAAAATTCACATTATTTTCAGAGTTACAACTAATTGAAATAATTATCGGTGTTTTTTTCTTAAAATTGATCCTCCCTGTTGTCGTAAAATATGGATAAACCCACTTCTAAGTTATATATTTCAAAAATTCTTGTTGAATCTCTGTAGAGAGGTCTGAGCTATATACAGGCAAAATATTATTATAATAGAAGCATTTTTCACAAAAGGAGAACACTTTGAAAAAAAATTATTCTAAGTTAATTTTTTGCCAAAAACTTATATTTAAATAATTTTTTTTGTCAAAATGTCCTTAAAACAACTGTATACATGTATTCTAATCTAAGTGACACTAAATATCATGAAAATTATTCATTTATGCGCTTTTGCAAAATCACGGTTCCGAACGTAGTCGGATA
>BMAV01026764.1:81473-124747 GCA_019973955.1 Trichonephila inaurata madagascariensis | reverse complement strand
GGCATGGTGTAGTAGTTTGGAGAGGGTGTGCCAGTTTAGATGTCATGAAATTGCGGATAGTCGTGCGATTCCTGTAGCTGTAAGGAACGGCCCGTCCCGTTCATTGATGTTTGAGAGTTAGAATAAAGATCAGTCATAGTCAGAACAAGTCTTATTTATTATTTCCTTTACTCAATTTCAATAACCTAAGGTAGGAAATGCACACTATTATGAATTATAGGAGCAATTACAATACAGAAAGGATACTTAATAATTTGTATAATGATTCAATTAACTTATATACTCTTAGAACTCTTTGATTACTTACTGTCTGAATTACCGCAATTCCTTTCTCAGCTGTTCGACCTCTGGTCGATATCATTCAAATATAACTTATTGACTTAATCGTCAATTAGCAATCTTAAATATAAATCACCGAGCCACTCTCGCGACTAGCTTTCCATTACTTTACGCTAGTCACTAACTTCTATCATCTAACTCCTAACCTCTCTCTGGTACCTAAGAGTTAATGCTTAAATATAAGCCTTCATTTACATAAACCACGTCTTCTTCTTCGGGGGAAAGTTTTCAGTAAAACAACATTTAAAAGATGTAAATTTCCCCAAGAGGATGAATGAGAGGTTCGCGGATAAACCCGCTACATAGCTACTCTAATAGTTGTCTCCGACAATGCATGGCACCATACTCAAAATAATTTGGCGGGGGGATTATAGTTTGAAAACATAATGTAACTTTTGCCATTTTTATTCTCTGTAATACTCATAATAATAAATACGTTTTTCTTCATCAAAATGTGTATACATTTTTTATCATCCCTGTATGTATGTGTACATACTTAATTTTTAAAAAAATCACATATGTATATGTGTGCATGTAATTATAGTGTTTATTTACATATTATATAATCGATGTTTATATTTGAGTGAATTTTCAGTAGTACAAAATTGGGAAGTTTATATCTAACGCTTCATCATATAAATTGTTACTGAAATCATTTTTATATCTAACTGTTAGGAAAGATTCTTTAAGAATGAAAAAGAAAATATTTGTACTAACAAGAAATAAAGTGCAGTGTAGTGACATCTTTTGGTAATTAGAGAGATAATTAATTATTTAGTTCATTGTAAAATCAAATACTAAAACATGTCCTAGCTTATTAAATAAATTAATCTTTTCTAAACCGAACAGTTTTTTTTTCTTTATCTCTGTTAAAAAAGAAAATTACTTCGTTTTAACTACTCGGTTATTAATAAATTTTAACTACCAGCGCAGATTTTTTTTGTTGCATCTTGTTTTGATATGTTTCGCTATGAAATATAAAAACGTAAGAGCGTAAGTGAAGTAAGTCAAAATATTTTAGATTTTTCTTGCTTGAGTTTATACGTTTAACATTTTAATTTTGTTTTAAAGGTTTGTGATGTACAAGATATATTGCTAAGTTTAAAAATAATGAATATAAACTAAGATATTATATTAACGGAAACATTACATTTACCGACAATAAAACTATTTTTGATATAAATTAGCCTACGTTTCTTTACATGACTTACAATGTTTCTTTTATTTATTAATTCTTGAGTTGAATGGACTTAATTCATGTGACGTCACTGTCACATGATAGTGATAACCACGTGTTTCCAGCCAATCAGTTCAAAAACTCATGTGACATCATAGTCACACGATAAAAGCAATCTAGTGTTTTCAGCTAATCTGTTCATGCGTTTCGTTGTTGCCAATTTTAGGTATGTATTTAAAATGCATTATATTTAAAAATACATGCATAAAATAATTTTTTTTTTAATTTTAAAATTTTTTTGGATAACTTTTTTGTTACATTTAAACGAATTAGGAAATTTTAATTTTTATGTAAATTTTACAAATGGAACAAGGAGTACAATTAGTTTAATGTTTGTTTTGTATTTAATTGAGAACACGTGTTTGTCTTTATCACATGACTATCATGAATGGGCTCAATTCATGACGTCACATGATAAAGACAAACACATATTCTCCATTGAATTCAAAACAAACATTAAACGAAATTTACTTGTTGTTCTATTTGTAAAACTTAGATAAAATTTCATATTTGGGTAAAGATGTTTAAATGTTAGAAAAAAAAAATTTCTTCAAAAAGATTTTTTAAAATTAAAAAAAAAATCGTATTTTACGTTTATATTTTTAAATAAATGCATTTGGTATACATATGTACTTTTTAAGAGAAAGTTTCTGCAAAGAGCAAAACTTGGCAACACCGAAGCGCGTGTACTGATTATCTGGAAACACAAGATAGTTTTTATCGTGTGACTATGACGTCACCTGAGTTTTTGAATTGATTGGCTAGAATCACGTGGCTTTCCCTATCATACGACTATGACGTCACATGAATTGAGCTCATTGAGCCTATTAGATTTTTATAACAACTTATTGAGGTTCTTACGTATTATATGGTTGACAAATTTCTACACATCGAAAGATTTCGCTAAATGCGTGATATGCATCCGATAGTGGAAAACTATTCTCGCTCTTGTTATAAAACAATAAATACAATGACAACTTTTGGCAGCATCTTTTGAGTTTGCATCTACATTTTATTTGGAGAAATTATTCCACATTGTAATACGTATGAGTACACTTGCTAGTTAGCCATGCAAACAAATGCATAGATAAATTTTTAAAAAACATAAAGTAGTTTTTTAATTTTTTTCGCTTTTTTGATTTATTTTTTGAATCTATTGTTTAGATGGCATTATATACTCCAATTAATTCGTTATCGGAAATATAAAATGCTATTAGAAATTAAAAATATTGATTGTCATGCAGTAAAATCTATTATTTCATTTACATTTACGTTTTATTTGTTATTAAAAGTTAAGAAACGATTTCACGGAAGAGTTAAAAATAAAGAAATTCATGTTCTTTGCATTTTCACATGTATTTAATATAGAAAATGTTTAAACCGTTTCTTACATCAATAAATAATATTTTTTATGAATATCGCACTATATAGAACTATATCATGCAAACTGAGACATGCGTCTTAGTTCATAAACACATTCAAAGGAAAACAAAGACACTTGATCTAGAAACTCGCATTTCTACCTTCCACACAGCACCACAAATTATCTTTGAGAAACAGCTTTGTACTTCGAATCTATACCTAATATCTTAAGAAGAGAAACTGAGTTAAAAACCTGGAGTCCCCTTAAAGACACACCGCGTAATGGGGCTAATCAAATTAAATCTGTCGAGGTTCAATGTCTTCACGTTTGGTGTTGTGTGTAAGTTTGAAGAATGGATTTCAGCTTATGTGTTAGTTATCCGAAATTCAATATTACGAGGACCATTGTCAATTATCCTAGTGTAACTTTTAAGTGCGATGCTAATATAAAAGTTTCCCATATGAAAAGTGGACAAGCACAATACAAAGAAGTATTTTATTGGAAATCAAAAGAAATTGCTTATGGGATTATAACACAAGTCACATCTTTTCGGCAACAGGTCTTTGTCTTCACTCTAGAAAGAACGTGGTTGATTCTTGAAGAAGTCCTGCCCAGCTTCCTTCAATCCATCGTCCAAATAGAAACTTAATACTGTCTTAAGTAGCCTAAAAGCCTAGAGGTTACAGAGTGACAAATACGGACTGTATGGTGAGTGTTCTAATATTTCGCAACAGGCTTTATAAAAGTTGTCTTGGTTTCACGGGAGATATTTGAGCGGGCATTGTCATGGAGATTCGATATCGTATTCTCGAAACCCTTTGCACTAACTATTCTAAGACGTTCGACATAAACAGTGTTCTCCATAGACTACCCCTTTTCACCGATAGATGTCCGCTTTAAACGCACCTCCTGCAATAAGAAATAGTACTACCGCACTTTGTTCTGATATGGACGTGAAGGAAGGAAGATTCTGCCTGAGTACCTTCCGTTCCTACGCAAGTGCTTTATCGACTACGACAAAACGATCGTCATCGCGTGATGTTTGGTACCAGTTTATATAGATATCACACCTCCACATACTCTCATGCCAGTGATTCTGCGAATATGCGAACGAACGATACCATTTTCTTGGCGAACATGTAAGCAGTTGCGTCACTTTGTGGATTGCGTCATTCGTGCGTGACGGCCTGAGAATTGCGTCAATTTTGTGAGACGGCTTAGCGTGATGGCTTAATTGCGTCATTTGTGTCTGACGGCTTAGTTGCTTTTACGGTGGATAGATGGTGCCACGACTGTGGTGCGTGAAGGGTGCGGTTCTTTTGAACGGCCAGGGTCACCAATGAAGGAAGGAAGATTCGATCTGAGTACCTTTCGTTCCGTACGCAAGTACTTTATCGACCACGCCAAAACGATCGTCATCGCGTGATGTGTTATAGATATTACACCGCCACAGACGCATCTTTATAGGGCTCTACTTTCGATTAATTTCCTCTACAACTAACAGGTTTCTCTGTTAAACATTGAGTGCAGTGTACAATTTCTATCGTCCTTTGTGTATCTGCTATAGTTGCACTCATTCTGACGCAATCGCATATGTCCACTTTTCATTTGGTCAACCTTTATATAATCATTCAATCAATCAGCAGAGAAACTATTTAACCATAGCTATTTTACCGAATATATTATTTTTTGATAAACATGTAAAAATAAATATATTCTATTAAATTATTATTTAATATACAAGAAAGACAATCGAACAAATATTGTTTACAGTAGCAAAAAAGCATGGCCAGTGATATTTGATCGAATAGTTATAAAAAATAAAAAACCTTAAAAATAAATTTGTGTATACTTCTGAGCAATAAAAATAATTAAGGAATTTCCAGTAATATTTTTTTCCTCCGAATGGAAAAAAAAATATTTTTCAACTACCGATTACTTCCCGTTCCTTTTAAAAACCGAACAGTTTACTCCACAATAGAAACATGCACAATTTGCATGATAAGTCCGAAGACTGACTCAGGCCACTTCCGCCTGGAGCGGAAGTACGTCATCATAACGAGTCGAAAAGAAACAGGGACCACATTATTAAAGAACATGGTCGTTAAATTTAATAGGTTTTCCAAGACCAATCAAATATCCGTGTCTTTCTCTCTCTCCCCCTTTTTTTTAAGGATCGCTTATTAATTTGGATTCCTTGTTTTAGAAGACTCCGGTTCTTTCTTTTTCATTTATTCTTTTCTTTTTAGGAACGAAAAAAAAGAAAAGAAAATGGAATATATTGCTTACGTTGCTTCCAAAAACTGCAATTCCAGATTTTTTTTTCTTATAAAAAAAATCCATCGTTTCATAAATATTATTTCATGAGGTACATTTAGCCAAATGGCGGTTTAAATCATTTTAAATATTTTGTCTTCTTAAAGTAGCGCTGACGAAAGTAGAAATAAAAAAGTTCTGTACGTCTGATTTAGCTGAAGTTTTTTTTTCTCTTTTTCTCGACTGTTTAAATGACCACGATCGCGTTTAAATTGAGATTAACGCTGCGATTTGATTGCGGTACCATTTTTCGTTGTGTTTTAGATTTCGAAAATCAGTTTTTCGTTGTTTTTATGGTGATTATCATAACATAAATACGTTCGTAATCTCCTCGATGAAGGAATTTGTCAGTATAGATGAAACTTTCAAAATTCATTCTGAATGGCAATGTGTCGATTCAATTTCTTTTAGCAAGAAAATTTGTTATTTTGTAGTTTCGATATGTTGTAATTTTTCGAATAGTGGGAAAACTTCGGAAATTCCAAATCCTATGTGCTTTTTCAGTTAAATAATTTTTTTTATTTATAATTCACTTTGGGGGGGAGGGGGAATACCCTCATCGTACAAATCATACAATTGTTACTACTCATTGCTCAAATTGTAAAACAGAAATTTACGTGTCTATAGAACAGTCATATGTCAAAATTATGGGAGCTAATTCATTGCATGACAGTTTGTGACAGGACTATCCACGTACTTTCAATTACTAATCCTCTTGAGGAATTTTGGGTCTTTAAAAATTATTCTATTATAAACCTTCCCTCGAAGAAGATGATGTGAGTATGAAAATTAAGACTTGTATATAAAGATTAAACTTTCAAGTTAGGAGGAGAGAGAGGTTAGACTGCTAATGGATAACAGTGATTCATTTAACGTGAAGTGAGGCGTGAGCACATTGTAGCTTATTAGTGTAATATTAAGATTTACGATTTGTCAGTTAAGAATTAAATTGGATTAGGTCGCTTGGAATTAGAAGGCGTAATGCTTAGACGTCAGTGATCCAATTTGTTAAGCCTCCTAGTATCTTGTCTACCTCACTGTTGCTTTCCATATTTAGTATTTGGTGCATCTCTTAACATGGTTAATAGAATTTGTGTTGTTGTTCATAATAGTGAATAAATAGAAGTGATTTTTTGAATATGGCTAATCTTCTTACCGACTCTTCCACATGAATGGACGTCGTGGAGCGATCATTATAAGTTTATTATAAACTCTAGGGCTTGTATATAAAAATACAGACTGTGTACACCACAGTGCTTCTCAAACTTTCAATACTCGCGACCCAATATTCAATCATCATTTTCATCGCGCCCCCCTCCATACAATAACACTGTACCGAATTCAATAATACTATACTTTTACACTAAATCTACAGTACGACTTTAACCTCCTATGTGCCACCGACGTATATAAACGTCTCGCTCAGCCAAAGCATTAATCTTCTGGACGTATATATACGTCTTTCCGAAGTACGATCTTTTCTGTGCACTGCTATCCATAAAATTATTCCTAAGGTTTTGGAATACAATAAAAGAACCTTGATGGTCTTTGCAAAGGATTTATTTATTTCAGAAGATTTTGCTTATTTATTCCATTTCTCCTTCCCTCCTCAATAAAAATTCAAAATACGCGCGTCTACGTGGATAACCGTGGCATTGGGGACCAAACCGCGTAATTTTTAATCGACGGTTAAGGAATTAATCATATAAACCATACAAATCATCAAGATAAGTGTTAATACAAGCCCACGGAGTCACTGGTATTTATCAAACTTGTTCTTAACTTAGTATTGTTAAATTAATAATAAGATACATTGTACAATACAGGTACATTTATAAGTGTATTATATCAGTGTAAATGTGTGTGTATTTTATATTTTATTATGTCAGCAAGTATTTTGTCTGCTTACTTTCAGTAAATTAATAATGTTTTGAGTAATCTTTAGTTTTCAACTTTTCAATATGCTCGCGCCCCCTTGTAGAGTTATCACGCCCCTCAAGGGGGGCGAGCCCCAAAGTTTGAGAAACGCTGGTGTACACTCTTGATTTGGTTTTTATTTTTAATTTCTTACAAAGTTCCATATTTTTCTGCATATGGATCTTTATTCATAATTGGCTGTAAAATTTTCGAAACGTTTTTGCTTGTTTAACTATTTTTCAACGTTCATGCAAAGGCTCAGTATCACCATAAATGTAAATTTCTCCAAACAATGGCTTTACTTCATTTTAATGTAAAGATATATATATATATATATATAGTTGCTTTTGTTAACTATACCTTATGTATAAATAAGTTTATATCATCACGAATTTTTTTTTATATGTTAAGAGGAAAAATAAGTTCTAAAAAAGGGATCAAAATAAAAATTTATAAAATTATTTCGGGAAAAACTTTATTATTTTTTATTTGCCAAACAAACTATAAAATATTTTTTATACAATAATTAAAATTCTTATTAGATGTTATTTTAAAAAATATATCATTTTTTTTTCAATAAAATGATTTACTATTACAATTAAATGAAAAATATGATAAATGTTTTTTTTTTTATTTTAGAATGCATTACCGTTCTATATATTTTCTATGTAAATTTCATAACTGTTGCTCTCAAATTTGCTTCATTTTGTTATTACTTCTAGCATTACTTTTTAGTATAAAAAAGCTGATATACTTAGCTTTTATTACCCTTACGGCAGTACTTAACATAAAAATTAATTTTTAATTTTATATTTCCTTTATCTATGCACCAAAGAGTATCTGTTCGGCATAAATAGGTTTCGAAATTCTGAAAAACAACCATTCTTATACACGTATCATTGCCCTTTTATTTAATGTTAGTAGCAATAGTTAGAATTTAACTATACATTGTTAACATAGTTTGTCTGTTATATTTCCTTCCTTTTAAATTTAAATTCTGATGTATAATTTTTTCAGAAAGAATGTCAGCTCAATTCTAAGCGGTATTATCAAATTGAAAAGTTTAAATGATTCGTCTTTAATGACGTTCCTGAACATAATACGAGATAAAACTCACACGCACAAAAAAAAGTCTTCGAATTTTACATTTCCGAAAACGTACTCAGCATATAAATCTACATCACTAAATGAGGAACCGAACATTACCAATGATAGATGGATTAAAAATCCTACTTTAAAAACCTTTTTAATTAGCTACGAATCTGAAAATCTCTTCATTAGCAAATTGGAACAGAAAGAAACAAATTGAAACCATGATTTATTCATTGTTTTAAATACATGTTTCCGAAATTGGAGAGAGAGAAAAAAAAAGAGCAGCGACGAATAATCTCATTTATCATTAGACCGGAAAAATATATTTCAGGACCCAAACCGTCTTCTGTCGGTAGCATTACGTTTTAAAATCATTAGTCATTTCAGCTTATTGGGCTTTGAAATAAATTTCTCTAATTAGCTCGAAAAGTATTTTTCTTGTTTCAGTGTTCTTAATTCGCTTGCGTACGTTAGATAGAAACAGTTATACATGTAGTTTTTGCCAAACAGATAAGTTCAGTCCAAATTAAAGGAATTTCGATTTTATTTATCGTTATTTCTGTAAATGAGGGAATTGAAATGAGAAAGAAATTGAGAAGAAAATCTTATACTTAGGAATTTGAAATGGAGAATATTAGTTATATAACTACGAAAATTTTCTTTTTATAATGAACAGCAGGGTTTGGCAACCTTATAGCTGTAGTGTTCCAAACTAATATACCAATATAATTTATTATGCTACGCAGTAAGAAATGCTTCAAACAATTCGATTCCCACGGTAAGGCATCCAGAGTTAAGAAATATAGGTCAAAAATACAGATTATGTTTCATTACCTATTAGTTATGCATCATTTGAAAATATTTATTAAGGTATCCAACTACCCTAAAATCATAATTTTAAAAAAATTGACAAATTTCTTTATGATTTTGTTTTATGGGCCATCTTATTAGCTTTATAAAAATACCAAGTTTTTTATTTTCCATAAACTAGAACAAAAACTGCAAGTGTTTTAGTAAAAGCAGATGTCATAACTTTACACAAGATGTCATACTTTAAAATACGTTTTACTCGAAATGTGTTTTATTCGAAAAACTCAAATGGGGACAGCAATTGCTCAAAAAGTTTTTTAAATAACTTGTGAAATTTTTTGTGTATGTTTTGTATAACAGTAAAGTCTTTTAATCTTCAGATTTATCACTCACTGTTTTATTACAAAATTTACAGCTCTTTATGTAAATATAATCACTGTTTTTCAATTCCTACTATAAGCTCACACTCTCTCTATATTTATTTATTTATCTTCGCGGAATTTTCAATCGTTAATAAAATACATTTTAATGCTCTCAATTGAGCTGAAATTTTATATACATGATTATTTTCGATGACAATACAGTAATTTAATTATAATTAATAAAAATCAATTGATTAAAACTAATTATTCAAAGAATTACAAATACAGCCACGTTGGCATCATTTTTGGTCACTTAGTGACAATTTTGGCGAACTTGTGTCAAAACTTAAAAAGGTTTTCTTCCTCACATTTTAAAGCATTCGTTTGAGCTGAAGTTCTCTGTACACTATTGTTTTGGGTAAAAATACGATAATTTAGTTATAATTAACTAACATTGACTGAAACTAATCATTCAAAGAATTACAGATACAGCAATGTTGGTTTCATTTTTAGCGACTTGGATTAAAACTTTAGAAGAATTTTTTTCTCACGTGTTAAAGCATTCAGTTGAACTAAAATTTTATATACACGATTGTTTTGGATGACAATACGATACTTTAATGATAATTAATAAAAATTAATTATCACTTAATGTTGTGATTCTGTCATATGTACTTACAAATTTATATTTATTGTAACTATTCTCAATACAAAGTAGCTAAAATAAAATTTTTCTATGTTGATCTAAGTAGGAATTGACTTAATTTTTTTTTCATATTACTTGTTTTTAAGCAATTCCATATAATAACCAAGATAAAATTATCTAGTTTTTGTAAAAATTAAAATATCTCTTGTCCTGAAGGTCATTTAAAAAACGAACAGCAAAGTAATACATCAAAATTAAAAATTGAGGATTTGTTCATTTACTACTTGTACGGAACGGGCTCCGTTTACGTATTGGTTTGTCAATTTTTAAACCATTTTAGTAGTAGTAATTTATTTTTTCTTTTTAATTTTTACCTTTTTTTCTTAAAATGTACCAAATAAATCTAAAAACCACAACAACAAAAAAAAATCCATATCTCCCTTTTATTAAAGAAAAAGCTGTCCCAAGTAGTCGGATACCTTAACATAAAAATTAGTAAAATAAAATATAACTATTCTTTCAGCATAAATAAAAATGGTTAAATATTATATACATTTCAAGACTATTTATTCAAATAAGAAATAACTATAAAATTTTTAGTATTCCTGCAATATAGTGAAATAAAAAGTTAAAATTTTAATGTGCGAACCTTGTTCCTTCAAAGCTCTACATGATATCGCAATATCCGGGGTACAATTTGTGATTCTCAATTCGACACATAATTTTGAATGTTCAGATGTTAAACAACTTTGTGGACTACCATTACTTATCAACTGTATCGGTTCTTACATCGCCTATTTGAAAATAATTTAGTAGTGCAATCATCAGATGGAAGTTCGGATGCTTCCTTCAAATCTTTACAATCTACTGGAAAAGTAACGATCTCAAATTTTGCCAAAACTTCTGCTTTCGGTTTCGGGAAAGAGAATCTGTGAAAGGAACTCAAACGAGTGAACCATTAAATTCTAAATATTTAAGCAAGAAGGAAATATTCGTTAAAAGGGAATGGGGGTGTAGCTGTTTGGATAACTTTTTTCTTTTCGACACACACATACAACATTGGCGATAAGCTGCGATTCGCCACAGGCTAAAGAGATGCTTTTGATGATTGCGAGCATAAATATTTGTAAGAACACAAAACTTATCTAAGTTATTGAACTAGGAATCGGAAGCTTCGGACAGAATTTGAATAAATATTATCTTTCGTATGAATATTTAGTGAGTTGATTTGTACTGTTATTTAAATTCTGCAAGGAGATTCGAATTTTCGCCTTAGAAACAAATTTTTGTGTCCAATTTTGTATGTGCATCAATTGTACGTATATAATATCAAGATTATTTCCTAGTCATGCTTATAATACATGAATAATAAGTTCTAATGCCAAGTATAATTTTACTAATGTTACAAAATTAATTATATATGCTATATTTTGTCATTGTTGCAGTTTATGGAATAATTGAATCACAATTTTACTGTGTGCTTACTTCATACTAGAAATATAGTAACATTTTAATTTTATATTACTGCTAGGTTAAAAAATGAAACATTGTTACTAATTGGAAAAAAAGTGGATTTGTGAAAAATTAAATGCTTGTGTTCTCTAATAATGAATCCGAATCTTAAACTTTTGACGAAAACATTTTTTCTACTAATTGCTTTTCAAATATTTTTACAGAATGAAGGGGTGAAGACGTTCCCTGAATAGGTCAATTACAAATTATTAAAAAGTAGAACAATAATTTAATCTTATTGGCCTTCAAAGTACTGCCTTCCTGCATTCACACACTAGTTCCAGAGTTCGTATAACTACTCAAAAACTCCTAGAATTAATTTTTTGAGAGGCCCTTTAAAGTATTCGACTACGTTCGGAACCGTGATTTTGCAAAAGTGTATAAATGGATAATATTTATGATATTTAGTGTCACTTAGATTAGAAAATGTATATAAAATTGTTTTAAGAATAGTATTCCAATAAAAATCTATTTAAGTACAATATTTTGACAAAAAATGAACATAGAATGACCCATTTTCAAAATATTCTCCTTTTATGAAAAATGCTTCTATTATAATAATATTTTGCCTGTATATAGCTTCATCTAGAAATTCGAAGTATATAACTTAGAAGTGGTTTTATCCATGTTTTACGACAACACAGGGGAGAAATTTTAAGAAAAAACCGCCAATAATTATATATATTTCGGTTGGTTGTAACTCTGAAAATAATGTGAATTTTTCAAAAATCATAGTTGAGCCTCTGTACAGAGGTCTGAGCTATATACAGGAAAAATAATATTATAATAGCAGCATTTTTCACATAAGGAGAACATTTTGAATTAAAGGTTATTCTAAGTTAACTTTTTGCCGAAATGTTGTATTTCAATAATTTTTTTTGTCAAAATGTCTTTAAAACAATTTTATACATGTGTTCTAATCTAAATGACACTAAATGTTATGAAAATTATCCATTTATGCGCTTTTTTAAAATCACGGTTCCTAACGTAATTGGATACCTTAATTGCTTCGTCGGATTTTGGATCACCTCAACTGAATTCACAAAATGACATCTCTTCAATTTCATTTTCAACGGTTGAAACAGGTAAAAATCCTCAGGTCCTGGAATCAATTCAGTGTGCTTTCTTCAGCATCTCGAGCGTCTCAGAAGGTGATTTCTCGAGCGAAACACAGAATTTGAAATAGAAAAGCTGCTCTAAAGATGACATTGTAAAATCCGACGAATGAAAAATTCTCTTTGTTAGAAATGATCTGCAGCTAACGCTAGCAGTACAGGAAATAATACATCAGATGGCTGTGTGCTTTCCATATTAGTGCTGGCGACCCACGAAACAGATATTTCCTCTTCAATGAACACATGCGTGAATGTAGTGGGCCATTTTGGGAACTCTTTGACCCTAGTAGTATATCTGTTTCTAATCCTAAAGCTTAAACAAAATTTTAAAAAAAACTACAACGAAAGGTATTAATTATACACCTCCGAAAACAAGTCATACGTAACACCATTTTTTCAATTCCTACTATTAACTCACACTCTCTATATATTTATTTGTTTATTTATTTATCTTGGTGAAATTTTCAATCGTTAATAAAATACATTTTAAAGCGCTCAATTGAGCTGAAATTTTATGTACATGATCATTTCGGATGACAATACAATAATTTAATTATAATTAATAAAAATTAATTGATTAAAACTAATTATTTAAAGAATTACAAATACAGCCACGTTGGCGACTTAGCGACCCTTTTGGCGACTTGTGTCAAAAATTGAAAATGTTTTTTTTTTCCTCACGTTTTAAGGCATTCAGTTGAACTGAAATCTTATATACACAATTGTTTTGAATGACAATACGATACTTTAATGATAATTAATAAAAACTAATTACCACTTAAAGTTGTGATTCTGTCATGATACATATTTATATCAATTGTAACTATTTAATAAAAAGCAGCCAAAATAAAATTTTTCTTTGTTGATGTAAGTAGGAATTGACTTAATTTTTTTTTATATTACTTGTTTTTTTGTTCTATACGACTAGTATACACGCACCTGTACAACCTCACATCCACCAAATACCACACTAAACGTCTTGTTGAACCCATTAAAGCACACAGAAGCCCCGCAGAACTCATTCCTCTTTCTCCCCAGCCTTAAATAATCCTACGAGTGTAATGGAAATCCCCTAACTCATCCCATCTCCTAAATCCTCTCTCTGCAAGCATTCGGGATATGCCTGGCGTAATCAAACCTCTCGAATATCTTCCTGGACAAGAAAAATTCCAGGGCCGGTTGCTGCTCGGGATATAATCAACCAACATAATGTGGCGCACCGAATAAACTAATGGCCTAGAAAATGGTTTGTTTCTGGGTCTTATCGTTGCCGAAGAAGGCTTTACGTTGGTATGTGGGTTTCATCCTTCTTAAGGGGAACTCACTGGAGCTTTAAACAATCGGGCTAAGTCCGGGCTTATCTGTCGGGATGGGGCCATGAAGGGGTAAGGTGGGATTCAGAAGGGGTTTTTTTTTGTTGAAATCGTAGTTTAAATCGAGTGAGATTAGAGTTAGTGAAAGTTTAATGGGGATGGATTAGAAGGAAGGGTTTAGTGCTCAGGTGAAAAGTTATGCTCTACTCTACGTGATTTTTATTTTTTGTTTTGTAAAATACAAAGCGGATGATGTTCGTTCTTTATAATTATGTAGATTTATCAAAAAAGATTTGGGTTACAAAAATTGTAGGTATTTATCTGTTAAAAAAAGTATCCTCCATCCTTGATTTTTTGGAATAATTTACTTTGTTATTGTTGTTTAAAATTTTTATTAGGAATATTTTATCATGAACCTGTAGCGACAGAGCCTCTGAGGTATATATATATATATATATATATATATATACTTTATATTGGGATAATTTTATAATTGTTTGTGTATTTTTAATATTTACTTTTTTTCCATCTTTCAAATGTATCCATCTTCTTATCGAAACTAAAATCCTATCGATTCTGTCTGTACCGATATTGTATCTGGTAACACCACTTGTTAAATTTCGAGTAGTGCTTTCGAAGCTATTTAGCTACAACCAGCATTCCGGTTGCTCTCGAATTGAAATACCGTAAACTCTGGCGTATAGTGAGCACTTTTAACATTAAAAAAGGTTTAAATTTATGAGTGTGCGCGTTATGCGCCGGGTTTAAAAATGATGGCTTCAAAAAAAAATATGAACATAAAGAAAAAATTAGACTTCTACATAGATCGAAACACTGTTTCTTCAAAAGAAATGATATAGCCAATGAACTTATAGGGTTATATTTCTCGAAGCACATTATTTTTTTCTCCAAAATTGTATAAAAAGCTTTTAAACATAGCATTGCTCACGTATATTTCAAGTTTCTTCGTAAAAAAGGGGACTTGGTTATACGGTGAATATACCTTGTAATTTCTTAAAAAATGCAGCTTGAAAGTATGGGTGCGCGTTATACGCTGAAGTTTACGGTAAATATGTCTGTTAGTGTGTGTTAACTTTTAACGCAAATACATCTACAGTTTACAATGTAAGTTAGTTCTACAAATGTATTTGGATGCTCCAAAACATGGATACCCTGAAAATTTCTGTAGATTGCACTTTGGAAATGTTGACTTATGGTATAAAAGAAATAAAGTATTACTAAAGTATATTTTATTAAGATATCTATTTAAGTAAAATGACATGTTTGATTATATATATCAAACACTTTCGTATATCTTATTTCTGCCCGACTTTAAAATCTGTTAACTTCAGCTGATTTTGAATTACGGACAGATGATGAAGACGAACTTGAACTGCACTCCACTTTAATCGATTGAAATAAAGAAACAATTTATAAAAAATGTAGAGTTCATCTCTTTCTAGTTTAGACTTAAGCTTTAAAAATACCAGGTACTTACGTATTATTGCAACAATCACTAACTTTCAAGATAACTCGCCAAGTTGGCAATCCCAACTTCGCATGTGTCGTATGCACAGAACTAGAAATCATATGCTTCGTTTCATAATGTCGCCAATAGGTTGCGATAACACGTAAGTACCAAATGCCATTCTATGTTAAGTGACACAATTTATGTTTTGACATTAAAGGATAAATTCAAGAAAATATTTTTGTTATAATGAGTAAGACAAGATGAAATCAAAATATACATCAAATTTTACTTACTGTGCTTTTATTTTTTTATTTTTATGTTTATCGTCGTAATATAGAATTTCTTTAGATTGATGGAGTTATTACTTAAAGTACATAAAGAACTTTACAGTTAATGAAAAATAATTTTCGTTTTCTCATTTGGTGTGGCTGGAGATGAACTGAAAATTTTTATTCACAATAACATATTAAATATGTTTTTGGTATTAGGGTTTGTAAGTATTCCATTTCTCAAATATAGATTATAAGTAAAAAAGATACGCATCAAGTATGTCTTTTTTTTATTTTGCGACCTCTCTCTCTCTCTCTATATATATATATATATATTGAAAAGTAAAAACCTTAAGTATGAAAAATCATCGTATGGTTACCATGATAACACAAAAATATCAAAAACACTTACAATGCCTAGAGCAAACTGAAAAATTTAAGAATTTATTACTTAAAAATAGGTCCCTTCACTGTTTTCTGTAAAACAGATTATTGCTATGGAAACATAATAGAAATAAGTGATAAATTTCGTTACATTTTGTAGTTCCTTCTAGAAAATTAAGTTGGGGAAGTATACAATAAACGTTTAATTTAAATATTGCTGAAAATGCAATCTATCAAACTCATTAACCAAAAAGAGGCTACAACAGCTAACAATAAGTTGTATCTGAGTAATTTTTGAATGCTTGGTTTCACCAATAACGAATTTCATTTTTAAAAATATGCTATAACAGTGATAAATTTTTTGCTTGATTCGTATTGGCATAAATTTACAAGAATTAAGAGTATTGTGTACCAATTCTTTGATGTATTAGTGGTATACACGTAACCAAACAAAATAACTGAAATAGAATTTGCTTATCAAGTGTTTTACGACAGCTGTAAAACTGTCATGTTCATCTTGAGAACTGTTTTTTCGTCATTTGGCTTTCTTTTTGGCATATATTTGGCGCAAATGATTTTCCTTCTTAAAAATTTTTGTGAGGCGAGAATGATTTGACAAGGTCGTCTATACAGTAACCTTATAACAGAAACAGTCGCGTGAGTGAGTGAGTGAATGTTAACATCGCACTATGCAGTTACACTAGGGCTTTTGGCGACTGATCTCGTAATTTTGAATCTCTGACATTCTCTCTCCTAACTTCCACACCACACCAACGGAAGGATAATTTGAATCTCGACACGTAGAGGGGGACATCGGCTCCTACTGCACGATGGGTCGAAAGAGATACCAGGCTCGGACTCACGACATGCCAGCCATGAGTCCATTACCTTGACCAATAGGCTATTGCTGCCGCAGAAACACAGTCGGAATAGTTTGAAAAGCGTAATCAGAATAAAAAAATATATATAAATTCAATCCTTTGCCATGTATTAGAAATATATTATATATTTATGTATTATACCGTGTCAAACAATGAGATAAATTCATGGGACGTCAGTCACATGATAACTACAATCACGTGTTTTTAACCAATCAGTTCAACCCTTTATCTACCGACGGTACTTATAAGAACCACTCACTTTAAAACACTACATAGAATAACTATTTTTACGAATATTCTGACGGTACTTAGCAGGAATATTCTTTTAAGTCCACTCTTCCAAGATATATATGGCAGCGGGGATTCTATGATGAGTATTTTATCGGGGAAGGCGAATATTTTTATAGCAGAAAATGCGTTTTTAGCTAACTGCGAAGATTGTCATTTTTGTTCCGAAAAAATAGTTAATGTCAAAAGGCAAGTGTCTTATTATTTTTTTGTATGTTAATGAAGACCTTAGAGAACGATTTGACTATTTATTTTAAGTGAGCAGTGTATATAATTAATTTTACAGTTAAATATCTTTAATTAATTAATTAGCTGTAACTTATTAAATTTCCCAAAGTTGAGTATTTTGTTTATGTATATCCCTTAATTTTCAATGTAGTGATTCAAAAAAATAAAATAAAATAAAATATTTCATGAAAAAAAAACTAGTAAATTATAATGCGATAGATAAAGAGTTAAGCGCTGCGCTGTTGTCAACTTTTGCTTCTTGCAGAAACTTTCTTTTAAGAAATACGTATTTTTCAACAATAAAAACATAAGAAAAGAAAATGTTTTTTATTTAAAAATATAGTTTTAGTGTAAGATTTTTTTTTGTCTTACAACTCTTTGATGAGTTTTTTTAATACTTAAACATCTTTATCCAATTATAAAATTTTGAAATTTTAACAAAATTTTATACAGTTGTAAGAGCAAGAAAAAGTTAAATGTCTGTTTTGAATTCAATGGGGAACACATAATAGATTTTATCATGTGACGACCTGGAATTTAGGCCATTCGTCAAATGCAAAGATATGCAGCCAATAGTAGATAGCTTGTTCTGAAGCTTTTGGGGACGTTTTTTAATTTGACGAAAATAGTCGATTGTATAATGCCTAAGTACCACATATTCTTATAAGTTTTACGCAAACTTGATTCAATCTTCAAACTTGTATTTAGTATATTTCTTTTGGCTTAACCTTTTCATAAAACTTTTTTGTCATTGTATTTATAGCTTTATTTTGTACATAAGAAGCATAATTGTATATTTCTTTTTATATATCTCTTTTGCGTAATGATAAAAGCCCTCTTATAGCTGGATTGGACGACGTTAATATTCAATCACTCAGTTTTTCGTAATGATATCTGCTTTTCTACAGAAAGAAAGTTGCTTTTCTGCAGTTTTATAAATGCTACAACTCAACTGAAAAAGCTGCCTATCTAGTAGATTGATTTATCTTATCTTAATGGCAGACATTTTCGTTTAAAGGTATTAAAGGATAATGTGGGCTTAGGTTAAAAGCCCTCTGCAAATGACTTGAGATTAAGTTAACTGACAGCTTTTTTTTTTATCATTTTACTTAAAAAGTATTTTTAAGTTAAAGCAAATAGTCTTCTATTAGAGATTAAATTTAATATAAAATTTTAATTTTTTGATAGTTCTTTTCAATTTTATCAATCCTTTGTGAATTAATCCTTTTTCCTGATTTATATATTTGATAAAATAAATATTCTCTAAAAATAGTTTTTCTATCTCTAATTTATTCTGTTTCATGATAAGAGACGGATTTATATTCTCCTTTAATAGATTCTTATTGGACATAAAGTATCAAAGGTAAAAGGAAAAAGTGTTGCTTAAGTATTTGCAATTATAAATGATAATTATTTACCATTGCTCAGAAAAAAAAATAGAATAAGGGTTACTTTTGAGTGGCATAAAAATTCATTTTGCAGGCATAAAAAAAGTGTTGGCTGGAATTAAAGCCAATGTATAGCTCCAATTGAATTTTTGGTGACCGTAACTTGACGCCAAATAAGATGTTTGAAATCTTAGCACCCCACTCTACCAATTTTAATATCTTTTTGAGGAATCGAAAAATCATATTTGTGAAACATAAACCGAGGAATATTGATTATATTACCTTGTGAATATGTAATTACGTTTTGTTTGATTCAAGCGTATTTCAATTGTCGCAGTCCTTTATTTTCGCTTTTTGCTGAAGTGTTCAGCCGTGGCATCTGAGTGGTCGTGAACTCTAGATTGGGTTTGTTTTTGTCGAACAATGGGTTCAAGTTCACTAAAAATGAAAAAAGTGCGCGCGTTTGAGAACGCGAAACTATGTGTATCACGGAAATCAAGCGATGGCGAGTATAATCAATCACAGAGTAGATGTCACTTAAAATATTGGGTAAAAAGATTATTTTATTTTATAAAATTGCCAATATTATTACTAATACTTATTTACTTGGTTAACATAAATAAACTACTGGCCTTAAAATTGCTACACCAGGAAGAAATGCAGATAACAAAGTGATATATTTATTGGACAAATATACATATTATACTGAAAATAACAAATGATTGAATTTTTAAGAAATTTGGGTGCAAAGATTCTGAGAAATCAGCACCCAGAACAACCACCTCGGGCAGTTATAACAGCACCTGTAAGCCTGGGCATTAAGTCAGAACAGAGGTAGGATGGCATGTGCTGGTACAGATGCCCATACAGTTTTAACACGATACCATAGCTCATCAACCGTAGTGACTCGCGTATAGTGACGAGCCAGTCGCTCAACAACCATGGACCAGACATTTACTATTGGCGAGAGATCTGGTGAACGTGCAGGCCAGGGCAACAGCCGAACATTTTCCGTATCATGGAAGGTCCGTACAAAACCGTCAACATGCACTCGTGCATTATCCTGCTGAAACGTAGGGTTTCGCAGGGCTCGAATAAAGAGTAGAGCCACGGGTCGTAACACACCAGAAATGTAACGTGCATTGTTCAAAGTACCATCAATGTGAACAAGAGGTGATCAAGACGTGTATCCAATAGCACCCCATACCATCACTCCAGGTGATGGGTCAGTATGACGAAAACGAATGCCCGCTGACAATGTGCGTTGACCATGATTCTGCTAAAACAAGGATGCGACCATCTTGATGCTGTAAACACAACCTGCATTCATTTGAGAAAATGACGTCTCGCCATTCGTGTGCCCAGGTTCTTCATTGATCCCACCATTAAAGACGCTCCTGTCTGTGATGCAGTGCCAAGGGTAGCCGCATCCATGGTCTCCGAGTTGAGATCAGTGCTGCTTTAAACGTCGTCGAGCTGTTCGTGCAGGCCCTTGTTGTCTTGCAAACGGGTCTCGTGACGTTGCTGCACTATCCATTAAGACCATGCGAGTAACATGCCTGTCTTCTCGGCTGCTAGTGATAGGGCGCCGTTGAGATCTAGCATGGTGTTCCGTATTTACCCTCCTGAGCTCATCAAATCCATATTCTGCTGACTGTCGTTGGATCTCGACCGCTGACCCTTATCAAAGCCAGAAACGTTCTGGTACGCATTTCTGCTTCTTACACGATACATCACAACAACTTTTTACCAGGCAACAACGTTCAAATGCGACTTGTGTATGAGAAACAGGCTGAACAACTTCCTCATTCAAACACATAAGTTTTTGAAAAAAAATTAAAAATTTACGCGGAATTTGAGGGTTTTCTTTATTGAATATTTTGTTTATTTTACTATAACTAATGGAGTACATTTCACCAATGAATGTTTTGGCTTATATCAATACATTCCTGTTTAATAATAAAACCATTCATGGGGCTGTTTAAAGCCATGTATCTTGACCCCCAATTTAACTTAAGAACGTTGATAGCTATGGTCTTACAAGTTCAAAATATAAAAAAGTTGTCTATGGAGTTTCAACGACATCTGGTGGCTAATAGCAGAGTTAGAATCATATCTCAAAAATGTTATAATATAATAGAAAATGTTAATTATAAAGCTGCAGAGTTCTTTCGATTCCCGAATTGTTTTACGTCATACGCGTATGTGAGTATTTATTGACCCCCCACTAGAAAAAAACACAAGGGACATTGGAGACAGACCTTGTAATTTTGAACCACACAAGGGACGAGGGCGACACCTGAACTGGAATCCCCTCTCTAAACTAGTATGAGAGGGTATTATGCCCTATGACCGAACTACCACACCCCTCTAATGAAAGGACTTTGAGACACGACTAATTTAAAGTTCATCAACCCCTTTACACAAGGGGTCTTCAGTGGCTCTAGAACTCGAACTCATGATACACCAGCCACGAGCTCTTGACTACTAGGGCTACTCACAAATTTGGGAAAGCGCAATGAAACAAATGCGTTTGTTATTCATTCTGTTTTAGATATTATTGTATTAGTGTGTTTTTCGTACTATATCGAAGACTATATACAATTTCGTACCTAACTTTTTTTATGTATTTGTTAGTGTTTATTAGAAAGAAATGCTAATTCAATTCTTTGCCACCAGATGGCGTTGCAACTCATTCTTACCCAGTGTAATCGTAGCCTCTTTAATATACATTGACACCATGATTGAGGTAATAGCTGTCGTAGCTTGGGAATGCATGAATTACAGAAATTCAGGGTAATAATTTTTATTTATAGCACGTTTATGATCAGTATATTTCATGTCACTATTTCTTGAAAAAAAGATTGTGACAATGAAATGCTCTTGACAGCTTCTACTTAGCATGCATGCCTCCTGCACGTTTTCGAGCGACACGGCTCCTAAAGGCTTTGAAAATTAAATGGATGTACTAATCACGACCTAACAAGTAAGAAAAATTGAGCCACACCCACACTACAGGTTGCAATATTGCATGACTGATTCTAGAATTTCTTTCCACAAGTTTTCAACACACTTGGATCAATACACTTTACTTTCTGGGAATCAACAAATGTATGTTTTGAAGGTATATTCCAGAGTTTTTACTCCATTCTCTCTAAGTAACAAGGTTAATAAAAAAAATTTAAAAAAAGAAATTACATTGCAAAACATAAAAAAGATACACTATTTTGAAAAAGTTCCATTTCGAATTATAAAAACTGAACACGATGGATGTTATTTAATACGATTAAAATATTTCTCAAAGTTAGTGTGAAGTTCAATATTCGATATTAAATGTTTGATCTGATCATGTGCCAAGAAACAAAATGTTACCTATTCAAAAATATCCACCGATACTAATTAAAGCGCAATCAATATGTCACGCAACGTCATTGTGTCTTTTGGCGAAGAATTGATTCATTCATCTGGAACATTTTCCGAATTAACTCGACAAATTTCTGCAGAGCTATTCAAAACGATTAGCTACTACTTCCGATTGGTTTATTCAAGATGAAAATTATATTCCCAAAAGATTGATTTAAAATTTAAGTCTTAGCTCAAAGGGATTTTGGCTACATAGGAATTCATAAAGCAATCTACTTTTTTCTTAAAAAAAAGTTTTAATCTATTTTTAAAATTTAGAAATGCTTTGGTGTAATGTGCCTAGTATTTTTACTTAAAGGTATCCGACTACGTTCGGAACCGTGATTTTAATAAAGCACATAAATGATAATTTTCATGATATTTAATGCCACTTAGATTAGAATACATGTATAAAACTGTTTTAAGAACATTTTGACAAAAAAAAATTTAAATACAATATTTCGGCAAAGTATTAACTTACAATAACCTTTTTTCAACATGTTTTCCTTTTGTGAAAAATGCTTCTATTATATAATAATATTTTGCCTGTATATAGCTCAGACCTCTGTACAGAGGCTCAACTATGATATTTGAAAAATTCACATTATTTTTAGAGTTACAACCCATTGAAATAATTATCGGCGTTTTTTTTCTTAAAATTTCTCCCCTGTTGTCGTAAAACATGGATAAACCCACTTCTAAGTTATATATTTCAAACATTCTAGTTGAGTCTCTGTACATAGGTCTGAGCTATAGACAGGCAAAATATTATTATATAATAGAAGCATTTTTCACAATAGGAGAATATTTTGAAAATGGGTCATTCTATGCTCATTTTTTGTCAAAATAGTGTACCTAAATAATTTTTTATTGTAATAATATTCTTAAAACAATTTTATATGTATTTTCTAATCTAAGTGACACTAAATATCATAAACATTACCCATTTATACGCTTTTGCAGAATCACGGTTTCAAACGTCGTCGTATACCTTAACCAACATAGATATTGAAAAAGGAAGAAGTTAAATTAAGAAAATGTATAGAGTTTGATAATTCAGTTCATATTTTTTTACATGTCTTTTAGTCCTAAATTGAACGTGTATTTGGGGTACCTGTTGTTTTTATCAAAGCAATCTATGTACATATAGAAGAAAGCGTCTCAATCAATTAATCATCACTACTTCACCGGAACTATTGGACATACAGTCTTGAAATTTGTCAAAAGTATTCCTTTGAATGAGCAGAGATCCGGTAATAAAGGATCGAAAATTGATTCCAAAAGTGGGTTGCGGTGACGTTATAAATAAAAAAAAATCCCGCTTTTGAATTATTAGACTTAGAAATTTGAAATTAAGCAAACGTTCTTTCTTTTGTTGTTCTTCCAAAAATGTTTTTCCACTAACAAAAAACAAGTTGCAAGAGGTACGAGGGTGTTATGGCTAAAATATTCCAATTTTTCTAAATATGAGACTTACAGGCTTGGAATTTGACAAGCATGTTTCTTTGAATGAGTAGAGAACCTCTAAAAATGGCATTTGAGGATACTGACTACTAGGGGGGCTGTTCTAGAGGTGTAGATGATAATATACTTGGTTTTAAAAACTCAAAACCAGTATTTTTTTTTAAATCAAGAGAAAAGTGCTATGAGAATAATTTTCATTACAATCGAATGTATTATGCTACAACTTAGGAAAAAAGTAATCCAAAAAAGGATGTATAGTCATATAATATACAATATTCAGGTAAGCGAATGAGTAACGTCTAGTAATGATATAAGTTTTCTACACTCTCCGAGAAAAACAAATGTTTTACTACACAATACAGCAGTGCTTCTCACACTTTCAATATTTACGACCCAATTTTCAATCATAATTTTCATCGCGCCTCCCCCATACAATAACAATGTATTGAAATTAATATTAATATACTTTGACACACTAATGCAACAATACAACTTTAATTATAAACCATACACATTATCAAAATAAATATTACATTTTGTATATAATTTTATGGCATCAGTGGTAATTATTAAACTTGTTCTTAATTTAGTATTGATAAATTAATTATAAAATATATTGAACAGTATAAATATGTATATATTTTTTTTATTATTATATGAGAATGTATATTGTTTTGCTTTCTTTCTGTAAATTATTGATTTTTTAAAAAATTAATCTTTTGTCTTCGATTTTTCGATGTGCTTGTGCCCTCACGTAGTGTTATTACGTCCCCCAAAGGGGCGCGCCCCACGGTTTGAGAAACGCTGCAATACAGTCCTCACAATAGTATTTATCTAAATCCGACTATCTTCTGTTTAGTTTAGTTTTAGTTTCAATTTTACCAATGTTAACAACATATTGCAATGTTTAAAGGAATCAAAATAATATTATCAATAATTAGAGTATTGAAATTGGATATATTTTAGAAACTATGCGTACTGAAATCTACGTTTTCTATCCATACCCTCATGTATAGAAGACATTATCTCTCTCTCCTGTTTAAAAAAATTACTTTTTAAATTACTTCAAGTAATTTAATTAGTTACCCATCTCCCTAATGCGTCCCAGGGAATTTTCCATACTCGAAAGATACATCATAATTTGAAAATTTCCAAAACTAAACCACCCCTGCTGGTAAATTCCGAAAATTTCGATTGAAACTGCCGCTCAATCACTGCCACCATCTCTTTGGGGTGTTCGGTACCTTCGCTCTATATAAAACGTCAATTTAAATAGATGGCGCGTCAGCAGAATTTCTCGACAGAATCCTGTACCGTCACCCGTCGGGTTTTCACTGAAAATTTCAAACCCGTCCATCCCCTAAAGTTTTCGTAGATCGAGTTTTACGTTAGCTGTGAAAAATGATCCACGAAGAAGAAATATATTCGACAAGTAGAACCTTTCACCCTAGTCATTCTAATTCCATAAAGGAAGTTCTTGAGATTCTTGATAAATTTCTTTGACCTTTTTTTTAAATGGAAAAGCTCCTAAGTTAGATTGACAGAGGATGAAGGATTAAGGTGTTGGTTTGCTATTATTATTTTTTTTAATGCTGACTTGCTGTTTTCGCTAACGACTTTAATTAGTTTACCTAGCGAAATTAAGTTTGACGTTTTTCTGATAAGTGTTACTAAAATAAAATAAACACAAGAGTTTGTTAATAATTTAAACCAAATTATTTGGGATTAATCATGTTTGATCATTTTCTAAGTTTTTTTTTAAGCATATATTTTGTTTAATGTTGCAACTTTAATGCATTTTGTAGCCACAGAGGAAAATATGTATGTTATCTATCAAAATAAAGGACTACATTTTTTGCAGTTTTATTAATGGTACTTAAAATATTTGTAATAGCTATATTTTATTAAAAATTATTAAATAATTATTAGTGTAGAAGCTGTTGATTTCAGGAGAAATTTATGAAACAATAGCGTTGAATTTAGTCTGTAAAACAGCGGTTCTCAAACTGTGGGGTGAGCCCCCTTGAAAGGGCGTGATAACTCTACTGGGGGAGGGGCAGCATGTTGAAAAGTTGAAAACAAAAGATTATTTAAAAAAAATTATTAATTTATTGAAAATAAACAAACAAAATACATTCGGACATAATAAAAAATAAAATACACATTCACACTGTAAGAATACACTTATAAATGTATCAGTACTTCCCAATGTATTTGATAATTATTTTATCAATAACAATACTAAGTTAAGAACAAGTTTAATAATTACCAGTGACCTTATAAAATTATATCCAAAAATTAACACTTATCTTGATAGTTAATCCTTAATTGCCGATTAAAAGTTTCGCTATTGTCTCCCCAATGCCAATGTTTTCCACATAGGCGTGCGTATGTAATGTATTGAAGAGGGGAGGGGGGAGAAAAGGAATAAATATTTAAAGGAAAGCGCGAATCCTCTGAAATAAGGTAATTCTTCGTAAATACTATCAAGGTCCTTTTATTGCATTCCAAAGCCTCCGGAATAATTTTATGTTTCGCAGCGCACAGATATATACGTCCGGGGCAATCAACGCTTTGGGTGAGCGAAACGTTAATATACGTCGGTGGCACTTACGAGGTTAAAGTCGCATTGTAGCTTTAGCATCCAAGTATAGTATTATTGAATTCAATACATTGATATTATATGGAGGGGGCGCGATGAAACTCATGATTGAATATTGGGTCTATGAATATGAATTCATTGACTGCCGTGATACTACTATAAAAAAAGCATTCTCAAATCTAGTTTCAAAATCTGAGTAAAGATCATTTAAATGTTGAACGTTAATTAAAATGTCCTAAAAGATTGTTTGTGATAAATTGAAAAAATTCGTGATGTCCTATATTATACTTCTTTGCCTTAATTCTGGAAAGAAATTTTGGAATGGTCCTTGTCTTAGTAAAATTTATGTTGTCACCTAGTAACCACAAATTAACCTCACTAAATTTAGTAAATAAATCAGCTAAATTGGTAAAATATGAATCTGGTTTAATGAGAGCCACTATCATTCACCACCATTTACACCTCACGGACCCTCAAATTACTTTCTTGCTAGCGTATACCCCTTGTAAGTTGTCATAGACCCTTGAAGGTCTACATAGACCACTTTGGGAATCACTGGTTTAGCTCTTTAGTTAATAACTCATATATTAATGTTAATTTTTTTTTATATATATCAAAAGATATAGACTCTACAGATACACAAAAATTTTTCTTTTTCTGATTAAAATTTAATTGTTGTTGTTAAGTGAAGTTTTAATCCTTGATTTATTATATTTTCTTTTTGGCTATTCATTTTTAAAAAATCATCGCTATTTTTATTTATTTTTTTTAGCTGATCAGTCTACCTATTCCTTGATATCTGTTTTTCTTTATATTTTGTATCCTATATTATTTATGATTTTTTCCCCTTTATAAATGGTTTATATATACACTTTTGTTGTTTACTCTTTCAAAAACTCTTGTGGTTGATATGTATATACTGTACATCAGGGGTGAGCGGACTTTTCTACGGTACGCGGGCTACTTCTAATTTTATCAAGGTATTGTGGTCCACTTAGTGACGTAGATGTAGTGGGCTAAAAGAAAGTGTACAATACAGTCGGACCTCCATTTTATGAGCCTCTATTTTACGAATTTCTCTGTTTAGTGAACTTTTTTCTGGAACCAAGAACATTTTACGATTTTTTTCGTAAAATACCCTCCAAATAGCGAAGTATATTTTCTATTCAACGAAAGCTTCTCTTATGATTCGACTTTTCCCTCCGTATTTTTTAAAGTACCGTATTTACTCGAATCTAAGCAGCAATTTGTTCAATTGCTTAGAATCAGTTTTAATGCTATTGAAAATCGAGCGCGGCTTAGAATCGAAGGGGAAAAAAATTGCTGGATGGGGTACTTAGAGCAATCTCAGCTTCATGTATGTGTTTAAATTTTATAATACTGATTAAATAACTAATTATTCACTTCTTATTAGATTTTCTTTAATTTATTTTTAATTTTGTAAAACTGGATATCGATAAACCATTTTAGACTATTTTTCTCAATTTTCACAAAATCTTCTCGAGAATTAGGGGTGCTGCTTAGAATCGATAGTGGCTTAGATTCGAATAAATACTTTACATTTCTAGACCTTCGTATGATGGAATGATTAATAGGTCTTAGTGAGAAAGCGGTCACCCCAAAATGTCTTGGTGGTCCACTGGTCGATCGCGATCAACTTAATGCCCACCTGATTGTAAATAATAAAATATGAAGAATATAATTCATATTAATCAATCTATGTTTAAACCAGTCTGTGGACTTCTTTAAATAAAAAGCCCTATAAAAAATGCCCTATAAAGGCTGAGTACGGGGTAGGCTGACTTAGGGCACGGTTTGTAACTTTAAACTTCTATGCGTGAGCTCTACTCCTTTGGGCATTCAGCCAATAGCTTTGTATAGTTTCAAAATATTATATTACTAAGCAAACAAACGAAAGCTTGTAATACTTCTTTTCATACGACCTATTATGGTTTAAGCCAATTAATAATCACTGATATATGACGATCCTAAAAATAGTTTTAGCTTTAGTTAAAGGGAAGAAAAATTTTCATGAATATTGTTCCTTTTCTCTTTGAAGTCATATTTAATAAGATATTTTATCTAAATAACATGCAATGTATAATAAATAGGGATGAAATATTATAAATATATGGCGCGAAACAATATGCAGTTTAGAATGCGTGTCTAAATAATGTCTGTCAATATAATTTCTTGAAATTAACTAACCTCTTTCTATTTAATTACTGAAAATATACTTTTTTTTATTAACGATCGTCAAATATAATCCCCCTCGGTTATCTTGTTAGGTTTTTTTTCAGTCACACAGATTCGCATGTACAACACAGACATTCAATTTCAAAATTAAAAAAAAAATTACACTTTAAATTACTTCAAGCACTTAAGTAGAATACTGTTACTAATCAGTTTCAGAAAGTTTGTGATGTTCAAAAAATGCATCGTAATTTGAAAACTTTCGATTCCAAATATTCCCCTTCCTGTCGATAAATTTCGAAAACTTCGATTGAAGTTGCCGCTCAATCACTGACACTATCTCCTAAGGGTATTTGAGAACTTCTTTCTTCATAAAACGTCAATTTAAATAAAGAGTGGGCTAGAAATACTTTCTAGAAGAGGAAAACCTGTATCCTATCCTTTGGGTTTCACTGAAAATTTCAAACCCGTCCACCCGCCTACCCTCGTATAGTTTTCATGGATTGGATTTAACGCTTAGCTATGAAAAATGAAACAGAAAGAAAGAAATATATTCTTCGAGTAGAGCCTTTAACAAAGTCATTCTAATTCTATAAAGGGATAAATTTTCGCTGCTTTAATGACTATCTTTCCCGCGTTTTTTCATTTTATTTTTTAAATACTGCTAAACTAAATTGACAGCCTATGATGGATTAATGCGTAGTTTTCCTTTCGTTTCAGGTTCTGGCTAAAAATGTTTAATTACATCGCTGAAGTTTTTAATTAAATTCAACATCTTTAACACAATTGTTTGAAATGGGGAAAAAATGAGTGATAAATTAATCCCTCGTGCTCCGGGTTTAAAAATTCTCATTCAGTTTTAAACAATAATTGAAATTTCATTTTTATTTAATAAATTTCTGCGTATTTTATGCATAGAGTAAATTTATATGTATATATAATGTAAAAAACAAACAAACCATACTTTATAATGTTATTTTAATTACTTATCTTGTATTTTTAAGGCTAAACAGTTCTTGTTTTGGAACGTTAAATATTTTGCTTTAGTTTTTAATATTTTAGGGGATACAGTAAAATCCCGCTTAACGCGGGGTATACGTTCCATCAATTGATTGATTGATTGAATAGTAACGTCGCACTGTTCAGCTACACGAGGGCTTTTGGCGACAGACCCCGTAATTTTGAACCATGGTCAAGTGACGTGGACGACACCTGAGCTGGCACCCTCTCTCCTAACTACCACACCACGCCAAATACGTTCCATCAAAGTATAGCGTATTATGAAACAACGTTAAACGAGGTTATCTCATCATGTAAATGATGGGGTTAGGGGAAGATGGGTAGAAAAGTGGTCAGGCATTTTAACATTAAATTTATTAATTATGTTTTTTATAACAATAAAACAAAATCTATTTCTTACAAATGTAGAAACATAGTAAAAAGAATACGCATATAAAAATATAAATAAAATTCTAGAACAAGTTTAAGCTTCTATTCAGAATAGCTTCTACTATATTCAACTTAGTTCATAGTATACACTTACTCTCATGCAATCGATAGGTCGAATTGTGGTAACTGTGCATGTGCTGACGTTAGGTATTGTAATAACTTTTTTTAATAAAAATTTTCATCAAAACGGTCCAGACTGGTACAACTTATTCAAAAAAGTTTGAAATTTTTGGATTTAAGACGTGTATACAGGACAACGTCTGTCGGGATACTAGTTTTATATAAATTTATACTTACAAATAATTTCAACAAATGTTTGAAGCGATAAAAATACATTCATATAAACACCGTAGGAAAAAAAGAAACACAGATAAACTGCTTCAGATATCGGGAAGCCTAACGCTGTGTGCAATTTCGGGGAATCCCACAATTCAAATAAAAGAGTTCAACCGAAACAGCTTTAAGCGGAGTCTCACTGTATTTTGTAGATAGCAAAAAAACCTTAACCTTAAAATCAAAGGAAATGTGTTGCATATTTATATTAAAGAACTGAAGTTGTAGAATTTATATTACGCAAAACGTGTGTGTGTTAAGTTTTGATACACTGTCGAAAGGAAATTCTAACCAAAGGTATTGAAAAAAAAAGCTTATGATAATTATAACAAAATACACTCAATATTTTATATAAATCAAATGGCTAATTATTGACGTCGCATTGAAAAGCTACTGACATCAGACCTTCTAATTTTGAACATCAATCAAGAGATAAGGTCAACACCTAAGTTAGTAATCCACTATCCAAACTTCAAATTTAGATCAGTAACCGCGGCAGCCTAGTGGCCATTGTCAGAAACTCGTGGTTATGTTTTGGCAAAATATCATTATTATCGTCGAATTTCTCATGAAAAGAAAATGTTTCAGAAGTGTTATTTTTTCTTTATTTTTTGCCAAAATATTCCTTTTAAATAATTTTATTTTGAAAAAAATATTCTTAAAACAAACTTATATGCGTATTCTAATTCAGGTTATACTAAATGTCAAAAGTATTATCCATTTATACGCTGTTTCAAAACTCCGGTTCCGAACGTAATCGATTACTTTATATCTTTCTTTTTATAATTTGTTCTGTTACTATATTTTATTTTGTTTATCGAATAAGCTATATATATATATAAAGATAGATAACTTTTTCGATATAAGGTCTTTCCGAAAATATTGCTTGATTTTACCATAATTTTGGAACAGTTAAAGTGTTAGGAAGAAATATTTTATTTTTCATGCACACAATACATTACATTTCTTCAAATACAAACATGTCGTCCCCAAAAACGTCATCTCAAAGCTCTAAATGATGAAAAAAGCAACCCATCGAATATCTAATATCTTCTGTCAATTACTCCGACACTAGTGCCATTGCAAACATAAATATTGGAATATCGGCTCTACTAAGAACCCACTTGTTTGCTCATGTGTCAGCCATCCATTCACAGATTATATTATCCAAATCTGGGAACAAAGGTTGTGTGGAGACATGATCTGCATTTACACTTAGAATTTTCTTCGTCCACCTGTTGATTGGGGACCTTTTCGGACTTTTTTTTCTCGACGACATTGCTCTTTTTTTCACACATACACAAAAGTTTAAAATATTATTAATAGTAGTAGTTTATTAAATCTAATTATAATCTTCAGTTGAAAAGCACGACGTATTGAATACTAATGATTCAAACTGGTTGTAGCAATATCCGTTAGTTATCAGATATTTCCTGGTGTAGCGCCTGCACTTTGATTGGTCATTCGACAATGTCTGGGGGCCGCAATCGTCTAGTGGTTGTGATAACGAACTCGTGGTTAGCGCTTCATGAGTTCAAGTCCTCGTGGCACTGAAGACCCACCATGTAGAGGGGCTTATGAACGTTAAATCTGTCAAGACTCAAAGTCTTAACGTTTGAGGGTTGTAGTAGTTTGAAGAGGGAGGTGTCAGCTCAAATTTCGTCTTCTTCACGTGATTGATTGTTTGATTGAATATTAACGTCGCACTGTTCAACTACACGAGGGCTATTGGCGACGGCCCACGTAATTTTGAACCATGGTCAAGTGACGTGTCCAACACCTGAGCTGGCACCCCCCTCTCTTAACTACCACACCACACCAACGGGAAGACGTTTGAGCTCTCGACAGATTTAACGTGCATCGAGCCCGTACACGGCGGGTTTTTAGTGGTACTGGGCTCAAACTCGTGACAAGGTGATCCGATGCCTATACCACTCGGCTACCGCGGCCACTCCTCTTCACATGACCGAGGGTGAAAGTTATGAGGTTCGTTTCCAATAGCCCTCGTGTTGTTTTATAGTGCCACTTTAATAAACACTCACTCAGTCACTTGAACATTATAGATAAAATATCTGGTTTTTAAGGTATCCGACTACGTTCGGTACCGTGATTTTGAAAATCGTATAAATGGATAATATTTATGATATTTAGTGTCACTTAGATTAGAATATGTGCAAAAATATTGCTCTAAGAATACTATTACAATAAAAGATTATTTAAATACAATATTTTCACACACAAAAAAAATTGAACCTAGAATGATCTATTTTCAAAACATTCTACTTCTGGAAAAAGGCTTCTATAATGATAATATTTTGCCTGTATATAGCTCAGATCTCTGTTGAGAGCCTGGACTTTTTGAAATATATAATTATTTAGAAGTAGATTTACCCATATTTTAGTACAACAGAGGGGAGAAATTTTAGGAAAAAACCGCTGATAATTATTTCAATTGGTAGTAACTCCGAAAATAATGTGAATTTTTCAAAAATCCTAGTTTAGGCCCTCTGGAGAAGTTCGTTCTTTATATAAACAAAATCTTATTATTATAGAAGCAATTTTTATAAGAAGAACGTTTTCACACAAAATAGGTTATGTTGTTAAATTTTTGCCAAAATATTGCATTTAAGTAAACTTTTTTTTTTGTTATAATGTCCTTAAAACATTTTTATACATGTATTCTAATTTAAGTGACACTAAATATCATCAAATTTATCCATTTATGCGCTTTTTTAAAAATCACGGTTCCGAACGTAGTCGGATACCTTAAACTATTAGGCATACAGACTTAAAATCTGGTACGTTCCTTTTGATGAGTAGAGATCGCCTAAAAACGGGTTTGGGGGAAACTGAGTCTCATGTCGTGTTATGGAGGAGGTATGGTTGATAAATAAATTTCTCGTTTTTGAATTATTAGACTTATACGGACTTGAAATTTATTAAGCATATGTTTTGTTGAGTGGGGATCTGTTGAAAATGGGTTGGGGTAAAATCGACCCCCAGGGGATCGGAAAACATAAACATACTTCAGTTTTAGAAATTTAAGCCTTATTTTTTTTTTTTAAATCAAGTGGTTAAGACTTTAAAAGATGGTTTTTCAATACAATTGTAAGCTTAAAATCATGACTTATGGATATGTGTATAAATACAATATCAAAATAAACACATAGATATACAGCATCATCAAATACCTAGCGAAGTGTTCGGGTAACGGATAGTAATCGCAGAAAGGAAGAATTTTTACGTTTTAATAAACTGCTGCGAGGAATATTTTTTCCATTGTTTCCAGTTTAATAAGACATTCTGAAATCGAAAAATAATTAACATTGCATTACACCCCAATTAAAATATAGTTTCTCACAATTTTTTTGTCTGTGTGTGTAGTTTCTTCTCTGTTATCTACAATAAAAACATTTTATTGGCAAATAATTGCATTAAAACAAAAGAATTAGTCTCTGTCTTTCACAGTGAACTCATTGCTGTTGATACAGGCCTTAAAGAGGCACTCTCAATTCCTGGTTCGAACAGTATCTGGATATTATATGACAGTTGTAGTGCCATCCAACATCTTTCTAACTGGCATAAGGTGGGTAATAACAAAGGAGTGACTATTTTGGAGAAACTAAAATGTATTTCCTCTTCTCGCGAGGTCCGTCTACAATGGGTTTCTTGGCACTTTAACATCGCGGGCAATGAGATTGCTGTCTCTCTAGCAAAAGATGGTGTAGCTCAACCCACAAAGAGAAATCGGCCTCTCTCACCTATTCAGAGCTGCACTCCACCTACATCAACATCAAACAATTAACTGTTCCTCCTGCTCATCCCTGGTATGAGGCTAAGCCCCCTAGTGGCTCTCTTTCCATTCAATGCAGCAGGCAGGAACAAACTATTCTAACTCGTTTCCGGAGTGGCTACCTCCAAACTTTGACTTTTAAGGATGGAAACAAAGTTTTCCCCACTTGTGTTAGGTGTTCTTCCTGCCAGGCATCTCCAGAACATATTCTTGATTGCCTGGGGCTTTCAAAACAAGATCTTTATGAAGATCCTTTAATGGTGTTGGGTGGCCGCGGTAGCCGAGTGGTATAGGTATCGGACCGTGGCTTGCCTTGTCATGATATCGAGTCCAGTACCACTAAAGACCCGCCGTGTAGGGCAGCGATGCACGTTAAATCTGTCGAGAGCTGAAACGTCCTCCCGTTGGTGTGGTGTGGTAGTTAGGAGAGGGGGGTGCCAGCTCAGGTGTCGTCCACGTCACTTGACCATGGTTCAAAATTACGTGGTCCGTCGCCAAAAGCTGAACAGTGCGACGTTAATATTCAATCAATTAATGGTGTTGGACTTGGTGTATCTTAGCTAGACATGGAGATGAGCAACAACAACACAAGAATGAGTAAATATCTGTTTATTAGAAGATGGCATAATTGATTTCGCTTTAACGCTAATATACAAAATTAAATAAAGCACTATATTACATTTCTATTTCAATATATGTATTCATATTAACTGAATATCAATTATCACTTTGTTTGCAATGATAATTAATATGTTCTTTAAGTGTCTAACCCTTTATTTAAAAACAACCATGACTATTATATGGATTCACATACTCCTTTCATATCTACATTAATCACCAAAATCATATGTATCATTAATTAAAGCGCATCACTGGGAATTCACAAATTAAGCCATGGTGAAATAGAAAAGATTTTCATCAAGCGTTACATCCCTTAAATTCCTCTGATGTAGTATTTTTAATTAATATTGATACGCCAAATTATGCAAATCCACATTTGTGAGTTTAAAAGAAATTCATAAAGCATAAAGGGATGAAAATATTTTTCAAATCTGATTGTGGAATGGGATTGTAGTTTAAGTACAATTGATTAAGTTATTACTTCTCCTTCATTAAAATGATTCGCGTCATAATTTTGTGGTATTTGTTACTCTTTAAAAGATTCTGTATATATGTTACTGTTTAAGTATGGAATCACAGTTATTTCCATAGAATAACTACATATTTCATGAAATAACTATACAAGTCATTTAAAATATACAAAATTATTGAATTTTACTATTTAACTAGTTATTCTATAGAATAACGATTACTTGATCGTTAAAGTATGAAAAATGGCACTCGAAAGTTCTTTGAACCATTTCTAGCTGCTTAAAGTTACTTTTGTGCCTGAATTCAATATGTCATCGCAGCAGTCCTTGCTCTAATAAATAATATTGAAAGTAAAATAAAGGTATTTCATAAAATTTAAATTAATGTTCTCTTACATTTTTGTTTGAAAAAGTTTACACAATATATTTATGAAACAACAGTTTTTCTTTCCAGCATGTTTTTTTTTGTTGTTGTTGTTATAAGATTTAAGTATAACTATTTCTGTAACATATACTTTTTCTTTTCTGTTGAGCTAATCTTAGCAATATGAGCAATAATAAATTATATCTTCTGCCATTTCTTATTATTTATCAATTAATCATCCACAATAAAAAAAAAATATTTTCGAGACATTTTAGCTATTTATTATCAATTAAATAACTTTGAAATTGTATACTTTTCATTTAAAAGGTCCTTCATTAGTTACTTCATTGAATATTTAGGTAAAGTATTACATTTTTCCTCTATTATGTACTTAATCTGACATGTCTAGTTATTTCATAAAATGCCTAGTTATTCTATAAAATAACTGAACTAAACCCTTTAGCGGTAACATATATACAAAACTCTTTGAAGAAAATTAGTGACGACCAATCAAATATTTTTTTCTGAAATTATTTTAGCAAATATGTACTAGGCTTCTTTATTTTTAAGTTTTCTTTTTTTTAAAACACAAAACGAACAACGCAATGTTTTGAAAAGCATGTTATTTTGTTGCAGGGTCTACATATTTTATACTCGAATAAAATTTATATTTTTAATTTATTTGTTGTGCTTGCTAATAAATATTTTATTTGAAACGTCAACAACCGGAGCTACTTGAACACAAAAATGGGACATGGATGCATACACGTATTCTATGTATCTTTGTGTGTGTGTGCGTACAAATTTTAATGTGCGATTTCTTATTCGGTGTATCAAAAAGTGCATTATAAATTTATGTTTTGTACAAAAATTGCTTATTTTTTTATATCTAGCTTGTCCTAAGTTTTGATAAAATCAAATATATAAAAAAATAAGTCAATTCCTACAAAGAAAAATTTTATTTTAGCTACTTTTTATAAATAGTTGCAATTAACATAAATATATATATATATATATATATATATATGACAGAATCACATTAAGTGGTAATTAATTTTTATTAATTATCATTAAAGTATCATATTGTCATCCAAGCCAATCGTGTATATAAAATTTCAGTTCAACTGAATGATTTAAAACGCGAGAACGAAAATCTTTTAAAGTTTTAACCCAAGTCACTAAAAATGCAACCAACGTGACTGTATCTGCAATTCTTTAAATAATTAATTTCAGTCAATTAATTTTAATTAATTATAATTAAATTATCGTGTTTTTACCCCAAACAATAGTGTATAGAAAATTGCAGCTCAAACGAGGGCTTTAAAATGAGAGAAAAAAACCTTTTCATGTTTTGACACAAGTCGCCAAAAGGGTCCCTAAGTCGCCAAAAATGATGCCAACGTAGCTGTATTTTTAATTTTTGGAATAATTAGTTTTAATCAATTAATTTTTATTAATTATAATTAAATTACTGTATTGTCATCCAAAATTATCATGTATATAAAATTTCAGCTCAACTGAGCGCTTTAAGCGCTCAGTTGATGTATTTTATTAATGATTTAAAAGTCCACCAAGATAAATAAATAAATATATAGAGAGTGTGAGCTAACAGTGTAAGAATTGAAAAAATTGAAATCGTTATTGAGCCAAACTTAGAGCAAAATTTTAAATTTCATCGTTAAAGATTTTCCACAATTTATCTCGGATAATAATTGTCTTTCAAAAAGGTTGTTCTAACTAAGTCACAGTACTAACAGAGGTTTAACACTTTGAAATGAAAGCATGCAGCAGATATTTCTCTGCTTTAAAAAAAACCCACCCCATCGGTGCTTTTTAAAGCTTTTAAACATTTAGACATCAAAAGGTTATTCTTTTATCGAATCAGTAAGAGTTTTTCTGAAACCAACAGCATTGCAGATCACATTAGTAGAAGGAGTCATCCGCGCTTGACTCTTCTTGCTGAACAGCTAGCTAAAAAATAACAATGTAACACATTAAAAACGAAAATCTTAGACCTAGAGGTTGTCTAAGAATGACTCACTAAGGAATTATTGTGCCGGATGTGTCTTAAGCAAAAAGCACTATTGCGGCGGCACAAACATAATGACCACACAGACGAATGGGCTTAATTTATGACAGTCACATATAAAGGGATAACACGTGTTCTCCATGGAATTTAAAACAGACATCAAACTAAATGTACTTGTTCAATTTGTAGGACTCATTTCTTAACATTTCATTTCATCAAATGTTATGAGGAAAAAATCTTATTGTATGCATGCTCGTTTAAATAAAATGCATTTTGGCCACCTACGTGCATTATTATTGATGAAAAGTTTGTATTTTTTAAGAGAAAATTTCTGGAAAGAACAAAAGTTTGCAACAACGAAGTTCATGAACTGATTAGCTCTGGAAACACATGATTGTTTTTTTCCTGCGACTATGACGTCACACGAGTTTTTGAAATGATTGGCTATAAACACGGGGTTATCATTATCATGTGACTCTGACATCACTTGAATTGAACCCATTCTGTTACCGTGAAGAAACTTTTTGACATTAGAGAACCTTTTAATCACCAGAATGACCATTTATATGCAAGGATTTCCCAAGATGCTAGAGAAGAAAAAATTCTCACAGAGAAAATTCAACTTTGGTAATGGTTTGTTGGGGTGTTTGCTATGATGGAGTCTCGGAAATTTATTTTCACTAGAAAGGAGAGATACCCACGGCAAAAGTTTGAGACATAGCCATCCTGCGATAACCATGTCTTACGTGATCCGCGTAAGCTAGAGGTGTGGGATTATCTAAAAGATGAGACATTTGCGATTCTTAACACAACTTTTATTAAGAATAACTTAAATTACTTAATTCTAAATAACAACTTTCTTAAAGTGAGAATAAGCCAACAATTAAACTTTAAATTCAAGTCAGATCGCACAACTAGATCACTTATCTTAATTATAATAATTTAACTGTCTAATCTAACTTCCTATACAAAATATTACCTTTTATAGAGTCACTTTCCTTCCTAGGTTGAAGAAATTCCTATTATGTTAATAGTAGGTGAGAAGACTCAGGCTTTCTTAATCCTTATTATATTCAATTGCGATGAGCGTATCCTTCTTCCAGAGCTGTAGGATGTCTAACACTTGTTCCGAACGATTCCACACTAAGTTATCTCTAGGTTTGCCGTCTTATCTCACCAAACCTTCTATCCTTTTAAAGTATATCCCATTTGCATATTCGTTTTGTTTCTCTTCTTGGTATTGGGTTGGAAAAGTTTTGCCATTAATCGTGGCCGTCAAAGAACTTAGGAGTTATGTTAGAAGAAGAACGCGAGAGACGTCACAAGTTTATCAAAAAATTATCATAGAACCAATATTAAAGCCCCTGAAAGTAAATCTGTTAAGTGGAAACGATAAGATTTTTCAACAAGGCTGCTCTGAAGGCAGAGACGACCCAATGGTGGTTGAAAAAACATGTGCCTGACTTAATAGAACACAATGATAAACCTTCCAGCAAACCAGATTTAAATCGAATCGACTGTAAATTGTGGTCACTATTAAGAGCCAAATGCGTGCCAAAAACTGCATAACAATTGGAGCAGGGGTGGGCCGACTTTTCCAGGATGCAGACTACTTCTAATTTTTTCAAGGTGTTGCACAATGAAGTTTTTTGAGTATCAGTGGTATACACAAAGGGGGGAGGGGAGGTTTCACGGGTCCGGACCCTCCTCTATAGCTCATGATTTTTTCTCCGATCGATTATAATCTCATGTATATAGTACGTAAAATTTAATTAAGTATTTGTTATTAATAATTTTATATTAATTAATGTTAATTATTTATTCAATAATTTATTTCTTAATGTTCTTTATTTCTGAGAATCTACAAAATGAAAAAAAAGAAAAATGTTTGGCTGCGTTTTGGGGTAGGATATGAGAATGGTAGACTTTCGAACCTAGACCACCTCGCCGCGCCCCTCTTTGAAAAATTCACGAGTGCACCCACTTCCCAGTATTATAATAGGTGTGATGAGGTAAGGAAAAAATGTCAACAATATTTATCAAAACTTAATAAAATAAATACGGACTATGTACTTACCTAAGTAAATAAAATTCAAAAAACTCCTTTTTCTGATACCACGTTTAAATCAAAAAGCAAAATACAAAAATAATAATAATCGACACAAATATAATAAGATCTAATGATGCATTTATAATCAAGCAATTCAAAATACGTTAAAAAAATAAAACATTTTCATCCAAAATTAGTTCTTGTAACTATACCTGTAGTCTGGAAGACTTAGTCGGTGTACTGTTAGCCAATCTTAAATATTTCCGTATATAATTAACAACTGCTAATCTTCAGGTGGTCACCCCAAATTACCTTGGCGGTCCACCGATTGATCGCGATCGACGTAATTCCCACCCCGAAATTAGAGCATCCCATGGAGGTAGTGCGATTGGCCAAATCTCTTGAAATGTCTAAGATGATCAATTGGAATAAAAGGTGTAATATGTTTTAAATTTAAAGTAAAAAAATACAACTTTAAGAAAACTTGATATTCAGTCTGACTGTAAAGTTTTTATATTTTGAATCCCTTATATGTAATAACTTTTAAACTATAACTATAACTATATATAAATGCACGAATAGGCATTTTATAGCGTTTCGGAATATTTTTTATTCGTTTTCTTTCATACAATCCCTATAAAAATGCATAAAACTATATTATTTTGTATGTAAATATGTGATATCGCTTTTAAAATCTGAATGTGTTTACTGAAAGATAAATTTATTTTTCTAAAAGCGATTGCTTTTGATTGTACTAATTTTCTCCTCAAAATATTTTTACTTCCCAATTTCCAATACTTATCTGACATTCATTAATATTAGATATTATCTTTCAGAAGAATATTTTTATGAATATCTTTTGTTTTACAAGGCCTTAACTTCTACATGTTTATAATAAATACCAGTTATGGAGAGAAAAATAAAGCTTAAATTACTGTAGCTTTCCTCAGTTTAATTTGATAAGCGTCTTCATTAGTTCGTTTGAGAGACACGTCTTAATTTGAAAACTTTCCAACCCAGTCTGTCCTCACCGGTAAATTCTGAAAACTTCGATTGAAGCTGCCGCTCAATCACTGACACAATCTCTCCGGGGTGTTCGGGACCTTCCTTCTTCATAAAACGTCGATTTAAATAGATGGCGTGTCAGAAATACTTCCTCGACGAAAACCTGTACCCCCCATCCGTTGGCTTTCACAGTAAATTTCGAACCCGTCCACCCTCTGAAGTTTCCGTAGATTGAGTTTTACGTTAGCTATGAAAAATGATCCACTAGGAAGAATTTTATTCGACGAGTGTGGAACTTTTCTCTTAGAGTCATCTTAATTCTATAAAGGAAGCTCTCGTGTTTTTGACGGCTTTCTTTCTTTGGGTTCTTTTTCCTTTTTTTTTTTCTTTAGAAAAGCTGCTAAGCCAAAGTGACAGCACTTGAAGGATTAATGCATCATTTTCTTTTCATTTTCGTCCATGTTTTACCTGCTCTTTTGACTGAAAGTTTTTAATGATTTAACTGAGCTTAATTAGAACTGAAGGTTTTGATGTATTTGCTAAAATAAAAAAAAATTGTTTATTGTAAGTTAAAAATGGGGTTGATCTACCACAATATTTTGTGCAGGTTTTGCAGGTTATGAGATAAAATTGTTTCGAAAATTATATCATTCCTGGTAAATTTTATATAATTTGAAAGAGGCGCGAACTCTCGAATGAGTGCTTTAAAAATAAAAAATAAAAAGATGAGCACAGAAACAAATTAGACTTCTGTAAATATCAAAATACTGTTTATTTAAAAGAAATGATATTCTTAAAGGTAAAAAAAGGGTTGTAGTCTAGAAATAAACTATTTGTTTTCTAAAGCTTGGAATAATATCTCGAATAAATGACTTAAAAATATAAGAGCATTGTGCACGCATATTTAAGGTTTCTTCGTAAAAAAGGGGGTGTACGTTACACGGCGAATTTATCTAAAAACTAAAAATTGCAGCTAGAAAGTATAGGTCCGTATTATACGCCGGATTTTAAGGTAGTTTTGTTTGTTTCTCTGCCTAAAGCGAATTTCTACCCAAAAGATCGTATGTAGTTCAAGAAAGAGAGAGAGAATTCTGTATCAATAACGTTCAGTCAATACGAGTGAACACGGTGGTAAATTTAATTGTCAATTGTCGCCAATATTGGCGACAAAAACAGATGAACCAAGACTTCATATTTAAAATTCGGAGTCATGTAGCCGACAATTTTCAACTTTGGCTACATTCGAGTCATAATTCCTTCGAACACCAAGTGGCATAAATGCGAAGATCTACGTTAAATTTGCCGAGGCTTAAGTGAACGTGTGAAAGGTGTACGTATCGCACGTGCACGTTTCGAGCAATTTTTCGTCCAATTCGGGCAATTTTTTCTCAGTTGCCATAGCAACGGCTTTCGAACAACTTTTTGCTGGTGAGCTCAAAAAGTTGTTCCAAACAAAAGTTGCATCAAATTCCAACCCATGGGGTTGTTCGGCGCCCTACGTCATAAAGAAGGTGGTGGTTTCGATTTCATCAAACGTATGAGTTATAGCTTATAATATTTTAATGTATAATATTTTAAAGATGTATAATATTTTAAATAGAATGGTGCTCATTTCAGTTTACACCCATAAAAAAAAGCGCAAGTGAAATAAAAGAAGTAATCTTTGATGTTCGTTGGCCGAAGCAGAAAAATCGGCGAGTTATTTTTCAATATGGTGAATGATCGCAGCTGACGTCAGAGCATGTCGTTTTGTTTACGGCAACTCTTCACTCTCAGATAGAACGAAAAATTGGTGCAAAAAGTTACGCCAAAAATGTACGTGTGATACGGCCTTTAAAATCATTATACCGGCGTGGTGTGGAAGTCTGGAAAGTCTGGTACCAGCTCAGGTTCGGTTCAAAATTACGAGGTGCATTGCCAAGGTGGTTGTTCTCCGCGCGGGGACCGTTTTGTAGCTCTAAACCCTTTTGGATCAGCACAGTTAATTTGGCCATTTCTTCAATTGCCATCATGTTGCTTAGTATAGGAAAGTTAACCAACCCTCTAAAAATAGTTGAAGGAAATTCAAATTGTTGAAATTTGTGATTTAGGTGCACTCGGTAATTTTGGAATATTTTTCGGTTGAATCTTTTAAATTTTCTCGCTAAATATATATTCAAATGTAAATCCAAAGATATATCAAAGCCCTCGTGTAGCTGAACACTGCGACGTTAATATTCACTCACTCACTCACCCAAAGATTATGTCAAAAAGTTAGTTTTTTATGAATTTCAAATAAGAAATAATAGAGTTTCCAGTATAATGGCAGTTTAACGTCGTGAGTAGTTAGCAAACAAGAAAATTTGTCACAGTCTCATTTTAAAATTAAAGCAGTATTTATTTGCTTCATAGGTTACTAAAAAGTCCAATAAATATGCCAAATCGGGCGAACAGTCTGTTTCGCGAGAGTTCAATCCTTTTCCGAAAGGCTCTCGCTATTCCCTTTTCTTTTCAGGGCACCTATCCAGTTTGTCTCCTTCTGGGGCTCTATCTCTCTGTCTCCATCTAGGGCTCCATCTGTCTCACTCC
>BMAV01026764.1:61961-76473 GCA_019973955.1 Trichonephila inaurata madagascariensis | reverse complement strand
AAAATCTTTTAAATAAAGCTTTTCTAATAATACAGTGAATATTAAACTTTATTAAGAGCAGTGACGCAACAAGCAAGCTTTTCTTGTTTTTTAATAATTCGATACAATTTTACCTCGCTATTCTTCTCAGCGTAATCTTAATATACATCTTCTAATTACGTTCAGCTTAACCCCTCGTGAGAACTAACATTTGGAAATAACTTAAAACTTGTTCAGTGGTAGCATATATTAATATAAAATTTGATATGCAATTAACGATATAACTGACAGCTTAATCGATGTTATTGAGGTAGAAAATATTCTTTTATTAAATTTGGAAATAATTGCTTTTGTGCTTTTATGTCTTGGAGAATTTGTGTTGAAACTTTTAAAATGTAATTAATAGAGAATATTTTATTTCTCTGAGAAAGGAATTATAACATCAGAATTAAATTAAATATTTCATTGTAACGAAACACAGTATTTTTTTCTTCTTCGCATTAGTTTATGTAACTTGCTGTCTTAAAAATCGTTTGCAATTCGACGCTAAAAAACTAAATTAAATAAAATGAGACAGACTAAATTAAATAAATGTAATTAATATATTAACCGATAAAAATGTAAATATATTTTTATAAGACATGCTTTTTAAACACATTATTTGTAATAAGTTATTTTTGTTATTGTAATGCTACTTATTTACATAGGGCACATTTTTTTTAAGTATATATTGTATATTATAATAAAAAACGCAGACGATTTTTGTACGAATTTAAATTTTGTACTTTTTAAAAAAATCGTGTATCATATTAAAAATTTAGAAAAGTACTGCCCTATTGTCAAAAATAAATTTTTTAGGTTTGATACTAATTCAATTCAGAAAAAAAATTTAAAAAACATACGAAATAAGGTAACAATAACTTCACGTATCATTCCATATAAATTAAATAGGATTTTTTTTCTATTTAAATGTTATTTAGGTTTTGACTCAAATTTAAAACATCTACTTTTGCTAAAAATGAGTGCTAAATTTGCTAGGTGTCAAAAAAATCTGATATGATGATTTTTTTGGTTCTATTTCCAAAATTTGTAAAAAAAGTATTAGGAAGAATTAAGTCTATTAGAAAAAAAAAATACTTTTAATTTCGAATCATTGTTTTTTTATTGATTATTATAAATTATACTTTTTATCTTTTACGCCTTTTGAATGCTATCTTTTTTTAATTTTTTTTTTATTTTTCCCAGTATTTTAGTTAATTTTTCTGATTGTTATAATTTATTTTCCAATGATTCATTCTTTAAGGGTATCAGAAACCACTAATTTCTCGTTTTCTATTTGTATCATCAAATTGAATAAACTCTAAACTTTTTTATTTTTTCCAGAATAAATTTACTAAATATTTTCATTTGTTAATTAATACTTATTAATTATTAATTAAATATTAATCATCTTATTAATACTGCCTCAGTCAAGAGTTAGATTTCAATTTCACATACTTCGTATTTTGCAAATCAGAAATAAAAAAAAAAAATTTTTTTCTCTAAATTAGTTTATTTATTAGTTTAACGGATGTAGTGGTTTCTATTTATTAATTTATCGTTTATTCTCGCATCTGTTATACTAGCAAAAAGCTTGGACTTTTTGTTTGATACCTCTGTGCCGTGATACCTCTGTGTGATTCTCCTGTACCGTGTAGTCAAGTTTATATTAATAACTTTATAATACTAGCCCGACTTAGCAAAATTCCATTTTAGTATACCGTGCAAGGATAACAAGATTTTAAATTGCCTCGCAGTGCATAACTCTATTTGTTACGGCATAACGTTATATAAAATTTCACGAGAAATGGAATTTAGTGAAAATTGGTTGAAATAACCAACAAGGGATATCTTACGTAAAATCATTAAAGGATATGAATTGTAAATTCAAAATTCATTTTGGACGTCTTCGTTTGGTTGTTCTTGGATATTATTTCACATTCTGCGCATGCTACGTCTTTGATCTCGCTTCCCCCATTAAATATTCGAGAATTATTGTTTTTTATAAGGGAAATGTGGTTTCTCACTCTGTATTAAAAACTACCTTGTAAGAAAGATATGAATAAACTAATGGGCTAAATTCATGACGGTCACATGATAAAGATAATCACGTGTTTTCCACTGATTAAAAGCTAACATACTAGTAGTTCTGCTAGTAAAGTTTAGATAACATTTAAAATTTGATGATTGGCTAAAGATGTCCGCGAGTTATATATATATATATATATATATATATATATTTTTATAATCTGTTTTAAACCTAAAAAAAAAAAAAATAATAAAACACAGGCGTGTACTTTTAAATTAAGCTAATTTTGTTTAGCTGTGTGCATTATTATCGTTGACAGGTGTATAATTTTTAAAATAAAGTATCTGCAAAAAGCAAAAGATGGCAATAGCACATGAACTAATTGTCTAGAAACGCGTGATTACATTTATGATATAACTATGACGTCACATGAATTTATGAACTGATTGGCTGGAAACATGTGACAGAAGTTATCCTGGGACTATGACGTCACATGAATTTAGTCTATTGGGAGGCTTGCACCAACCTCTTTCCATTACCGATTGTGAGAACAAACACGCCTTATGATTGCGGTTTGCACTGCAGCCTCGAGGGCTTCAGTGCAAAAGTTATTGTATGAATCGCAATAATCTTTATCTGCATCTACCATTTGTCGCTGTCCGCTGCAGAAGAATTTTCATTCGCTAGTGAGATTACTGTTGACAATAATTGTATTTCTTAGACCTAGAGTTTGAAACCAATTAAAGCAGACGATAAATTTTAGTTAAAAAATTATGGATATGCGAGTAAATTTTCTTGAAGTCATACAGTTACTACCAATGCTTCCTTAACACAGGTCCGGGGTTCTATCCTCGAGCTGGGCAAGGTTGATTCAGCCTTTCATTCCATCAATACCAAGCTTGCTTGGTGACTAAACACTGAGGGTTTTTGCGTCAGATTGACCCCCTAACCGGAACATCTGCTCATGCACCTCAGCGTTCAAGGTCACGAATACTGAGATTGGCACAGTAGGCCTTGGCTCACATGGGCTATTGCACCACTGAGTTTAGTTTTAGTTTATTTACTACTAAAGTAGGCATTTTTCTCAATGCAATTAACAATTATTATACATTTCTCTCTAGTCATTTTAAATGTATTATTATGCACAATATTATTCCCTTACGCAATTTTAAAAAAATATGTAACGTATATTATCTGTAACAGTTTATTCAACTAAAACTTAAAACAATATTAAATTTACATTTCTTTTTAGTTATGATAACAATTGGTCACTAGATAAGTATTTCTTTGAAAAAAAGAAGAAAAATTTTTTCATTGATATGTAATATAAATATTTCTGTTTTTAAAAGTGCTTTTACTGAGTTTAAACAGCAATATTTTTTAAATGCAAGTAATTGCATTTTGCTGAAGGTAATACGTAACAGAATATTCCTAACGAATCAAAAAACAATAATTGACACTAAACAATATCTAAAATGTTTGTAAAATGCAATATCTACACTAAATGCTAATTTCCTGAAAACTAATTGTAAAAAAGGTTAATATTCATTCTGTACTTCTTATAAAATTTTAATTTTCGAAATAAAGTGAAATCAAAACACTTTATTTTGCAACTCATGAATGAAACTTTTTTTTTAGCATAAATTTAATTGCAGATCATTTTTTGGCATTATTTTTACTTCCAAACATGAACAAAAATTACGTTTTTATGTCTTAAAAATACAATTGAGTAAAAATAAAAAAAGTGATTCAACAGCGACAGGACAATACTTCAAGTCCAAATCGTTTTTCTTTGTCTAACTTGTAAAATATTCTTATTATATTTTAACCAAATCAAACTTAACAAAATCGAATAAATTTTGCAAAAATATCTTGAAAAGAAAGGATTTTTCAAAAAATGAACTGAAACCAGATATAAATAGCAACATATTCCCCATATAATCGAATTACATTATGTGTTCCTCTTTCAGACAAATAGACTCGACCAAATAAAATAAAAAAAGGGCCTAATCGGGTTTCCCAATTTGCATATAAACGATGAACATATGCTGGATTAATTTGCCATAGATAAACAGAAAAAAAAAGGAACTAAAAACCAATAAAAGAATTAAGAAATCACAAATAGAAGATTCCCTTTTTTTAGAACGAAGGAAAATTCTGGACATCTTTAATTTATTAGTTTCTTACTATATTGACGATAAAGGACCATTTATCTAGAATAAAAGCCCTTTTTTTCCCTCCTTTTATCGGGTATGTGAGAGTGGAGTCCATAGGAGCGGGGTTGATGAGAAAGCAATAACAGAAGTTCTAGAGGTATAAGAAGGGTGAGAAAATAAATTTAAAAGGATTCGGCTCGTTCGATAAAAATAATTGTTTTGTTTGTATTATTTTTTTCATTTCTCTGGTGTTTCCTTGGGAGGAAGAGTGATATAAAAAGTATGGTTTTTCCCCTATACCTTTTCCAGAGTTAATAGAACATTGGGCATTCTCTATTTTGTATCATATAGAACCTTTTTGTTAAGAATTCAATTATTTGTTCTATGCTTCATAATAACATTATTCATGAAATATTTGAATAACTCATTTGCATCAGAATATTCATTTTTTTTTTTTAAAAAAAAGACATCTTTGGAGTTTGAAATATTCACTCTATGTACATTCGCGAGTAACAAAGAACAATAAGAGGCCCTTAACGACTGGCCTGAATAGGGTTTACTTTTCATCCCAGTCGTCTAAGGCGGGAGCGGAGTAGCTGCGAATCAGTAGATCAGTGGTTCAAATAAACGCCCCTGTCAAGGTCAACGACTAGTTGCCGAAGAATTAATACTTGTAAAATATCATTAAATTCTGTGGCAGCTGTTGATCTTGGTATGAGTGATTTTATTTGAACCATTTAATTGCAGCCAAAAGCTACGCTGAGCTCACGAATACGACGGAAAAGAATACCTATTTAAGTCAGTCGTTAACTCTTTAACTGTCAAGTTATTTTGATGATTTGGATACACAAAATGTCAAATTTTTTGAACCAAAGAATTTCTAACCTTTGAAGTCTTCAGTAAAGTGCTGCCATCTATTGAATTGAGCGCACGTTAACTTTTCCCGAGAATCAGTCGTGTTGGACAAAGAGATGAAGCTGAAATAAACGTCTCCCGATAAATATTCGGGTAAAACAATACTATGCACTAAAAAAAATTACCCCGAGTAACACTCGGGCGTGATATTTTCGAACACCAGTGCTATGCCCGAGATCATCTCGGGCATGACAGTTAAAAGGTTAAACGCTTTTATTCCTATCCTTTGTTGTTTGCGATTTGTGGCAAAAGAGGCTACTGCATACCCCCTTCTAGTGACAAATCACATTTTGGCTGTTGCTAGAACTTTTCTGAGTGATATATAGAGAAGGTCGTTTTCCCGCCATTACTATACAAATGTACATCCCCTGTGAATTCAAGTTTGATTAGAACGTTTTCTGTTGACGTTGTGGGAAGTCTCTTCTTGCTGTGGCAGATTTGGTTTACACGTGTGTGGTTGCCGTTTGAATTATTAGCTGTGATTTATTGGGATTGTCTTAGACTCTCCACATAGTGTGTAATTAACTAGTTGCGTTAGGCTGTGATGCCAACTAGTGTCCAATATTAGGGTTATTGCTTCTGGGACAGCTGTTTACTTTAGTATGAGGGATTTTATCTTAACCACCTCTTTGCCGGTTCGCAGCATTGGATGACTGAAGTGAAAATTAATCCCTTTTCAAGTCAGTCGTTAAGTGCTTTTATTTCTATCCTTTGATGTTTGCAATTCGAGAGAGAAGGGGTTGTTATGTTACTTTTTTTATTCTTCTTCAGGCTAGAACTTTCTATTATGCAATACTTTCTTTCAGAACCACTGTTTCCGACGGAGTATTCACTATTGAAATTTGCTAATTTTTCTACGTTTCATAACACTTTTCTTTGAATCTTTGAATCGAATAAATGTATTAAAATATCTGTTTTTAAAGTACGCTGTATGGCAAAAAAAGAAACGTTCCAAGAATTAGTTATCCAAAAAAAAGAAACTGTTGATGTAAAGTATATGTACTAGTAACAAAAAGAAATATCATATGAATTAAATATTTTATTATGGAAATAAAGTAACAAACAAAACAAAACAAAAAATCAATAATGCGCTCTCCCACCCCTGGCCCTGATGCAAGTTTTTAATTGGCTGAACATTGATTCGTTGAGTTAATGGATGTCCTTGAGATACACGTTCCACTTTCCAAGTCAGGTTCCTGTAATTCACGGAAGATTAGAGACGCATGCTTATCATAGCCCCAACTATTTAAGATAGATCAGATAATAGCATTGATGACAAATGCTGGAGATGTCCAGGAGTTCATGAAAGGAAGGGCAACACTACGAGGGTAGAATCTCATCGACAATCGCCCCCCCCCCTCCTGCTGTGAGGGTATCACGGATGAAATAACAAGGGGTTGACTGTCAATATACATCGACTATTCCTATCCCAGAATGTCGTACGACAGCCGTGTGATTATTCCTACGTTATCCTTGACGTCTCCAGACACGTCTTCCCTCGTCATCGGGACTCGCTTTGAAGCCAGCTCATCGATGAAAGCAAATCATTTCCAATTCGAGAGATACCCAGGGGAATGTGTATAACAACAATACAAGCATGCCTGTCAGTGTGCAGCAGTGAGGGGTAGTCAAAACAATGACTCCGTGACCTCAGTTGTGACGGGCTCACGCGTTTTTTCATTAACATGTCCTTTTGGGTTCTTTGGGGCCAGAAGAAATGGCAGTTCTTTTCCAACCAACCCCAGAAGTAAAACGTGAATGAAAGATGCAAATTAAGAAGCTTTTAAATAACAGAAGTTTAGAGAAAGCGGGGTGGCATTTGGGGAGTGTTATGATAGTCCGTGTTACAAGTGTGAAGAGTATTTCGAGAAGTTAAGTGACTGTCAAGAGAGGTTACCCGTGACAGAGAGCCTTTATTCAAGGTGTATACAATTACACGCCAGTGAACCGCAACTTCAGTTAGGATCAGGTAAATTGCTGCTTCGTTGGACATTAAGGTAGGAGTTACCATTTTAATATTGGGATCTGTGTTTACAATGAAATTGAGCTTAGGCGAGTTAGTTATTGATAGTGGTCCAGGTTACGTTATTTCGGTATTATTATTTTTTTTCGCCACCTTAGATTCTCTCACATATCATATTATTACCTAATCTGTTATTGGGGGTTAGAGTTAAGATCTTAATAAAGTAATATTAAGATTATGTCAGCGTCTGGTTTTTCATTTAATCCTACACCTCTAGCTCACGCTGATTATCTAGGAGAAAGGCACCCAAGGGGTTCGTCCTTACAAGTTGATCGGAAGATCAACATCCCTTTAATGGAATATGGACTCGGACATGAGATTCTGCTTGAACATGGCCCACAACGAAACTTGTAATCAATATCTGCTTGAGCATAGCTGCGGTTGTAGCTTAGTGGTCATGAACACGGACTTGTGGCCGCAGCATGTCAAGAATTCGAGCTTAGTGTCACTGAAGACCCACCGTATAGACGTTTTAAATCTGATGCGCGGGAAACCTGTCGAGCCTCTCAAACTCCTCTCGCTGGCATGGTGTGGATATTCAGAGACGATGGTATGAGCTCAGGTGTCGTCGTCACTTGAACGTGGATTAAAATTATGGAGCCCATCACCAATAGTCCTCCTGTTGTCTTATAGTGCGAATTAATAAACAGTGACTCACTCACTTACTGCTGGAACATGACTGGCAATGAAACGTGAAATTAATAACTTACAAGAGGATGGCATCACTAAGGAAATTCATTTTGGGGGAGACTTGGTGTAATAGTAGTACTCCTTTAGGATATTCAACCCTCAATGTAATTCCGTCGAATGCCCAGTCAATTCGAATTAAACAGTCCTCGAAATTCATGCTTACCTTTTATATTTTACCTTTTATATATTTTTTATTTTATTTCCTCCGAATTGACTGGCCATTCGTCGGAATTACATTAAGGGTTGAATATCCTAAAGGAGTACTAATATTACACCAAGTCTCATCCCCAAATGAATTTCCTTAGTCGTGCCTTCCCCTTGTTAGTGGCATAAACCTGTGGAATATTTTTCCATTGTTGTCGTAGTGATCTACTACTCAGACCTGTGAAATGAAGTATATATGATTATTATATTAATTTCCCAATTTGTCTTTAATATTTAACTATCATTAGAGCCATTTATATATATACCAAGCATAAATATTGCAAAACATTCATAGAGTAATTTCCATTCATTCCGTGTACACTGTTGAATGTTTACGTTCATTTGTAGAATTCCAATTCAAGACGCCATTTTGTTAAAGATAATTAAACTTTAATGTATAAACATGCATATCGATTATTTATTCTATTCAAAGTATAAAAAGTAGAATAGTTCATTTTCAGGCTCGTAGAACTCTTCATCTAAAAATTAAATTTATTTTCTCTACTCTTCCAATCATAAATCGTTTGACTAATAATAATACTCTCTCATGAAAACAATTCTTGCAAACGATCCGAATATATATGTATTTATATTGAAATGATAAAATAAATTCTTAATTTCATTTCAATTCATGCTAAAAAAGTTTCATAATTCAAAGAGAGAGAGAACTAATCTATTTTATACGTGCTTTATAAATAATTCAATTTTAAATGAAGTTTTCTAGAATCGCAGTCACGTAATCATACCTTAACAAAGTTTCCGTAAGCTGTCATACAAAAATAAATTCAAAACATACAAAAAGAGATTTAGTTTTGTCTTGGGAAAAACTTTTAATTTTGTACGTTCTGTTGATTCCTTTTTTTTCTTTTGTAATTTGATTTTAGAGTTAGCTTAATCGTATTTCTAAGAACTCTTTTTCTAGTTACTTGTAAATTAAATTTGATCAAACACCTATATATTACTATTTGGTTTTTCTTACACGAAAATATGCATTTGAAAATAATTTATATAAGTAATGCATAGCAGAATATTCATTTGAATTCTTATTTTGAGCTACAAAATTCATGCAAAATTCATGCAAAAAAAAAAAAAAATCGTGGAAAATATTTGTTTCGACTGTACTGTGTATATGTAAATACGATTTCAAAAGAAAATTTATTTTATCTATATTATAAAGTAAAATAAAGTATAAATAAATGATGTATATATATTTAAGTATTGAAAAAACTCAAAATGATTTTCACCCTTTAAAAAATTTTGACAGAATTATTCCACGATACCTAGTGGTGCCATAACTCTGAAATAATTATTAAGAAATTAACATAAAAAATTTGGTACTTACGTACTATCGCAACGATGCCAATGTTCAAGATAACTTGACAAGTTGGCAACCCAGATTTTGCATGAGTACACGCTAGTGTGTCGTACACGGTGAAACAACAACTATGTGCTTCGTTTCATATAATGTCGCCAATACGGTTGTGATAATACGTAAGTACCAAAACTTTTCCATCTAATGTAAAATTAAATGTTTTTACAGTTTTATTTTTCCTTCAAATTTAATACATTGCACCTTTTATTCAAAATAGTCATCTTTCGACTTCCCACATGCCATAAGTCTCTTAGGCCAATCATCTATTGACGCACGGAAGATCTCCTTTGGAATTTCGATCCCTGCTTACTTTTAAAACAGTTCGATTGGAATGCCGTGTTTGCTATACTTTTACCTCTAATACAGATCACAATTTATTGTCAACAGGGGTTTACAGCAATGGTTGTCAACCTGTGGGGCGTGAACCCCTAGGGGGTGCGCGAGCATATCGAAAAGTCGAAAATAAAAGATTATTTAAAAATTATTAATTTATTGTAATGAAAAAAAAAACAAAATATATATTCTGACATAATGAAGTATATATTTACCCTGATATAATATACTTATAAACGTATTTGTGGTGCATACTGTACTTGAAGATCATACATACTTTATTAAGAACAAGTTTAATAAGTATTTGTGACTTCCATGAGCTTTTAAAAGGAAGGTGTAAAATTGGAAATTGACACTCTAATTTGTGGTTCTATATTTAACTGACTGAGATCTTCCTTTATATCTTCAAAGCAACCACCTTAGATAATCCAGATGGAGTTGGAATTAATGGAAAATAGATGCTTGAGGAAATAAATATTTAATTTATTTAAAAATTAATTTGTAATCTATCCCAATTTAAAAATTAGAATTAAACATAATACTTATCCTATTTAAAAGTAATTTATTTAAAAAAATTTACTTAAAAGTAACATATACAATATTTAGTACCTATCTTGATATTTTGAATGTTTTATAATTAAGATCATATTTTAGCTTTAGCGTCAAAGTATACATTATTGCTGCATTGAATACATTGTTAATGTATAGGGGAGAGGGGGAAACGGGATGAAAATTATGATTGAAAATTGAATCACAAGTATTGAAAGTTTGAGAATCATTATAGTATACAGAATTCGTTCTGTGGCCGTTATGAGCATGCCGCCACAACAGTTTTTGCTTTAAAGTACCTTTGGCGCTTCAATTACTTAGTAAAAAAATGCCCTGTTATTCTTCGATGTCTCTTAGTCTATAGTATCTGTTCTCTATGCAACACATTGTTCTTTTTGACACGATTATCTGTTTAGCAAAAAGAAGCTTCTTTTGACAAAAATTTGGCGATTTCTCACCCTGTCTGCATTGACGAGAGCTGGTGTTCTCACCAAACGTGGACGACCGCATCTGTTACGGTCTACAATGTTGTTGGTCTCAGAAAATGTGATTTTGGTTCGATAAATGAATTCTCTTTTAATACCTAAAATAATTCAGAGCCTTAAAAATTTTAAACTGGATCTTTTTTTTTTATTGAAAAAGAGAAATAATTGGTGCACTCATCAGTTCAACATTAATTCTACTGTGATTTATTTAGAACAACATGCTCGAAAGACTACAACTTTTCGAATAATATCACAGGCGGTCTCCAAAGAGGAGACATAAAATCATCTGCTGCTTTTGATTATTAGCAGAGGATCTCAAATTTTTGTATCGGAACTTACGGAACGCCAAGGTATTTTTCTGTGTAAGATTAAAAAAAAAAAAAAAAAAAACGTAAGAAATACTCGTACGTACAAAACAAAGGATGCCCAAATCATTATTTGTTTAAAAATATGAAATTTCAGTTATGTTCACCACTTATTTCCGAAGTAACCCCAATAGTTTTCATTTTCGTTATTGTTAAATATAGAATTGAGTTTCTATTTCATATTTTGAAGTATGCTTAGTGAAATTATGAAACTCTAAAATGGTTATCGTTTAGTCAGTGGTATTATGCCGGATACAATCATAGAGAAACTGCTGAATCAAGATTTGACATTTAATTAAATTTCCAGACATACATAATCAGTTTGATCTACTTAAGATAAATTCAGAAATGATTTGTCATCTGATATGGTATTCCTTTGATGAAATAATCTGTTCCTGTCTACGTCACTTCCCTCGCGCATGCTTAACACGGCATTGGAGTTGTTAAAATAGAAATAGACATTTGGTTGCGAAGAGAGAGATAGATATCTTGAATTTTAGTCAAATAAAACTAAAATCGCTGCAGTGAAAAAGCTTAATCGATATAATTAATGCAATAATTCATTTTAATTATTTTGTTTCACTGTTTTAATGTTTAATTTTATTTTTATATACTGATATTTTCTAAAAGATATGCACTTTCTTTTTATAGACCACAACATCTATACATAGTTGTAATGGCCGCAGAAAGTAATTCATCATTTTCTCGAATTCAGAATTGGTGTTGCTTCCGTGGAGTCCTGAAGCCAATGAAAAATCACCATATAGTGAAAATGTTGTATGTTAAATCTGTCGAGGATAATAGTCTACTCGTAGACGCGGAGTGGAAGTTTGGAAGGTAGGGTGTCCGCTTCGATGTTATTTTCGTCATTTTAGAAGGCTTTAAAATTACGAGGTCCTTCACCAGTACCCCTAGTGCTCCTCTAAAGTGCGTCGTTAATGTTTATCCATCAATCAGTCAGTCAACAATTCAGTTGTGAAAATGACACTGAAATTCATGTTATTCACACATGAAAGATTTTCAATTTCTCGAATAGGAAATTACGTTTAGTGTATGAAGAAGTTAAACTGATGGTATCAAAACTCCATTAAATAATTTCAGTTGTGAAAATGCCCCCCAGGATGTCCTTCCCCTGGATTATCTGCGTGAGCTAGAGGTGTAGGTTCAACTTAAGAACTAGAAGTTTGCATGTTCTTAAAATATCTTTGTTAAGAACTTAAACTTAAGCGTTTAACATATTAGATAATAATATATATGAGAGAATCTACGATGAACAAACACACAATACAAGTAATACCGAAATAACGTAACTCGGACCACTATCAATATCTAACCTATCTAATCTCAATTCCAATAATATTGCGTCTTAATATTAAATAGTCAATCCTACCTTAATCCAATCATTGATCCGATACTATGGAAATTGCGTCTTTATTCGAGTGCAATGGTATGCACCTTGACCGAATGGCTCTATCTTCGGGATAACCTATGTTGACTGTCACTTTTCACGATTGTATCACTATCTAACGTAACATTCCCCAATTTGCCATCTCACTTACTGAAACTTCTGATATTTAAAAGATATCTAATTTGCATCTTTCCTTCACGTTTCACTTCTTGGGTTTTGGTTGAAAAAGAGTTACCATTAATCTTGGCCCCAAAAGAACCCAAAGGACATTTTAATGAAAAGACGCGTGAGCCCGTCACACAGTTTTAAAAATTATCGTAAGTTTAACAAATATAATAAACTTAAGATAACGGAAAATCAAAACCTCCAGCATCCATGGAGTAGTCTAGTGCAGTACTTTTCAAACTTTCAATATTTGCGACCCAATATTCATTCATAATGTTCCCTCCTTACAATAACAATGTATTGAATTCAATAATACTATACTTTGACGCTACAGCTACAATACAACTTCAACCCCTTAAGTGCCCCAGCATATATAAACGTCTCTCTCAGCCGAAGCGTTAATTGCTCCAGGCGTATATATACGGCTTTCCTAAGTTATGGTATGGACGCATTGCTATCCATAAAAATATTCCGAAGGTTTTGGAATGCAATAAAAGAACCTCAACAGTGTTTGCGAAGCATTTACTTATTTCAGAGAGAAGGTTTTTTACTTATTTTTTCCTTTTCATCCCCCAATATATTACATAAGCGCGCCTAAGAAAACGGTGGCTTTGGGGAGCGAATCGCATAACTTTTATTCGGCAGTTAAGGGGTTAATTATAAACTATACAAATTATCAATATGAATGTTAATTTTTGTATGTAATTTTATATATTACAAGCCAATGGGGTCACTGATAATTATTAAACGTTCTTTACTTAGTATTGGTAAATTAATTATAAAATTGTACAATACTGATACATTTATAGATGTATTACATAAGTGCAAAGGTTGTGTATTTTATATTTTATTATGTCAGAATGTATTTTGTTTGTTTACTTTCAATAAATGAATAATGTTTTAAATAATCTTTTCTTTTTAACTTTACAACATGCTCACTTCCCTTCTACAGATATCACGCCCCCTAGAAGGCGCGCACCACAGTTTGAGAAACGCTGACCTAGTGGTTATAGTCACGCACTTGTGGGTGGTGTGTCATGAGTTAGAGTCCTATTGCCACTGAAAACTGGTATTGTAGATGGGCCGATGTAAATTAAATGTGTTCGAGGATCTAAGTCCAGTTAGAGTAGTATAGACGTTTGGAGAGAGGATGCCAGCTCTTGTTTCATCTTCGCCATTTGACAGTGGCTCAGAATTACGAGGTCTCGTGTTGCCTCAAAATGCGACTTAAATTACCAGTTTAAACAAAACTAATATCGTTATTGAATGGTAGCGGTAACCTGATCATCACGGTCATGAGCTCATGGCCAGCTTGGTCGAGTCCTGATGCCACTGAAGAGCCGTGTTGTAAAGTAGATATTTACGTAAAATCGTAAGTGACTGGAGGTTCTCTCGTTGTGTGGTATAGAAGTTAGGAGAGTGGTGTGTCTTCTCAAGTGTCATGCTCTTCATTTGATAGAGGTTAAAAATTACAAAGCTCTCGTGTTCCTAGAGAGTGTGGCATTTATAAATGCTCACTGACCCAACATCCTTGGACAGCCGCCCATTCAGTATAATGGTTAGCGACGCTCACTGCTGTGCCGCAGAGCCTGGGTTCGAATCTTGGAGAAGACTTGGGTGTTTGTAAATACGTAGTGCCTTTGCGGCCTAACAGGGTACTCTAAATAGCTGTCTAGCTGAAAGTCCTCTCCTGAGGTTGGTGGAAAAGGAAGAAAGATGGGAGGCCTCTGACCACCACTAGGGAGTCCTCCCTTAAAATTGGGATGAAAATGAGCTAAATCGAACTGTCACCTGCAAGGG
>BMAV01026764.1:45408-56514 GCA_019973955.1 Trichonephila inaurata madagascariensis | reverse complement strand
CCCACCCCCCCAAAGTCCTTGATTTTTTCCGCTTTATTATAATTCTAAGTATATAGTACGTAAAATTTAACTAAGTATTTGTTATTAATGATCAATTTTATTAATTAACGCTAATTATTTATTCAATACTTAGTTTTTTACTGTGTTTTGTTCTCGAAAATCGACAAAATCAAAAGGAACATGATACAAGATTGGTGAACTTTCGATCCCGGACCTGAATATTCCTTCTGAAATATTCCTGTGCGCTACTACTGTACTCGGATACCTTAATAAATTGTGAAAAGGAAAAGACACTCTCTAGAGAATATAACATTATAAGTATGCAAATTTAATTGAGAGGTAAGAATGATAAATCATTCATTCGCATGCAGAACCTAATTGTAATAAATGAGTTAATTGATGCCGTTCTAAAAAATATCTTTATCTTTACATATGTAGATATTATAAAATTCAGAGTTTTATGTTAATGTCTATATATACCAGAGATTGGCAACCTTGCAGCTGCAGTGTGCCAAACTAATCTGCCAATATGATTCGGGAACCCACACAGAAATAAATATTTTAAGCATTTGATTCCCTTGGCTATGTATGTTGAGTTAGGGAACAGACCGCTGATAAAAGAGTTTTATTATATATTAAAATTATGTTTTTCTAAGAGATATTTAGCAACATAAAAATAAATGTAATGCAGTGCTTCTCTCAAACTTTCAATATTTGTGACCCAATTTTCAATCACAATTTTCATCGCGTCCTTACAATAACAATGTATTGAATTCCTTAATAATGTGCGTTGACGCTAAAGTTACAATAAGGCCGTATAAGTTAGCAAGATGAGTATTATTATTTTTTGCAAGCGCGTGGAGTCACTTGTAATTATTAAAGCTGTTCTTAATTTAGTATTGATAAATTAAGTATATCAAATACATTGTGCAGTACTGATACATTTATAAACATATTATATCAGTATAAATGCGTATTTTATTATTTATTATGTCAGGATGTATTTTGTTTCGCTTCCTTTCAGTAAATCAATGACTTTTTAAATCTTTTATTTTCTATAAGCTCACACTCCCCACTTAAGTTTATCACGCCCCCTCTCTAGGGGGGGGGGCTCGCCCCACAGTTTGATAAACACTTATATAATGTGTAATTATTTTTTCATTATAAATAAAAATTGTAAATAAACTATGTATCTTTTAAAAACATGTATTGAAATACGAAGTAAACAATATAAAATATAATTTTTCCTTCAATGTAGTTAAAAAAAAATTAAATTTTTTATCTCAGAACTTTTTTCTGCACCCTTCTACTTAATATCGCAACAGCAATGGTATAATTCACAACTCACAATGTGCCGCATGATTCTGACTGTTCATTTGATAAACAACTTTGTGGACTCAAAATATTTTTTATATGAGAAAAATATAAACCAAAAGTGGAAAGCAGAGTACGAGAAAAAAAAATTTCTGTAAACAATAAAATGTCTCCAGCAATGACACCCAGCAATTTAAATAGTTGCCAATTTATCGTTAGAGTTATCTTCCAGAGTTTTTCGTAATTCCTTAAATTTTGCTTTCAAGACTTCTGAAGGGGTTAGTTAATAAAATTCCATTTAAAAATTATTATTTTCCAGCCATTCAAAAAGTTGACAAATTTGTAGTGTGGTGTAAAGCGCCGCTGAGAATTGCAACACGGGGCAAATCTGAAACACGTGCCATAGGTTGCCGATGCCTAGTTACACGTATGTTTTTTTTTTTTTTTTTTTTAAAGAAAAACTTAAAAATAACTTAAATTTAATTATGAAGGAACTTTAAAAATAGTTTTTCAATTTGAATGAACTTATTTTAATGAAAGAAAGCAAAACAATTTCTTAGCATAAGGTATTAAAACAAACATACAATTCTTAAAAAAAAACATCACCTATAATAAAATAATCTAAAAGTACTGCTTTTATAAAAAAGAATGAATTCGGGAGTTTGATGATTTCTAACAAAATACTATACAGTAAGCCCTAATTTAAAGTTTCTATCTATCTAATCTTATCATTACGGAACAGATCAAATCAAAATCGAACAATTTTCATTCGAAATAAAAGAACAAAAATTCTTCGAAACAACCCAGGCATCACCTGAAGACCTTTCACGAGATAAAAATCTAGCAACACCCTCCCTCCAAAATCGTCTTTTTTCATTCCCATCATTTCTGAATTATCTTCCTCCTTGGAGATGGCACCCACGGTACCTTCCTGCGAAGCCAACCCTAAAATTACCTCAATCATTGAGATGCAAATTTCACTTTTGAACAGCAAATCTCCCGAAGTTCCATTTCCACCTCAATTCAGAGAATTCTGGACTTCTCACCCACCCTCATCTTCCATCCATTCGAATGAGATTCTTCGCGGCTACCCCCTTTCCATCCACCACCCTTTTCCGCCCCTCCCCCCTCAGAGCCACTTCTATTTCTTTTCTTTTTGACGCTTGAAGATTTGGATAGTTAAGGACATATATAGGTCATTTGCGGAGTATTGCCTGAAAGGAAGATTGATGGCTCTTCCTAGGGCGCAGATTTTCCCCCGACTCCAGAGGGGGGTTGTTGGGGGTGTAGTGTTTCAGTTTGTGCCGTTGACGATTCTTGTGGGTGTTAATTGTACACTGGAGAAATCGAAACCCAGAATTGTGCAGAAGTTTAGGAGGTAGGAACAATTCTCGTTTGGGGTGATTCGAGTTTGTCACTTGAGTTAAGTGTTGTAGCTTTTGTGCGTTGGAAATGACTCATTATTTATAGTCAAGTGTAAGTGGTAAGACAGTTGAAGGTATTCATTAGTGTTTAAGTGTCCTCCTTTTTATGGGGACTCTGTAGAGTAATGAGTGAGGCGGTGATGATATGTGAACTTCGATTTTCGCTTGAAAAATCGTTGTTTTGATGAGAGGGTGACGTTCTGATTTCTGAATCATCCTCGCTGAATTGACAATGTAATGATGGTATTCGTCAACTCTGAGGTAGAAATTTCCTTTCGTGAATGAAAAATGATGATGTTGTTGTTTAAATGAAGATAATTTCCATCATTATTTGTCTTTTGTTTAATTTCATACGTAAATGAACTTCTAACATTCAATATGCGAGATGAATTGTACATTAAAATTATCGTGGTAATATGGCTATTAATATTCATCATAAAGTCAATAATTCGGGGAACAATCCATGTAGTTTTGGTATTTATTTCATGAATTATCTGCATTTAAAAAATTCAATTAAATATTTGGAAATTTTTTACAATTTCGTTCATTTTTATTACTAACTGTAATTTCCAACTACAATTGAGAAGTGTCTACTCATTCTTTGGTGAAAACTAACTTGAATTAATTATTCTAAATCTTATTGAAAATATTATTTTTCTTTCCAATTTTGGAAAAATTATCTACCATATATAACTGACGTTCCAAAACTAAATAAATAAATAAATAACACAATGACATCTTATGTATCTCTGCTAGTTAAACTTTCAACTCTGGAACTCTTTCTTTCAGAACATCCAACTCAAGGTTTTGGATTTCTGTTGTAGAAGTTTTTAACATTTAAAGTAATTTATTTGTTCGTGAATTTTATTTCCAGATTTATTTAATTTAAAGATAACTATGGTAACAAAACAGAGTAAATAATATATGCATGAAAAAATCTATTAAAAAAAATTGCTAGTTGGTGAGAAAAAAATAACACGTTCTTGATTAAAAATGAAATTCCCAGATGGTTAATTTTACTTAATCAATCGATACTTTAAAGAAGAAAATAGCCGTCAGACGTACAAAAGTCACGTGATGTAAAATATTGCAATGTTACATTAAGTAATGACATATCTACTCTTGGCTGGTAAAAAATTCAATTTTATTGTTGAATTTTTATATAAGCAGTAATTATTCTAATTCAATTCAAGATAGATTAATTTTTACTTCCTGAGAAATTCAATTCACAATAATTACAAATAAATGAATGTCATTCAAATCTACGATATTCACTTAAGAACATTTATGTATAAGTATTTTTTAAAATATACTAAACTGAATCTAAAGTCAGTGGCACAAAAACCCATCAGGACCAAGACGTACTGTTTCCATCTCAGCTTTCATGACCTTGGGCACGGAGATGCATGAGTAGATGTTCCGGTCAGGTGGTCAATTTGATGCACCTTCCACCCAGTGTTTAGTTCCCAAGCAAGCTTGGTGCTCATTTATGGATTCACTGCAGGGAGGGAAGTCTGAGTCGATCCTTCCCTGCCCGAGATTTGAACCACAGACCTGTGGCGTGGAAGTGCGATTTTTTTTAAAAAATATACCTTATTTTAACATTTGCCTTACACAGAGAATAAATAAAAATTGCCACTTCACTACTACTATCAAAACTTATGCCTTTGTTGGTCCTTTAATCCTCAAGTTTCTTTTCCACCACCACGGGAAACATTTTTCACCCTTCTAATTTTCAATTTAATCAATTACGCTTATTCATTATAAAAATTAATTATTATTATTTAGCTGGATCGAAGCTTAAACCCTAAAATTTTCATGGTCCAACTGGTTTTATAATTGTAATGAATATCATTCTGATTTGAATATTTTCCTTTCTTCTTTTTTACTTTCTTTGGAAACAGAATATAATTTTGTGGAAACCCTAAAACAATTCGTTCCAAGAATTGGTTTAAAAAATGTATAGATAATGGGCTGAATTAATCTTACCTCCCTTAGTCACATGATAGCTACAAACATGTGTTTCCAGTCAATTAGTTCATAAATTTATGTGACGTCATAGTCACATTAGTACAAACGTGTGTTTTACAACCAATCAGTCCATAAACTTATGTGACGTAATAATCACGTGATAAATGCCATCTCCTGTTTCCGGCCAATCAAATCATGCACTTCACTGTTGCCAATTCTTTTGTTAAAAAAGTATACATTTGTAAACAATATTAATGCACAAAGGTAAATAAGTTGTATTTGATATAAAAGTACCCGTATAATAATTTTTGTTTTTAATTTTGAAAAACCTTTTTGAAGAATCTTCATACTTGAAACTTTCTATCCAATTTTCACATATGAAATTTTATCTAAATTTTGCTACTGCAATAACAAATACGAAGTCTTATGTCAGTTTTGAATTCAATAGACAGCACGGGATTGTGTTTATCATGTGACCTCAATAAACTTAGCCAATTGAAATCTGAGAAATTTTTTGTTTGAATTTCGGAGACATCTAAAAATGTGACTGATATATTTCTTTTTTTGTAAAAAATTTCCTGATTATTTTGTATGATTCAACATATTGTTACAATGTTGAAAACTTTTATCCCCTTTTGATGATATTTACCATCTGACAGATGAAACAATTGCAGCAACAATACGTGCCTGTTAGGCGAGCCAAATGATTATTTGGCATCGTTCCCAAAGTTGATCACACATCTCTTTACCCCATATAGAATGTTCTGGAGCTCGGTAACAAATTAGATTTCCTCCAATGATAAGAACTTTTTCTCCCCCCCGTGTTCCAATCTATTGTCAGGAGGAGCGTTTTCATTAGCACCACAATGTCCAAAAAATTAGAGTGCAAATGGCTTCAGAGGGGTTTGGCTTTTTTGGGATTCATGAGGCTTTTATTTATTAACCGAAGCCGGTATCAGGAGATTGCACCAAAGGCTTTCAGGTCTATTTGCTCTTGATATATTCACTAGTTGCAATTAAAAGTTTGCAATAAGTCTGTAAGTTTTCTCAGAATGAATAGAGAAATAAAGCTGCAGTTAGTAATAAAACAATATTTATATTTTTAGCTATAGGGATAATGAAGTTGTTTGTTTAAATTAAGATGTGTCTGACTGAGTAGAAAACCGTTAATTTTTGAAAAAAAAAAACCATATTAATGAATGTGATATTTAGTGACAGTTGAATTAAATTATACAAATAAAATTGTTGTATGCATATTATTACTTGAAGAAGTATTTAACTGCAATTTTTTTTTTGACGAAAAATGAAGAAAGAATGCCCATTTTCAAAGCATTTTCTTTGTATGAAAAATGCTTCTACAATAATATCATGTTTATGTATAACTTAGGATTCTCTGCAGAGACTGGACTAAAAGATTTTAAAAGTTCACATTATTATCAGAGTTACGATCAGTTGAAATAATAACGGGTTCTGCTTACTTTATTATCTTGATATATGAGTAAATTCACTTCTAAATTATAGGCTTAAGAAGTCCGTATTCAGTCTCTGAAGAAAAACCTCTTTTAGGCAAATATTATTGTAGAAGCATTTTTCATATAAAAAGAATGTTTCATTCGTGCATTTTTTTTTTTTTTACCAAAAGTGGTCCTTAGATAATTTTTTTGTAATTTTTTAAAAAACAATTTTATGCGTATATTTTAATTCAACTGACACTAAATATATACATAAAAAAACACTGACGTAGCTAGTTCTGAGTGGGTCCCGTATCAAATATCCATCTGTGCTTTTTTTAGATATGAAAGCCTTATTTGTGGTACTGTAGTTACACATGTTGGACCCCGTGTAACTTGGGAGCCCCGTATCATTGATCCAGCTTATACAGTGGTAGCTACGCCCCTGATAAAAACAATATTTATGCGTTTTTCAGGATCACTGTTGTGCACGAAGTCAGTCACTTTAAGGTATCCGACTACGTTCGGAACCATGATTTTAAAAAAGCACATAAATGTATAATTTTCATGATATTTAGTGTCACTTAGATTAGAATACATGTATAAATATGTTTTAAGGCCATTATGACAAAAAAAAAAAAAATTATTTAAATACAATATTTTGGCAAAAAAAATTAACTTAGTATAACCTTTTTTATAGATGTTCTCCTTTTGTAAAAAATGCTTCCATTGCATTAATATTTTGCATGTATATAGCTTAGACCTCTGTACAGAGACTCAACTATGGTTTTTGAAAAATTGACATAATAAAATTAATTATTAATAACAAATATTTAATTAAATTTTACGTATTATATACTTAGAATTATAACCAATCGGAAAAAAATCAAGGGCTCTGGGGGAAGGATCCGGACCCCAAGGATCCCCCCCTTGTGTGCGCCACTGAGCGACTTTCAAGTTATGCGTTTCAATAATTCTAGTTGAGCCTCTGTACAGAGGTCTGAGCTGAATACAGGCAAAATATGAATACAATAGAAGCATTTTTTACAAAAGGAGAACATTTGAGAAAAAGGTTATTCTAAGTTAATTTTTTGCCAAAATATTGTATTTAAAATTTTTTTTTGCCATAATGTCCTTAAAACAATTGTATACATGTATTCTAATCTAAGTGACACTAAATATCATAAATATTATCCATTTACACGCTTTTGCAAAATCACGGTTCCGAACGTAGTCGGATACCTTAAATAAAAATTATTACATGCTATTTTCATTATATATATATATAAACAGCTTCAAATACAAAAAAAATATAAAAATTTTTACTGTACAAAACAGCAAAAGTGCTCATTATTATAAACTTCAACTTTTCTTGTTAACCGATGAATTTAATGGATATCTTTAAATTTCTGCTGTTGTCTTATTAAATGAGCCTCACAGAGAATAGAACGCATCTAAAGTTCACTGTTTGATGTAAATCGAATTATTTATAATCCTCCTTTACATGCTGTGTACCGTTCGATCTTCAAACGGATATTGGATTTCAAGATGGAAGCACATCGTTCTAATAATTGAAATTGGTTTCGGAGAATCGTTTGATGGGGGCAACTAATGTAATTTTAATGTTTGTTATTAGACGCTATGTTTAAAGTAATTGTTCATTACTTGAAGCCCAACGTAATAAGGATTAGAGAGTTCATTTTAACAATGATCTCGGTGCATGTAAGCTCTTGAACAAGTATATGAGATAATAATGTAATATAATTGTCTGCATCTTTTAATGGTTGATCTTCAGAGATAAGTAATTGTCACTGAAGTTGAATTCGTAAATCTTTGCATTAGAATTTCGTTAGTATTGCTGGTATAAATAGAAATCACAAGCTATTCATTAAAAACGTTCACTGTATTATTACATAATTTAAATTTAAAAAAAAAATGTATCAATTTTTAATATAATAGTAAATAAAATAGAATATAGAAAAATGTAATTTTTAAATATAAAAATAAATAAAATAAAATACATACAAATAGTATTTTTAAATATAATAATAAATAAAATAGAATATAGAAAAATGTAATTTTTAAATATTAAAAGAAATAAAATAGAATACACATCAAAATAGTATTTTTAAATATAATAATAAATAAAATAGGGTGTTCAAAAATATAAATTTTGAGTAGAACAAGTGTGTGGGGGGAGGTACCATCTGTCCACCTAATGGCGGACCAACTCCCATTGTACAATTTATACAATTGTTCATACTCATTGCTCAAATTGTAAAACTGTAATTTACATGTACTATGTAGAACTAATTTTTTCATTAAATTGTGAGCAGGTAAAAAAATAATAATAAATTTCAAGTCTTCATCTCCACTCACGAAAAACTTTTTTTATATATAGAGAGCATATTTTATGTAATTAATGTTTTATCTTCCTGTGTAAATATTGTTTCACCTTAAAATAGTGTAAATAATCTATATTTGAATGTTTAATACGTTAATATTACATTCTGTTGTATTTATTTTATGATAAGAATTATAATATACGCAATAAATTACATTATAATCCCGTTTCGGTGGAAACTTGACTAAATATTGATAATACGGCCAAGTTGGCATCCTATTTGGCGACCAAATTTGGCAAATTGGTGACCATATGGAGGCTTCTGTAAATAAATGGAGAAATCTATGGCTTCACGATGTAGGACTTGAGTGGATTTTTTTAAGAAAGCGTTCGAGGGCAGGGGAATCCCTAGGCAAATCATTCTTGGTTCCTCTTCAGTTAAATTCAACTTTTTATGACCTTTACCTTATGTATAAATAAATTTGTTACAGCATCAAGAAAAACTTTATATATATAGAGAGAGAGATAATAGATGTGTAAGAATATAGAAAAATATAAGGTTTAATATAAATCAGTAAAATAGATTAGAAAATATAAAAAAAATAAACATAATAATAATTAAAACATATATTAGAAAAAATTTTAAATAAAATAATAAGAGTAGAATAGAATATAAAGTAAAGACAATCTAAACAAAGTAATGAGAAAAAAATAGAACAGATAATGTAGAATCTAGACAGAATAATGAATAAAATAAAATAGAAAATAGAGAATTAGAAGAGGAAAATGTATAAAATAGAATAGAAAATTGAGAATTAGAAGAGAAAAATGTATAAAATAGAATAGAAAAACATAGGATCTAAATAGAATACGAAATCTGGAATCTAAATAGAATAATGAATAAAATAGAATAGGAAGTATAGAATATTAACAAAATAATGAAGAACACGGAATTAAAAATATAAAATTGAACTAAAGAATACAGGATAAACTAAATTACTCGAAGAAAAATAAAACCCACAACTCCAATTGTATCAAAATAATCTGGAACGTTATAATTTTGAAATAACTCATTTCAACAGAACGTAATTAAAAAGAAATTTTAGTATATAATCTAACTTATGAAGTTAAACTCTGTAAAACATTTCGAATATTTCATAAAACAAGTAATATATATATATATATAAATTAAGTCAATTCCTACTTAGATCAACAGAAAATTTTTATTTTAGCTACTTTTTATAAAATTGTTACAATTAATGTAAATATGTACATACATAGGACAGAATTACAACATTAAGTGGTAATTTATTTTTATTAATTAACATTAAAGTATCGTATCGTCATCCAAAACAACCGCGTACATAAAATTTCATTTCAACTGAATGCTTTAAAAAGTGAGAAAAAACCTTTTCAAGTTTTGACACAAGTCGCCAAAAGGATCGCTATGTCGCCAAAAATGATGCCAACGTGGCTGTGTATTAGTAATTCTTTAAATAATTAGTTTTAATCAATTAATTTTTATTAATTATAATTAAAACATTGTATTGTCATCCAAAATAATCATGTATATAAAATTTCAGCTCAATTGAGCGTGTTAAAATGTATTTTACTAACGATTGAAAATTCCACCAAGATAAACAAATAAATAAATAAATATATAGAGAGTGTGAGTTAATAGTAGAAATTGAAAAACATGTGTTTTTTATTTAGGGATAAAAAGAAGAAACAAAATGACAATTCAGTCAAGTGTAGCAAATATTATCTGCTTTATAATTATCTACAAATGAAGCCATAACCTTACTCTTAGCCTTGTGGTCCAGAAACAAATACATTTTAACCTCGACACGCGATTAAGATAATTAGTTGAAGGATCATAAGAGTTCAAACCAATAAATTTGGTGGGGTTAATTCGATTTTCCAACATTTGCGTTTAAAATCTGTGTTATCTGAGCTATCAGTTCTCTTTAATTTCCGTTTATCGGAAATGCATTTCCTAAATTAATTTTCGATATTGCATTTCGAAGCCAGTACTGAATAAATGTTTTTAGATCAAATAATTTCCTCTGAAGGAATTTTGGGTTCTCGCTCTACCTTTATTTAAACATTTTTATGTAGGATTATTGCCGGCTGGGTGGCACAATTAGTTGGACGCTGCCCTTGTACGCCCAAGTTTGCAGGCTCGACCCTGTCCGAAGTCGGTGAATTTTCATGATGCAAAAAAATCGACAACGTCCATTTTTGTATGAGTTTGCGTCATGCTAAAGATCAATTAACAACCTTCCATTCTGTTCCAACCAGTCGCTGTACACGCGTGACTGATTTAAATTCCGTTAACCAAAGCACACACTGCACATTTTGCTGTGGCGTCCACATATTTACTAATGAAGTCAGTGTAACAAGTTTATCGTCTGAGATTTCCAAATAATGCGCGCACGTGCTGCCGATCGGACAAGACCCAAAAAATCTCGAAGGGCTTTCCAATCCACGGATGAACAGTTTAATAATTAGCCATAACTTTTGGATACTTTAAGGTATCCGACTACGTTCGGAACCGTGATTTTGTAAAAGTGTATAAATTGATAATATTTATGATATTTAG
>BMAV01026764.1:13934-37220 GCA_019973955.1 Trichonephila inaurata madagascariensis | reverse complement strand
CTGCAGCATCCATTTTATATTTATTATCTCGATTACTCTTTTGTCCTTCATTGTGTGATTTTCCTGCTGTCTATGTGTTTGTCGAGTGTTATTGTTTGGATGTGATCTCTTGTTAGTAGAGAATTGACCTATATATATATATATATATATATATATATATATATATATATAATAATTTAAGAAATTTAATTTAATTGTAACTAAACGTCTTCATTTGAAATTGTTTTTTTTTAACCTATTTAAAAGACACTGACTTTCTGATTATTTTGTTTTTACCGACATGTAAGAACATCTTAAATGCAAAAGTAACAATAAAAACTACTTTCTGTATACATACAAAGTAATAATAAAAACTTCTTTTACTTATCTCGCATGAAACGTAGTGTGGTAATTTTCTCACCAGTAAAATTCCCAATTATTTCGTTTTTTTTTTTTTTTTCGGATTCAATATCCAATTCAGTGAAGGAAAGCCATTTTACCTTTCCTGTTAAGCCTAAATCTTCGAAACGTATAGTCAATTCGCTTGGGGCAAAAGTTAATTATTACCTTTTTCTCTTCACTGCATGTTTTTTCCAAGCTTCACAATCTACTTTAAAAGAACACTGTGAGTATTATTTCGTGCGGAAAATTCTTTTCTTTGAGTTTTTTAACGTATCCCATTATTATTTCTTTGTAACTAACTCATTCTCTTAGTTAATTAACATCTAAATTGAACTCTTTGTTATAGGGATTTTTTTTGTCTCGTATTTGTGCTGCTAAACTTTGAGCAAACAGATTAAAGAGAGAGAAAGTTAATTTCACGGTTTGGGTTGTGGGTGCTTTTAGTATGTGATTGTTAGCGAGATGAAACAGAGCAAATGTACTGTAATGTGTCTATCTAAGTGTGAAATGTTAAGGTGAAAGTGCATTAGCAGTCCATTTGTGAACGACTCGACTTAAAACGCCGAACGAACTGTGCTCATGGCAATACTCCTCCCGTCGATTTTTCGACAAACACACAAAAAAAAAAATGAGTTCTTTGTAGGGTTTACAATCCCGGTGTTTCGGGATTACATTATTTAAATCCCGGGATTTCGGGATTGCATTATCTAAATCCCAGGATTAGGATTGTACTATTTATTAAAAAAAATACTTATATATTAGCATAGTTGAAATTACATAATAAAACTGGAAAATATAATTAAACAAGTAATATAAAAAAAAACTTAAGTCAATTCCTACTTAGATGAACAAAGAAAAATTATATTTTAGCTACTTTTTATTGAATAGTTGCAATTAATATAAGTATGTATATACATATGATAGAATCACAACATTATAAGTGGTAATTAATTTTTATTAATTATCATTAAAGTATCGTATTGTCATCTAAAACAATTGTGTATATAAAATTTCAGTTCAACTGAATGCTTTAAAACGTAAGAAAAAAACCTTTTCAAGTTTTGACATAAGTCGCCAAAAATGATGCCAACAGGGCTGTATTTGTAATTCTATAAATAATTAGTTTTAATCAATTAACTTTTATTAATTACAATTAATTTATTGTATTATCTTCCAAAATAATCATGTATATAAAATTTCAGCTCAATTGAGCGCTTTAAAATGTATTTTATTAACGACTGAAAATTCCACCAAGATAAATAAATAAATATATAGAAAGTGTCAGCTAATAGAAGGAATTGAAAAATTGGTTTAATATTATTATTTATTGAAACAAATAATAACAAAATTTAATTCATCATAAAAAAATAAATAAAATAGTACGAAATGAAATTTACATTACATAATACATAGTTATTGAACACAATTTCTTGCGTTTCTGTATATAAGCTTTTAAGAAACTTAGCTCGTTTAGCGTTTCATCTGTTAAACCGCTTCTTATTTTTGTAACAAATTGTCCTTCCGAAGAAAATGATCTTTCAGACTCTACACTAATACACTTTATCGTCATTAAAATATGAGCATATTCTTTCCTGATAGTCATAGTCACGACGGATCTCTCCATTTTCAAAAAGAGACATTTCTAATCCAATAAGCTGCATTGCTGCATATCCCTTTTTTGATAGCCTTCTAGTTCTTCTGCTACACTTAATAATTTTTGGGTATAAATTGATTTAGTTATTGAATCAAAGTTTGAGTACATTTCAAGTGTTACCTGATTTGAAATACAGAAGATCCAATTGCGCATGAGCTTTTAGTAATGCAGTGGGATTTGAAGTGTCAAGTCTTTCAAGTAAATCCACTATTAATTCACTCATATAATTGAAAAAAGAACCGTTGCAAAATCTATTTCTTATACGCCGCTGATACCTTTGTGTAAGTATTGCAATAAACCACTTAGATCTGTGCGACGTTCTCCCGTACGAGAAATAAAAGCTGCGTGCAATTTTTTACTTACACACACACAATATTTATAATTGCACACGCACACACACACACAAATTCTTTACGTACATATTTCATAAAAAATAAATATAATTTTTTTTAATAATTAAATTGTTTAAAAAATTTGATGAGAAAAAATTTCAAAATATAATTTAGGCAAAAATCAAATCCCGGGATCTCGGGGCTTCAAACCTTAGTTCTCAGTTCAGACAGGGTCGGAGTCGTATATAGATTGCAAAGTTTCTTTAGGTAATTGAAAACTTTTAAATTTGATATGTTTGATACTGCAACACTGGCTTAATAATTTACCACAAAATCATTATTTTTTTCTGCTCCTTTGTTTTGTTTCACATTCCAACATATTAAAACACGTTTACAATTTATTAAATGTCCTGATTAATTAGATTCGCATTATAGGAAAACATGACATTCTTACTTAAAAAGGGAAGTTTTTTAATATATATGAAAAGTGTGGGGCTATTTAAAAATGTCTTTGATGTGTTGTATAATTTCAGAATATTTCGATAAAAAATTTCAGTAACTACATACTTTTGGGTTTTAATAGATTTTTAATATATTGTTTTTCTCTTTTTCTTTGCAGGTAAGCTCGAAGAGTTTTCCAGAATTTTAACGCATTGCATAATGCCTGTGACGAATTTATCATTATGTCGTAAGTTAAATTTAATATGTTGATGTTTGATCTCTGAAATATTGATCTCTATCAAATTTCCTTTATATATATAGTATTGTTATTTTAAATGATTAGATATATTATCATTTAATCATGGAATCTGCTATTTTATACAATGACTAATTATTTCATGAAATGACTAACCACGTTAGTCAAGGTAGACAAAATCAGCAAATCTGTGCTTTAAATAATTTTTTTAAAAAATAACAATTGTCTAATCATCCCTCCTTTCGTACAAAAAGAAATTTTTAATTTTTTGCATACAAATTACGCTTCGGCGGTTTCGGCTTCTTGCAATTTTAAAATGAAAGTCCCTCATAAAAGTAGCCCCCGTAAGCCACTGCATGTGACATGCTTTATGTTTTGGATAAATTTTAGTAATATTTTCTAAGCAGCAAGTGTTTCTGCATTAAAGTTTTTTTTTTTTTTTTTTGTATTAAAGGATTCAAATGAAGCATTTATTTGTATAATGCACATCTTATACTAATTTCGTTAAAAGATAAATTTATAATGCACGACAAATTTGTTTTACAATTTGCAAGTTTCAAATTTATATACACTGCACACATACTATGAAATAAATATATGTATATTGATATTTACAGCATCATTTCGTTGACTGATACATTTTTTTCTAATCTTACTTTCTGGGAAAGTGAGAAGTTTTATTATTCACTGTATAAATATGAAACACACATATAAAACACATATAAAAACATGAAAGAATAAATAATAATAAAACATTTAAAAAAACACAACATATTAAATATTTAAAAGGAAGAAAATTAATACAATTAAACAAAAATTGAAAAGGTCCCCTTCGAATCACAAAAAAAAAAAAAAGCAGTTTTGGACTTAGGATCGAAAAGTGGGGTTAAACTAGTTTGGTGGTACCAACTTTCTTTCTTCCTTTGCAACTCTATAGGTCAACAAGGGAAAGTCGAAACAAAATATTTTTTAAAAAATCCAAGCAAAAAAGAGTTTATTCAGGTAAAACTTCCAAATAAATAATTAAGAACACTAATGTAAGTTTTGCAGTAAATCAAAAATTCTTAAGAAAAGAATTATATGTTTAAAAAAAATAGTAAAGGAATTTTTTTTTAAATTTTGAATAACTGAATAACTTTGATAGAGCTCTTTTATGAAATGTAAATTAGTAAGAGTACAAATAGTTTTAAAGATTTTTTGTATATAGAAAAGGCTAGTTTATATATCCTGTTTGATACACATAACACTTTAATACGAATTACTTATAATTTATAGCTTATTTGGTACTTTTTATCGAAAATAAAGTTAGTAGATTACATTTAAGAGACAAAATTTATTCAATTAGTTCCTACTAATAGCTTAAAAAGAAAAAGAAGTAATTAAACTATTTTGTTCGAGCTTAGTTTCCTTTGCTCAACTCCGAAAGAACACAACAGAATACGCAAACCGAAGCACACTTTTTTTTTTCCAGTTGAAGAATTCCAGTGAATAAAGAAATCCTACTGAACTTCTCTCTCTCCCAACTGTTTGCTAGGAAAATCCCCCTTTAGTAGAATGATCAATACGAACACATGGCAGAACAAAAATAAAATCAAACTAAGCAAGATAAGAACCCCCATCGAAAAATAAAAACATTTGAGGCATTAAAAGACCCCGCGAAAATTCTTCCCAACAATGATAAAAAAGAAGGGAAAAAATGTCTTTGATAGTGGAAAGTGTCGCTAAAATGCGTAAACTTGCTTTTGCTATCTTATCACTACCAACCGTATGATAAGGGAAAAATGCGTTTTTTCCCCCACACGAAATTCCCTACTGCTTTTTTTTTTTTCACCTTGTGCCGACCTCCTATTCAGATCTTTTATTACAGTAACTGGTTGTAAAGATAACTTGAATACAATTTCGCTGGAAGGCGTTATTATTTTTAGTTTGCTTTTGCACAGAGGCTCGGGTAAAAAGCTATTTATTATTTTGCCACTATTCATTCCACGTCGTTTTGTTGTGCGGCCTCCTGCTGTGCTTTTCTGATTTGCTTATTCGCCTCTTTTCTAAACACATAAAAAGTAGAAAATAAATAGGGGAAAAGATGGGGAAAAAATTATAATAATAAAAAAAATAACGAATGACGAGAGTAAAAAAACAAAAAAAAAGTGAGGATCAATATCAGTTATTTAATTCGGTATTACAACAAACGAAAGAATTCCCGCCAAATGCGTCGAAAATGTGATTCTATTCTGCATTCCATTTGCCATTTTCGTTTGCCATTTTTTTTTTTTTTTAATCTTCGTTTTTTCCATGAATTTTGTTTACATTCTATTCCGATCGACTTATGTCGTTTTATTTGTTTGTTTATTTCGTGCCTATTTGTTACGTCAATATTTTAAAAATCATTTCCTTCTAACTCTGTTCGGACCTGAAATATTTTGGAATAAAAATGGCCTTGATGTTGATAAGACAGGAATATTTCGAATAAACTGTTCGCTAACTTACATTTTTTTCCTTTAGTATTTTTTATAACATTTTTTCCTTTATTTTATACTTCAGCATATAATTTGATAAGGATTGACATTAAATAGAAAAAATCAATAGTATAACATCACCATTTAAGTTTTTATCAAAAGTTTTTTTTTTTTTAATTTTTGGCTTAAGCTCGTAAAAATCTATGTTCTACTCACCCCCCCCCCCCCCTTTTTTTTTTTTTGGAAAAGTAGTTGTAAGAAAAAGGTTTCAAATATCGAGTTAGTTTATTTATACACACTATATATATTTTTACTTAATAATTCTTTGATTTGAAATACTTTTGTTTGTTCTTTATATGTTAATATATTTATTCGATTTTCTGTCTGACAGTTAGAAGGTTGCTGTAGTAATAGTAAAAGGCTACTTGCAAGACCAATTTCATTTTTAAGCTTGACACTAATTTCTACACATGCAACTTCATTAGAACATATAGCTAAAAATTTCAATATATGAGTACTTTTTTTTATTCGTTGAAAAATATGACATATTTCTATATAGTATTTTATATTATACTCCAATCTAAATATCAAATAATGATTGCTTGTGTGTTTAATATATTTTATATATTTTGTGTATACGTATGTCTTTAATAATGAAATTATGAGAAAGAATTAGACGCATATTACAATTTATTCTGAGAAATACCACGTTAATTTTCTCAGTAAGTACATTAAATTTCTTCTGAGAACAAATAAAAAATAACAAAACGTATATTTTTTGTAAGCTGACTGTAATTGCTTACCTTTATTAGTGTCATTGTCATCGTTTACATATGCTTTCACCAATTCTGAAATTGCATTTCAGAAAATGTACTTATTGTAACAATAGATACATTCTTTTGAATTTAAGTAAGATTTCACCAGTAAAAAAAATAAATATTTTTATCTATCACTTGATTTATTTCTTAATTTATTTATAATTATAAAAATGATGTTCAATATAAATAATTGAAAACATAATCAAATTATTCAGAATTTTAAGATAGTTGTCAGGTCACCTTTCTTTTTTAATGATTTTTGAGCTATTTCCTCGTAACTTGGCACATGATTTAACATGGTTTGGGGCCAACAAAATTTTTGAGAATATGAATCCTTGTGTTGTGTTAAACAAATATTCGTAAGCGCGGGTTCGAGTTTTTTCAAGAACATTGCTACATTTGGACTTTTATAATAATTACGAGACGGTGTTATTCGCACGCTGTTCCAAGATGGAAGCTACAACAACTTCTATTGGAGGGTTAGATCAAAACATTGGCGAAGGGGCGAAGTCAGTGGATGGCATTCGCGACAAAAAATAGGTACAATTACGGGCTGAACACCTTGCAACAGTTAAAGTTTAAGTTAGCAGAAATGGGAAGGTAAATTAAAAACCACTTATTAACTGTCTTTCCCCTCCCTTCTATTCATAAGTTAAAAAAGAAGAAAAATTCGATTATATGCTAACAGAATATTATGAATATGCATAATATTCTTTATGAAGTATGTTCATATCTGCCTTATCAAATTAGAACGTTAGGAGAAACTCATAATGTGTTTGCTATGTTTACTGCAAGATCTTTCATTAGCATGTATATATTAATTTAAATATGCATTTTACACTATATACGCATTAATATCGTATATTTTGTTTATTACTTATTATTCACTGTCATCTATGTACACATTCTGAATTACCTTTCTCCATTCCAGTAGAAGCATATTGTAAATCAGATTTTTAATGCATAGATTAAATGTGTTTGCTGAGTGTGATAGAGTTTGATCGAAAATTGACGAGAGTAAACATGTTTTCAACATCTTCAAGGTTATATTCTGGCTATATTTCTGCAAGCTATGTAATCTTTAGTCAACAAATATAAAAAAAAAATAATCCCGTTTTTTTGTGTACTTTTTTTTTTTTTGCTAAAAAACTTATTGTGTGATTTAAGTTTTTTTCAATTTCTAAGGTAAAAAATCGTATGTATAAAAAAAGTACTTCAAGAAAAACACTTAAGCTATTTTACATTATCATTTTTTTTTTCTTTGTGAAAGAGCATAAGGTTTTTCAATTGGTTTTTTTAAAGTTCACATTAATATTGATGAGGTTCTGGAATAACATTTTTAAATAAGCATTGTTTGGCGAAAATAATTATATGACTGTTTAATTTTAATTTTCGAGTAAGGGGTAACATAATATTTTATAGGTTCATATTACAGATTGGATGCCTTTTTAAATAATTATAGCATGCTTAAAAAAAGTATTCTGGTAGATTTTAAAAGGAAAATACGTATAATTATTTTTAAGGCTTTGAGTAGTGAAATGTAACTTATCAGACTCGAAAAAGGTATCTATATTTTATTTAAATCATTTTTGTCTAAAGTATTAAAATGTGTATATAAGTAAAAGAAAATCGTGGCACTCATACATGTTATACCATAGACAAAACTCGGGACATAAAATGCTGTCACCAATTCAAAAGACTTCACTTAATGCTGTTACTGTATTTATTGTTTTGAAACATGCGTGGGAACAGTTTACCAATATTGTTGGCAACGTCTTTTGATTTGAAGAAATTGTCAACGGTAAGTACCGAAATTTTCAGTGAGATTTGTTGTAATGACCCACCATATGTAGTGTTAGTTAAGTAACCAACAAACTGGTCAGTAAACACTTTCAAATTAGTTTTTGTTGCATGCTTTCATCAATAACGAACTTAATTTAGAAAGTATAGTTACAGGTTTTGTGGGATTTGGAGCACACAACCAAGGCTATTATTCCCTTTAATAAAATATTATATACCAATAAAAAATGGGTGTGTGTTTATGACCACTCGATAGAGGTGAAATCCTCTAATTTTCCAATTTTAATATATATTATTAGGCCGAAATTTTCAGCTGGATGGGAAAGGTTGGATCCTGTAAAAGTCTTAACCCTATTTCAGTGTCCTAATGCAGTGACAGCTCTAAAAAACATAATAGTTTTCCATTTTAGTTGACTATTGACTTTTTTTTAATATCTACTTATATTTTGACGGGTTTTTACAGGTTTCTTAAAATCCATTTTTATTCATTCTTAGCTTGTAGGAATTACAATTTGTCTTTTATTATTTAATTATATATATATATATATATAATGCATGTATGAAATGATTCTGTAATATTTCTGGAGAGTGGTAAAAATAATTGTAAGACGTGGCGAGTGGATGTTATTATTATAGCGAGCCAAAGGATAGGACGTGGCAAGCGTTGTGATTTTCTTGTATATTAGATACATTTTCCATGTTGGTTGATGTTACGTATTCAGTACTATTGATGAGATCGCTTGGAACATTAATCCAGTTTATTACATCTCGAAACACATAAATATAAAGATAGACGGCATAACACAGACAAAGACAAACACGGAACGCGCGGCAGCCGGCTGAATTACATGATGAAGGCAAGCATGCAAAAGAGAGCGATTACGACGACGCTGGACATCAATGGGAGCTAGAACGCGAAGCGTTCCTCCGTCCCATACTGAATGTATTTGGGCTCTGTTGTTGTGGAGCCTTTATAGCAAAAGAGAGCGATTACACAAGATTTTTGCTTTTATACCGACAGAGGTTATTACGTAATAGTAGTTCTGATTGGATAGAATGGGCGGGACAAGAATTTCGGCTTAGCCGATTACGATTATAATGCTATTTTTAGACCAAAGAATTAAAGTTTAAATATTAGTTCAAAGAGTTAACAAAAAGGATACTTGAGGGAATTATTACATGCATATATATATATAATTACATTTACGTTACGTAATAGGGAGACTTATTTCGGTGAATCAAAAACAAGGCGATATTAAAATTGTCATAAAAATTATTTATTCTTATGTCTGTACTCATACAGTAATATTTAGTTACAAAATATACAATCATATTTTGGCCTTTAATTATATCTTAAGAAGGAAAAAATAGGTTTATGGTAGTTGAAATATGCTATGAGTACTTAAGTATCAAATTTATTTAAATATCTAATATAAGCATTTTTTATACATTTTGTATTAATATATGTATATGAAATGTATAATTTTGTATATGAAACTTGTGCATAAGAAATGATAAGTGAATGTTGGAAAGAGATTTAATCACCCCTAACTTAGAACGACAAAAAAGAACATGATCAACTCATCTGAAGTCCACATTTATGTCTCCTTCACACTGCTTATGATTCATACCCTTTATCCAAAAATAATACTTCCTGAGTAGAACATCTGTTAAAAAGAAATAATTGGCTTGTGCTTTGTGACTAATTCCATCATATATCTGCTACACCGAGCACGAAATCTTGACGAATTTTCCGATGTTCCCTAATATCGCGGATTGATCACGTATTGCTTCTAATAAGATGAGCTTCTATATCCTATTCCCCAGAATTTGGAACAAATTATTGACGAATTTGATGACGGCATGTGGCTGGGACGTCTGGGATTAGTTTTTGCATCATAGTTTGTATTAGTTTCTGACATCAACAGGAAGTGGTATTGATTGAATTCCATATTTCGCTGACATCAACGTTAATAACTTTTTTTTTCATTACATACAGAACAGGAGAAGAGTATAACCAGTTGTTTGTGTGTGTGAGGGAAAACTGATAGGCCATAATTGGTATTATCAAAGTTTTTCAGATTGTTCTAAATTTATTCAATCTATTTTGAGTACCTTCTGGTGATTCAAAAATATTGATGAAGTAATATGTTTTGAAACAGAAATTTTAATTTTCGACTTCCTCCCAAATATGGTTAGCGAATTTTTTTCTTTTTTAAATTTGTGATTAATTTAGTTTTTCATACCTATTTATTACTTTATACTCGTAAATCATGTAAAAATATGAACTATTAAGTACATTTATAATTTCCGGAATTTGTGTTCTATTTTATCTAAGCATACACATATCTCATTGTATTTCTATCATTCCTTCAAATATTTGAATTATTCATCGGTTTCAATTTTGTGGAAGGATTCATTCATTTTTACGGTATAGTATGGATCATAATACCGGGAGTTTCAAAAGTCACGCGCACATCAAGCTTTATGGTTGAGTTTTAAAGACAGATAAATTATGTTTACAAACAGAATGAGGGACAAACAAAGGTTGAACGGTTCTTTATTGTCAGGTGTCAGACATGGTAAAATGATGTCATGGACATTCAAAATGATGTCCATTTTCCTGGACACAAAGTCGAAATCTTTTTACCAAATTAATTGACACTTTACGAAGAGTGGGAGATTTAATGTGCGATAATGCATGAAGGATGTTACTCTTAAGTTCATTAGGCGTATGGGGATCATTTCTTTGGGGACATTTTTTAGATGTTCCCAAAGGAAAATATCCGGAATCCTGTGAACCTAGTGGCCGAAGTCCTTTGGAATTGACACGATCATCGAAAAATTCAGTTAAAACTTCCATACTGTCTTGTGATGTGTGACACGTTGCGCCATCTTGCTGCAACCAAGATACTGTTCATCACTGTTCAGCAAGGATAGGAATTCCGTAATGATGTTTATGTAAACGGACGGTCTTTTCATTGGACTTCTTTGTAAAGCGGTCTCCACATCTAACACTTTCGTTTTCACTATGGAAGCCCTACCCGATCGCTTCCTGTTTGCAACCGATCCTGTGTTACGGAACCGTTGCACTAACTGTGTCATAGCTGATGCATTTGGTGCTGTTTCACTTGGATATTTCTGCTGAAATGCATTTATCACAGGTAAATGAGATTTTATAGCGAAATAAAAGTTCACGTTGGCTATTCTTTGCTCTTGGAAAAACATCATGCACCTCTTGTTGTGCTCAACTGACTACAACTGACAAGTATTTTGAAACTGATGCCTGCTTCTTTCAAAATTTCTTATAATGGGGCCTCTTCTGCCATCTAGTGATATAAATCTCAACCAACCCTTTTGGTTTTTAAGCAACAAGAAACACTATGTGGATGTTCGTTACTTATGAAACACCCGGTAGTTTAATTGTAATTTAATACGTTGGTGCGTATGAAATATTTGATTTTAAAATGAATATATAAAACTGAAAATCTTTTTTTTTAAAAAAAAGTTAATCAAAATATTCTCTATTTGTTTCAATTAATTTTTCTAACGAGATTTCAATGCATAAATGCTTAAGGAAATGCTGATCTTTAGAATCAATAAGTTGTGATATGAAATTTGCTGATTGATTTCTCTTTCATACTATACTTTTTAGCCCCTAAAAACTGTCTTTAACTGTTTAAAAAATGAAAGTCGGTAGGCGAAATTTCCGGTGAATAAGCCGAGTGCTGCAAAATTTCATATTTTAGTTCATTTAATTTCCCAGTTGCTTTGTACGATTTATGCGGCCGATCGTTCGTCTAGTGATTGTTGTATAGCCTTTAATTTTCGTGCATTTCATCAATGCACTGACAGTGCAATAGGTACAATTGAACTCGTTTCCACCAATGCTCCCAGAGCATCATTTTTCCCAGACAGTTTTGGTATCCACGCAGTTAATTTTGTAGGAAAAAATCACCAGCCCGAGATTTTTCAAGCTAACGCTGCACTTTTTGATAGTTAACAGTATTCTCCTCAAATACCTGGTTTATATTGCTAGCAGCCTTTGCAGCATTATTAAAAAGGTTTTACTCATATAAAAAAATGCATCAATGTCAATTAAAATCCTATCCTTGTAAAATTCGAAACAAATAACAAAATGGAACAATACTTTTGAGAAAATCTTTCTTTCTGAAATGTAATTCTGGCAGTGGACAATACGACTATAAACGAATTTATGCGAAAAACAAAAACATGACGAAAACAGGAAGACAAACGTTCATATTCAAAGAAAATCCTACATTTCATATGAACCAACTTTATATTTATTTGCATATTAAAGAAATAATTACTTTAGTGTATTTGATATTTCTAAAAGAAATATAAGACACAAAGTGTTGTCGCTTGAATATGGAAATTCAACCGGAGTAATGAATATTATTATAATTGTAAGCACAGACAAATTCGACGAATATAAGATTTTTATCCTAAAGTAAGATTTTTTTTTATCGAATGGTTATGAGTACTAACAGTTAAGAGAGTTTAATTAAAATTTGGCCTACGTATATTTAAAGCATACTTTGAAATGTATAAATATATACAGTGAAATAACGCGAAGACGCTTAAGACGAAATATCGGTTAATACGAAATAATACAATGGTCTCAACAAGCTATAATATATATTCGTGCATTTTTTTTCTCTCAACACGAAAAAAAAAATCGCTTAACACAAAAATATTTCCCTTCTGTGAATGAACAAAATACGAAAAACACCAAACACTTAAGGAAACATTTGAGAAAGTTTCTGTATTATTGTTCTGTTCTACTGTATCTTCACAAGAATTCGTTATGGTAGATGATGTTAATGCGTGCACAGCTCCAATTATAGCAGAAAAAAAAACATTTTGTAGTTTATTAAAATCTCAAAAAGCATCACTGATGTAGATTCCGACAGTGGAAATGAAATGAATAATGCAGCTCCTTTTCCCACGTCATCCGAAACGAGGAACATCATGAAAAGCATGCGCAACTATTTAAATGTACGTTCCAATTGAGAAATGAATATCAAGATGGAAGGCATCAAACAATTTGTTGAAAATTAGTTGCTAAAAAAGAAAATGCAAAGAAAAATTTCCGATTATTTGCCAAAAACTCAATAAATGTTTTTTTTTCTATTTCCAAAAACTTGAAAATTTTCTATTAAATTTCATAAAATTCTTGTGAATGTTTTTGTTTCTTTGAATTTTATTAAATGCATACATATATACACATGTATGTAAATAAAATGTACTGTAATAAATTTAATTTTGTTGATTGTATGTTTTCTTACAATAACCTTTAACACGAAAAAAATATTTCAGTCTCCTCAGTTTCGTATTATATTGAGAGTTCAAAGAACCAAACAGTTTTAAATTAACAAAAAAAACCTTGACAACTATTTTAAAATTACATCAAAATAAAATTTGTTTTAAATACCCTCGAATTGTGAAGAAAATCAAGTATTTATTTTCTACTAAATGTTATCTAAATAATATGTTCTTACGATATTTCATCAATTATACCCAACCATTTTCGCATAGTTTCATTATAATAAAGCTAATACTTCCTTCCTTTTAATGACTTGTGAAATGAGATTAAGATCTATATGCTTATAGCACAGAAGACTCTTAATCTCATAACATGATTGGCCAATGCAATTTTAATAACTATTTCAATATTTTACAAGCTTCCATTTGATCATTTATCCCCTGCTGTGTCCATCATACATATTTCAAATGATTCACCACGAAGGCGCGTATAAATCACTCAATTTTAAGACCAAATGCTTGGCAAGCCATCTATAATTGGATTTACGGCTTCAATTCTGATTAGTCCATCTAAAGCAACGAAAGAGCAGATACAACAACTTACAAAATCTTCATCAATCTAGTCAGGCTGACAACCCTGGCAATCTTCTATTTGGGAGGGCTGTCTAATTTAAAGCGAAACTCGCTCCCTGCTAATCAAGTTTACTTTTGTTCAGGAACAACTCGTACTATCTTCCCAGTCTTGTCTTCTCCAATAATGGACACGTTCGAAAATCGCTTTAATCCGCTTTCCACCCTAACAAGCAGTCTCGATTTCTATAGAGATGTCAGTTTGGACTCGCCCAAATGAGTTAGAAGCTCTGCTGCTGTTTGGGGAAAAGAATGAATCTTTCTCTTTAGTTTCTGAAGATAAATAGTTCTCATAACATTGCTAACACGGAGAACTGGGTTCGGAAAAGAGGAAACTAGTTCTTCTCCGGAATTCATTTTTCACAAATGATACAACCGTTTGCATTGTCGAACAGAAGACAAAGACACGCTCTGGTTTTAATGGAAGGTTATAAATTACAAAAAAAGGTAAACTTTTAGGTTGAAGTTGCAAGACATCATTGTGTTCCATTTGCGCCATTTTTTTTTCGTGTGTGTGTGATATTAATAATTTTTCATTCGGATAATATCTCATTTTATAAATAGTCATATCTTTTCAAAAGATAAAACATTTAAATTCTGCAAATGTTTCCTCTTTTTTTGTCGCGAATTTTTGTTTGGTCCGCTACAGACCAAAGGCAGCTGAAAGGAATATGAATGAAGAAGTATGAAATGCAACTGAAAGTCGAGAAAATTAATGTGCTCGTTTGAAAATAAATGGTTTAAAGAAATTTTTTTTTTGTTTTATTTTCCATCTCGTTGAGTCGTTTTTCAAAATCATACATTAGCTGTAATAACATGTCAAAATTTCTGTTTGTTTTGTTTTTTCGTTCCATTGTTGATGGAGCCTCGGATAATAATTTTTGGATGTTTTCCTTGGCATCTAATGGAATAAAAATGGAAATTTCACTCTTTGAAACGAAAAAAATAAGCTTTATTATGTTTTAATGTTTAAAAATGCAAATAAAGTTATACAAACACCAAAAAATAATTAATTACAAAAGTTGATCATAGTAATCAGCACAATGAGTATGCATCATGACTTTTTGAGAAATCTGCACTCTTATTAAAAACGATAAAATATAATAGAACATTATTTGAAATAAATCAGTAACTATCGAAGAATTGCCCAAATACTCCAGATACACTAATTCAAAACTAAAATATTTATTTCCTGAAGTTAAAGAAAATTAACCCTTAAAATGTTTGAATAACATTCTAAGCAACTAAGAATTGTTAGCTTTCATTTTCTCAAAAGTATGTTGTTTATTTTGTAACCAATAATTGCGAGACATTTAGAATAATCTGAGTATATAAAATTTTGAGATTTCTTTGTTTTCTTCTAGTTATATCAATAAGAGAACTGAAACAGGAGTTGTTTTAAACCTTTTCATTTGAAGAAATCTCGACAAATGAGTATTTCTAATAATTTGAAGTTGTATATACAGTGCCTAAAACAAATAAATGCTTTATAATAAATAAATTCTAACTATATTACTAAATTTAGATTAGAAACAATTAAGGTCTAATTATTTGATATGCGTACATTAAAAACCTACATTATTGTATTAGCTATCTTCAAAACCAGATTATATAAAAGCTCATGTATTTTCATAAGAAATACTCACGGTTTATGATTAAAAAAATTTTTCACAAAAGATTCAAGAATCATATATTATTTACAGAATCAGGATAGTTATCATTAATTTGCAGGAATACCTTTTTTTTCCTGTTACGTTCCAAAATAAAAGTCCTTAATGAATTGCATTATAATATCTCTCTGACATGAAGTATTTACAAAAGAATTCCATAATATCAGATCGAGACTGTAAATGGTGTAATGACTTCAAACAGCTCTGGATTAAACTATTTATTAAAATAAGAAAATCATCAAGAAAATATTACCATATAATCTAACTGCAAAAAGGGTCCACATATATAGTATCTCTTTCGAGATAATTTCTTTATATATCTAGCATAAACATATTTATCAAAGTGATACTTTCGGGGATTCGATATGCCAAAGGGTCCCTAATTCACTAGAGAAAGTCTTCGCTTTTCTGTAACTCCACACAGAGTGCGTAAGCTTGCTGGCTCTATCTCCGCCGTGATCTTACAGGCTCGAAACTCCTCGATTCTAAGTCGCCTTCCCCCTCAGGGGGCTCACATTCTTTAGGTGAGTACGGGTGTCACAATTCCGAGGTACCCTAGTGATCTTTTCCTTTTCCCAAGGGGTTTACTGTCTTTGGTAAACACGGGTGTCAGAAACCCGGGGTACCCTAGTGATCTTTCTCTATTTTCGGCCCTCCTTCTTGCCATTCAAATTTCCCTTTTCTTCTTTTCCCGTCTAGATCACAGAATTCAACGTCCAGACCACAGACAAAAACTATGAAATGAACAGAGTTTATATATCCCCTACGAAATATAACTCAGAAATGTCACTTTTTATATCTACTTGTAATCTTTGCTTTATGCATAAACCTATTCGTTAATTTAAGATTTTGTTTGTCTTGGTGGGGGTAATCCCCCACCAAAGTTTGTTTTGCTTTTATATTTTAAAATTTATATTTTAAATTTTAAAGTGTATTATCAATACTTTTAGATATTTTAACAATTGTTTTCATGTTTTAACCAATGTTTGGCGCAGCTTAACCAAGATTGGCTCTTGCGCCATAAAACCCAACATTCACTTCACTTCACTTCACCTAAAATTTTATGTCATTTAAAACAAATGTTTGGCGCTATAGCCGAAATCGGCTCTTGCGCCAAAAAACACCACAATCAATCAATCTAAGTCACCTTCGTTTTCGTTAATTCGCTGACTCCCAGGTATCGCTGACTGATCGCTCTTCGAGATTATCTCAAGTAAAAGTCTTTTTCTAAGACTCTCTCGCTCTCCCTTTTAAACCTCCAAGTTTCCCGAGGTCTCTCACCGCTTTTTCCCTTGATCTCTTGTTTGTCGGCCCCTCAGAGCGAGGGGTCTATCTGGACACATAGAGAGAGCCCTGTCCTTCAGACGCGCTGTCGTCACAGATCCGTGAGAAATCGAAAGCCCATTGTACCAGCGTCTTTTTTCATCTCTCGGACTACCTGTGGAAAAGGATCAGAATTTTTGACCACCCATTTACGAAGCTTTTTCCCAGCAATTAGGGAAACGAACGGATCTTTCCCACGTTCACCGGCCTACCTTCTTAGCAATTAGAAAAAAGAGACAGGGTACCTTACAATGGTATGATGTTAATGTACTCCTGTTAGAAAATCAAAAACGTGTCTTTTAGAATCTATTATTTGGGGATGCATTTGTCCACAAAGCAATGTTTTTACATAACAAGTAAATGATATGGTTGAATCACTATATATATATATATATATTACTCTTAAAACTCTTCCCCGAAAAATTTCAAATAATTAGGAACTCGCAGAAATATGTAAATACACTTATAGGGACATCTTGGGAATTTTTTTTTCTTTCTTCAAAAGTATGTCAGCTTTCTCTTCTGTTAGTTGAGGTTGGAGATCTCTCCGTTTGCTGAGATTATTGGAGGATCCGAAAGGAATACGGATTGAGAAGCCATTAAATAAGACACGAAATTGTAATAAATAGATAGATATTCACAATAATTTACGTTTATTAATTTAATATAAATTCTGACTATGCAGTGTGTTGACAATAACTTACTAGTAAGAAATAATGGGTACTTTTCTTTAATGAAATTCAACCTTTGAATCTCGCCAAAGAGAAATCATCCACTGTCTTCAAATAGCGACCAGAATTCAGTAATATATTTCAAGAATAAGCGATTATAATTCAGGGACTCACTAATATGGCTGTATTGTCTATCTAACAACTATTCTGTATATCACTGACAATTTATATGCTATTAAGTAGTGACGTTGAGTTGTGGCGTTGAGTTGTTCTAGATCAAAATGTCAATTTTCTGGATGGGAAAACTTCGAGTTAGAGAGGATAGACCTCGTAGATATCCCATTGCTAAAATGCATTTAAATACAATCTATGATATAGATATCAATAACTTACGAATAATATATAATGAAATACCTAACGTAGCAGGTGCAGAACTGCTCGTATATATATCAAATACTACTAAGTATGCATACATATATCAGTGAAATCATGACTTCATTAAAGATGTTAACGACAATAAAGAGAATAATTTGCGCAGGAGTTAATAAATTCGTAACTAACATAAAACTTATTACATAAACAAATGTCGTTATTATTCTTTGATGCATTTGTCACGGGGCGATTTCTTTTTCCAAGTCACTTTGTTACAGAGGATTATCCAATTGAGTTACTTTGTTACCAACGCAACTCTTTCACAAAAGAACGATACGTCCAAAAATTAGTCAGACGAAAAACACATAAACGCATTTACACAGAAACATCTTTCGCATTCTTTTTTTCCCCCTCCCTCAAAGTTACCAGAACCCTCGCCATAAATTGTTGCATTTCTAATAACTCCTCAAAGTCAGAAACCTCGCAAGCCGGAGTCCGTGGCATTAAAACCAAATCTAGGAATTGCATCGAACCGGAATAATTTCCGGTACAAGACCTGAATCAATTAAGCGGAAGTAAGATTCCACGCTGCCAATTCACTATAGCGAAAATTTGAGTTCATTATACTTATCTCTTCGTTCCGTAAAAGAGGCTGTAGTATTAATGCTTAACGAGGCAATAAAATCGTCCTGTAAAGGGAGAAAGACTTTTGGATTTGTAGAAGAAGTAGATAAATAACCCACGGGTATTATTAATGGAGGATCAGAAGTTGCTTAGCATTCAAGAGATAGCCCCGCTCTCAAGAACTTTTAACTTGGCCTTTGTATCCCTTCGCTCTGATTATGTAAAATGTTTAGTCAGACATTAAAGTAGAGTTTGGGACCGCTTGTAGGAGCCCCCGTGTGTCGAATTGTGTATGCTAATTACTTTAGAAAATGTTGTGATCTTTGGTATATCTTTGATCTTTATTGTACTTTGGTGGAAGGAAGAATAAGTGTATAAGAAGAATTTATTATTATTATTTTATGTTTTGTGGTTATATTTAAGCTTTATGGTTTGATGGAAGCTAGAAGGGGGTTAGTTTCAAGTCAGATAAAAGTTATTATGATCGTTTAAAGGGGATTAGCACATTTAAATAGATTCCACGTATGAAGATTGAATCGAATAAAAGTTAATGTCTTTAATCCAATAATACTGCAATTCATTTTACCTAGAGAGGGAGTTTTCTGGTGAATATTTGATTTTTGTATTGTTTTTAAGGTATCCGACTACGTTCGGTACCGTGATTTTGCAAAAGCGCATAAAAGGATAATTTTCATGATATTTAGTGTCACTCAGATTAGAATACATGTATAAAACTGTTTTAAGGGCATTTTGACAAAGAAAAATTACATAAATACAATATTTTGGCAAAAAATTAACTTAAAATAATATTTTTTTCAAAATGTTCCCCTTCTGTGAAAAATGCTTCTATTGTAATATTATTTTGCCTGCATATAGCTCAGACCTCTCTATAGAGATTCAACTATAATTTTTGAAAAATTCACATTATTTTCGGAGTTACAACCCATTGAAACAATTATCAGCGTTTTTTTCTTAAAATTGCTCGCCTCTGTTGTCGTAAAATTTGGATAAACCCACTTCTAAGTTATACATTTCAAAAATTCTAGTTGAGCCTCTGTACAGAAGTCTGAGCTATATACAGGGAAAATATTATTATAACAGAAGTGTTTTTCACAAAAGGAGAACATTTTGAAAAAAGTTTATTCTAAGTTAATTTTTTGCCAAAATATTGTATTTAAATAATTTTTTTGGTCATAATGTCCTTATATAACAATTTTATGCATGTACTCTAATGTAAGTGACACTAAATATCATTAAAATTATCCATCTATGCGCTTTTGCAAAATCACGATTCCGAATGTAGTCAGATACCTTAAAATTATCCGTAAAATGATTCTTCCCTCTTTTTAAAAAGCTTGTAAATTCGGAACGGTTAATTTTTGGCTTCATTATGCTTCTTGAAAATGTTCTTAAGGTATCAGACTACGTTCGGAACCACGATTTTAAAAAAGCGCATAAATGTATAATTTTCATGATATTTAGCGTCACTTAGATTAGAATACATGAATAAAATTGTTTTAAGGACATTATGACAAAGAAAAAATTATTTAAATACTATATTTTGGCAAAAAATGAACTTAGAATAACCTTTTTTTCCAAATGTTCTCCTTTTCTAAAAAATGCTTCTATTTTATTAATATTTTACCTGTATAGAGGCCTCTGTATAGAGGCCTCTGTATAGAGGCTCAACTATGATTTTTGAAAAATTCACCTTATTTTCAGAGTTACAAACATTTGAAATAATGATAGGTGTATTTTCATAAAATTTTTCCCTTCTGTTTTCGTAAAATATCGATAAACCGACTTCCGAGTTATGCATTTCAAAAATTCTAGTTGAGTCTCTGTAGAGAGGTCTGAGCTGAATACAGGCAAAATATTAATACAATAGAAGCATTTTTTAGAACAGGAGAACATTTGGAAAAAAGGTTATTCTAAGTTAATTGTTTGCCAAAATATTGTATTTAAATACTTTTTTTTGTCATAATGTCCTTAAAACAATTATATACATGTATTCTAATCTAAATGACATTAAATATCATGAAAATTATACATTTAAGCGCTTTTTTAAAATCATGGTTCCGAACGTATTCGGATACCTTAAAAATTTCCTTTAACGTATTTTTTTCTACGGGAAAAAAAATTGTTTTATTTTTGTGAGCTGATATTAAACATAAATGTCATAAATTTCTATTTTGACCTTATCATGTTTAATAGAAGGATAATATCATGCACACGTACTTTCAATGATCTTTAACTTTTCTATTCATCTTCAAAAGTGAAAACATTTCGATATCAGCATTGAAATTTATAAGATTTAAAAAACAATATTAATGTTTCATTTTTAAAAATATACATTTTAAATAGATTTAGTTGAGATTACTTTTTAATGTGATCTTATCAAATAAAGTTAAACTGATACAGTAATAGGAAATTATATTAAATAATTTTTCCAACTACCTACGAACCGATGATTTATACATGCCTTTTACTATACGAGGAAATCGTGAAGAAAAATATTTTTGTAGAAAGATAGACACACAAAAGTAAATCCTTCCAACTTCTGTCTGCCTATCCTTTTTCAATTCGTACTATTAGCTCACACTCTCTATATATTTATCTTGGTGGAATTTTCAATCGTTAATAAAAAAAAAATTAAAGCGCTAGATTGAGCTGAAATTTTATATACATGATTATTTTTGATGACAACGCAGTAATTTAATTATAATTAATAAAAATTAATTGATTAAAACTAATTATTCAAATAATTACACATACAACCACGTTGGCATCCTTTTTGGTGACTTAACGACTCTTTTGGCGACTTGTATCAAAACTTGAAAAGGTTTTTTTCTCACATTTTAAAGCTCTCATTTGAGCTGAAATTTTTTACACACTATTGTTTTAGGTAAAAATACGATAATTTAATTATGTTTAATGAAAATTAATTGACTGAAACTAATTATTTAAAGAATTACAGATACAGGCAGGTTGGTTTCATTTTTAGTGATTTGGGTCAAAACATTAAAAGGTTTTTTTTCTTACGTTTTAAAGCATTCAGTTGAACTGAACTTTTATATGCATGATTGTTTTGGATGACAATACGATACTTTAATGATAATTAATAAAAATTAATTACTACTTAATGTTGTGATTCTGTCACATGTATATACATATTTATATTAGTTGTAACTATTTAATAAAAAGTAGCTAAAATAAAATTTTTCTTTGTTTGATCTAAATAGCGACTTAAAAAATTTTTCTTTTATTTGGATATCTGATTCCAACTAGTCGTGAGACTGGTTGTAGTATATTCAGTTCAAGTAGGCATAATTTATCCTATTTATAACAATGATGATTCTATGTACACTTGATGCTTATCAAATTGCTGCCTTCTTAAATCAGACGCACAAGGTTACATACCAAGAATCGTAGAGTTAGCAATATTATATGCACTGTTGACCATTCAAAATTCAAACCCAGGATTAACGTTAAGTATCAAAAACTTATTTATTAGAGAAATAACACATAATATAAATGTGAAATAATTTAAAATGTAGTCTTCTGCGAAGTGAAAGAAATGATGAAAGCGGCATTCCATTTTGCTGGCAATATTGTTATTGCACGCCTCGACATTAAATGTTTTGAATGTCTTGTTAGTGTTTTGAAGACCATGATGCCTGTACACATTTCAAACTTTAACTGGATGGATGAGGTTAAATTTATAATTTTCTAATGAAAAATGCATCGTTTTCCCAATTGCTGATGGAGAGGAAACAACTCATCGATATATTAACACATTCGACATAAAAATCTAAATTTAAGCTAGAACAGCTCCTAATTTTTTGGTTTTAAAATCAGATGTAGTTGCAAGATTTCTCATACGGTTAGGAACATTTGAATGCCCTTCTGAACAATGCATTTAAGTGAAAAATATTTCTAAACGGGAGTGGCTACAAAAACAAAATAATGAAACAAATTAAACGAAGAATAAGAAATGTGACTGCGCATATTTTCAATAGACCTAGACATCGATAGCTTGTGTAAAAAAAAAAGCAAACAAATATTTCAGTGACGAACTATAATGCATGGGTAGGTCACACTCGGGTCCCAAATTAATATTATTAATGAGTAAATTGTATTAAAATAACATCAAAGTTGATTCAATAACTAATACACAATACTTTTTTAAAAATTTTCTTTTCATAAAATACTTATAACATGTTCATCTACTTTATATATTATTTTAAGATACATTCTTCTAAGTCAGCGTTTCTCAAACTGTGGGGCGCACCCCCTAGGGCGGCGTTATAATCTTACGAAGGGGGTGCGAGCATATTAAAAAGTCAGCAACAAAAGATTATTAAAACAAAAATTATTAATTTACTGAGACAACATAACATAATAAAAATAAACAACATAATAAAATATAAAATACACATTTGCACTTATAAATGTATTAGTACCACACAACGTATTTTATAATTAATTTAACAATACTAAGCTTAGAATAAGTTTAATAATTCACAGGGACCCCATGGGCTTGTCATATATAAAATTTTTACAAAAATCAAC
>BMAV01026764.1:0-13119 GCA_019973955.1 Trichonephila inaurata madagascariensis | reverse complement strand
AATAACAATGTTTTGAATTCAATAATACTATATTTTGACGCTAAAGCTACAATACGATTTAAACCTCTTAAGTGTCACTGGCATATATATACGTCGCGCTCAGTCAAAACGTTTATTGTCCTGGGCGTATGTATACGTCATTCCGAATTACGATCTTTTCTGTGCATTGCTATCCATGCTTTGGTATTTAATAAAAGGACTTTGGTATAGTTTGCGAAGGATTTACTTATTTCAGAGGATTTGCTTAGTTATTCCTTTTCTTCCCCTCCCCCCTCCAGCCTTCCAATACATCTCATGCGCCACATAGCGTCTATGTGGAAAAAAGTGTCATTGGGGAGTGAATGGCGTAACTTTTAATCAGCTGTTAAGAGAGTAATTATTGACAGTACAAATTATTAAGATAATTATTAATTTTTGTATATAACAAGCTCATGGGGTCACTGGTTAAAATTCAACTTGTTCTTAACTTAGTTAAATTAATTATAAAATACATCGCGCAGAACTGACACATTTATAAGTGTATTATATCAGTGCAAATGTGTATTTTATTTTTTATTATGTTAGAATGGATTTTTTTGTTTACTTTCAGTAAATTAATTACTTTTTAAAATAATTCTTTGTTTTCGACTTTTGTGTACTTACGCCCCCCCCCCCAGAAAAGGTTATCACCCCTCCCAACGGGGTCGCGCCCCACAGTTTGATAAACGCTGGATTAATATCTAAATTTTACTATAGTATAACCCTGCTTAATTTAACTTATAAATATAAGCGTATCCGTACAGAATAGTTATTCACATATTTAGTGGAATTAATTAAGTCTGACGATAATTACGCGGAGCTCTATTTTTAATCAAACTTTATTTTAGAATAAAAATATTCTAACAAAAGATTTTCTTTCTTTCTTTCTTCGGGGTATTCATACGAATTGGAGTTTTCACAAGAGACCGCTGAAATTTTATGCTCATTAGTCATTAAATTTGCTTTCTGCTGGCTTCTAATTTGCATTCTACTTTAAGCCATTTGAAAGAAAACCTTTACCACCCTAATCGTGCAATTTCCTATGATCAATTACGTATGAGTCAACATATCGAATGCTAAATATTCTGCTTACCTACAGCAAAAGGTTAGTTTCTAGGATAAAAGAAATTTCCAGCTTTACAGTTCCCTGGGTACCGTTTTTCAAAAGCTCTAATTAAGCCAACGTCGAAATTTTAATTAAAGTGAGTGGGCATATTTTCTTCTACTACAACACTTAGGGTAAATTAAAGGGACTTTTCATGAATTTTAATCTTTTTTTCCCCTTCGCCAAGTTGACAATAGCCAAATGGTATTTTAAATTGATGGTTTTCATGAATGCAAAGTATCTTTTGGGTTGGTTCGTTAAATTGGGTTGCATTTATTGAAATTATCTGGAAAGTTATGAATGTGAAACTCTAATTATGAAAACTCTGCTAGGTTGTTCTGAGATAACTGGTTATTCTTTAATATAAACAAACAATCTAATTTGTTGTCGATATTTTTTGTTTTTGTTTTTCGTTCTTGAATAGAAAGGGATATATATTTATTAAATTTTTTTTGAATGTTATTAAAACCTGAAGGTGTTACAAATAAGAGTTCAAGCAGTATCTTTTAGAAAGAAAAATTAAAAATTTTACAGCGCCTTCAGTTAAGCATTCAAAGTATGTTAATAACTTAGAACTTTTTTATTTTTAAAATTATGTAATTTTCAAGTATCATAGATCTCGAACTGCAGAGTGCGCTCCCTTAGAGAGGCACAAGCCTATTGAAAAGTACAAAGTAAGAGATTATTTTAAAAAATTATTAATTTACTGAAAGAAAACAAGTAAAATACATTCTGATATAATAAAAATAAAATACACGTTTACGCTGATATAATACATTTATAAATATATTAGTACTACGCAATGTATTTTATAATTAATTTAACTATACTATGTCAAGAACCAGTTCAATATTTACCAGTGACTCCGTGGGCTTGTCATATATAAAATTATAAGCAAAAATTATAAAACTTACCTTGATAATTTGTTTGGTTTATAATTAATCCCTTAAAAGCCGATTACAAATTACACGATTCGCTCCCCAATGCCACCATTTAACATATAGATGAGCGTATGTGGTGTATTGGGGATGAGGTAGAAAAGGAATAAATAAGCAAATCCTCTCTGGGGAAAAAGTAAATCCTTCGCAAACACTGTCAAGGTCATTTTATTGCATTCCAAAGCCTTCGGGATAACTTTATGAATAGCAGTTAGCGGAAAAGATCGTACTTCGGAAAGACGTATATATACGGCCGGGCCAATTAACTCACTGGCTGAGCGAGACTTTTATATACGCCGGCGGCACTTAAGAGATTAAAATCGTATTGTAGGCTTAGTGTCAAAGTATAGTATAATTGAATTCAATACATTGTTATTGTATGGTGTGGGGGGGGGGGTGATAAAAATTATGACTCAATATTGAGTCACAAATATTGAAAGTTTGAGAAGCAAACAGCACATATTTGTTCTTGAGCTACTTTTTTGTGTACTGAAAAAGTAACAATAGTACAGTTCTCAATGAAGTATATTAACCTTATTCTAAACAATATAGATTAAATAATAAGAACGGAAAATTGATAGCTTTTCTCCTTGCTAATTAGATTTGCGAGCGATTTAGATGTGGAAGAAAGAAAAGATGATATAAATACTGTAAAATTGAACAGACACGTTTACAATATTGTTTGCCACTGAATAATACTTAGTTCCTATCTGAGGGTGATTTATATATACATAAATGTATGGTTTTTCTAAGAAAGTACTAAATAATAGCATTTACAACTAGAGAGTTGTAGTTAATGATGATTAATAGAAAAATATATCAAACTAAATATATCTTCCATCACTCTGTAAAATTCTTTTATTTTTCAGCAGAAGAATGCATTGAATAACGATGTATTGAATCAAAGTAACTCATCTTTCTTAAGCGATGATACATGTTTTTAATAAATAGAATGTATTTTTGCTATCTGTAACCCTGAGTGAATGATTTGAGTGTTTTATTTCGATCTTTTTTCAAGGCTCTATAAACTGTTAATTTAAACATATTCTATTGTTTTTAAATGGTACTAACTTATTTAATTTTTTTAAAAAAAATCTTTGATTTCTTATTGTAAAATCTTAAAATTATAAATACTGGTCTGGAAATTTAATCGACAACGTTTGAGTTATTCCTACACTTCAAAAGGTTAAAAGAATCATAAACTACCTGAACAAATAAATTAATATTTTTATATAAAAATATAATTGGAATAAAGAAAGAGAAGCATCATCCAAACTCAGCAAAGTTCTCTTCTAAAACTTTATGGAAATATATGTAATACTATTTTTTTTTCCTATTATTTTATACACCTTGCAATGAATGCATAAATTCAACTGAAATAATATTGTAATATACATTTGTGTTTCCGAAATGCATGGACATGATGAAGTAACCTTCAAATTCTATCAATTTAATCTAAGAAAATAACCCCATATGAGATAGTGGTTCGAGACGTTGACTGAAGTGCTGAAGGGCCCCAAGTTCGAATCCTGGGAAAGGGATAAATAATTGGAAGAGTACAAACATTCATTTACATATATAAGGATTGCCCAAATGAAAAGTGGACAAGGTGAAAAAAATCTTAATTGAAAATCAAAAGAAATTGCAATGGGTGTTGTAACACAGGTCCCATCATTTCGATAGTAGGTCTATGCCTACACTGTAGAAAGAACGTGGGTGATTCTTCAGGAAGTCCTCCCCTGCTTCCTTCCGTCATCGTCCAAATAGAACCGTATTACTCTCTTAACTAGGGTAAAAAGCTTAGAAGTCAGAAGGTGATAAATCTGGATTGTACGGTGGGTGTGCTAAAATTACCAACGGATTTTTTAAAGTTACCTTGGTTTCACGGAACACGTGTGGGTGGACATTGTCATGGAGACCCGACATCGTTTGTCGCCCTTCTCGAAAACTTTTACACCAACTGTTCTAGATTTTGACCTAAGCAGTGCTCACCGTAGACTGCCACTATTCGTCGATAAATGTCTGAATTAAAATCACCTCCTGCAATCAGAAACCATACTACCACGCGTTGCTCTGACCTGAACGCATCCCTAAATAGCATTACTTTATTTTAGATTAATTTTCTCAACCACTAATAGATTTCATTCTTAAATGTGGCGCGGGTTGTACACATCCTACCTTCTTTCGTGTCGCTGTTTGGTGGTTCTGCTATAGCTGCTCTCAATCTGACTCAATCACATATGTCCAATTTTCATCTTGGCAAACCTTATGCATACATGTAATCATCAAACATATACGTCATGTTTGACATTTTCTTAATATTCGGCGAACCAAAAATCCCCTCGAGAGGGTATTTGTTTGGGATCTGATGTTACTAATGATCATGTGGGGTGAAGGACGTTTTAGGGCCTCGTCCTCGGTGGGAGACTCATTTCGTTCTCGACCCTATCTTAATAAGATCATAATCCGGATGATTTTAATGGTCAAATATTATTCCCGTTCCCATTCTCCGAAAAACAGAATTTCAAACTGCATATTAACTGGTAAAAGTGGTAAGGCTGCATTATTACGAGATGACCATTTTAATGTCTAGGCCTAAGGCTAATACCGTAAACAATCATTCAACTCATTTAGTCGAAATGGGGCTATCGGTCGAACCAACGTATGCCTAGGTTGTGAGATTGTGAGTTGTGCACATTTATTTGTTTCAAATTACCGTTTGAACGATTATTTGACAACGCCTGCTGTATTTCAAAAATTTTCAAATAGGGCCTACTTTCCTTAGGAACCCAGGGCCTCAAACAGTCTTAAGAAGTTCCTCTGTGGGATGAGCAACAACAACGCGTATTGAACTCAGTGATTGTATAAGTAAATGTTATAGAATCAGGAGGACTAGTTAACCACGAAGGAAGGCAAGGAAATAATGGAAATCTGAATTTTCGTAAAGACGTTGAAATTTTAAAAAAGCTAACAGCCACAGAATTCACCATTTTGTGTAGTCTTCTGTATCTGACTTGGATTCAAACAAATAGGTCTATCCTTAATATTCATTGGAAGAGAGTTCTGATTCGTCATTAAATAATACCAAAATAAGTTGCTTGCTTTTGTTTCATTCATTTTTCTGTTGATTTTGATTTTAAAAAAATATTTTTATTCCGTGTGTAAAAAAACATTTATTTATTAGCAACATACAAACAAAAAAGAAGTAAGCATCAAAATATTCTTGATAAACATTTTTAAGCTGAAGTTTTATCTAACAATATGAACCGTAATGTTAAGATTTAATTCTATAAGCAGAAATTTATATCCTTTTTCAAATTACGTTCAGCATTATTAATCATTTGGCAGAGTTAAAATTTCAAAAATAACCATTTTATGCATTAAAATAATTTCATTTCTTCTTTAAATTCTTTCTCTCTGCAGAGAAAACCTTATTTAAAGGTACTCTTACGTAACAGCGCCACCAAAAAAGCGAGCACAGCTAAAACTAAATGTATTTAAAGCACTACGCATGTTATTCACTTTCTAATACAAGTTAATAACATTTGTTACTCTCAAGTATTGCCTTATTAGGCAATTACACTTGCTACTCCGGAGCCAAATCCTGGAGCACGGTGACTTTTTCTTTTTCGTTCCCCGTGTGCTTTAATTTAGAAAACTGTCATCATAATTACGAAGAAACGCAGTCAAATTTTTGTGGCTTAATTAAAAACCTCGACGGACTAAATTTTTTCCCGTTTTTCCGGCTTCTCTGTCTTCATTTAGGAAACTAGACAAGCTCCGCTAGTTTTTAATCAAATGCGACATTTCTAGGTATTCGCTGTTTCTAGATCATAATGAAATAATCATTTGAGACTAATGAAAAAGACGAGTTTGGCCTTTTATATTCATTTTTTTTTTCAGTTTTAGAGCTCATTAACCAAAAGGTAAGTTGTGATTTTTTTTTCTTTTTGTGGAAGGTTTTTGCAAGTAGCTAGTCTTTTTACCCGTGGTCATTACCGTTTTGGTATACCTCATCATTATTTAGCATCGCATAAAGGTTTTTCTGTTTTGAAATACTGTGGGAAATGAATAAAAAGCCCCATTATCTTCCACATTGGGCAGACAAGGTATATCCTGTAACGTCGCGAATTTTTAATTTGTTATCGGTGCATCCGTTTTATTATTCAATACGTTTTTCTAAAAAAAAACAATTTTATTTATGTAACGATTTCTAAAAATGGCTTTTGCATAACATAGACTGTTTTCTGATTCATAATGTAGATTTAATGCTTTAAAACAGAGGTTCCCAAACTTTTTTTTTTGTCTCATTGACCCCTTGCCATGTTTTTCGGTTTTGGGTAGACCACTGCTTACCTGATATTGAATTTTTGCAAATTTGTCAACTTAAAGTCTTTTTGACAGCTGGTATTACTGCTTACTTTAAGCGAATTAAATTTCTAACTGTAATAAAGTATAGTGTTTAAAACTTAAAAATCACATGTTATTTAGTTAAATTAAATTTTAATTAATACATAAAATAATTTAAAAACAAACAAATGCTTTTAACGGGAAGGATGAATGCAGTGCGACAATAGCAAATTGTTAACATTTTATATCAATCTATTCAGGTTTAACCCTTTTTTAGTAGTTAGGTTAACTCCTTTGTTAGTAGTATCCAGTTTCTTACTTTTTTTGTTTTTGAGATTGGCAAAATCGATGAAACTCTTTTGCATAGTAAAATCAATACAAAAAAAATCTTCTCACGATATTCCATAACTGGGGACAAATAACAGGTTTGTCTTTTTAAAGCCAAAATTGCTAACATCCATTTCTAATCTTTACATTAGAAACCTCTTTAGGGCTAATTCTGATTTCCTATGAAATATGACATTTGTTTTCAATGAGATCATATGAATTCATTGCCTACTTTGATATTACCATAGACAAATCATACTCAAACCTAGTTTTAAAATCTGAATAAAGGTTATTTAAATGTTGAAAGCAGGAACGTCCTGACAGACTGTGACAAATTGAGAAAATGCACGACGTCCAATATTGTATTTCTTTAGCTTAATTCTGGAAAGAAACGTTGGAATAGCCATATTAATAAAATTTATGCTGCCATCTTGTAACTACAATTTAAACTCGTTAAATTTTGTAATTAAATCAGTTAAATAGGTAAAATCTGGTTTCCACTTGATTAATTTTTTTATAAAATTAAAGTCACGATCTGGTTTAATGAGAGCCACTGTAATAGATCCCTATTTACTCCTCATGGACCCCCAAATTATTTTTCTTTGACGTGGACCCTTTGAAGGTTGAAAAGTTGCCTCCCTCGGGTGCTCTTCTCTTTGATTATCAGCTTGAGCAAGAGGTGTAAGAATAAATGAAGAACTAGGAGCCGACATGATCTGAATATGACTTTATTAAGATCCTTAAACCTTTAACAGATTAGATAATAATAATATATGGGAGAGAATCTACGAGATGACTAAACACACAATAATATATACCGAAATAGCAAACCCCGGACCACTATAAAAACAAACTCGCCTGCTCATTATAATTTTTATCAGATCGAATATAAATAGTCCCCTACCTTAAGTCGAATAGTAGGATCAATCGATTCTAGTTGTAGTGCGTTTCACCGGAGTGAAAGGGTATACACCTTGACCTAAGGCTCTTGTCACGGAATTCCTTTGTTTGCTGTCACTCCAATGAATCAGGACTATAAATATCAAAATTCCCCAAATTGCCACACGCTTACTCTAATCTGTATTTAAAAGCTTCCTAATTTGCATTTTTCCTTCACGCTTACTTCTTGGGTTTGGTGGGAAAAGAGTTGCCATTAATTCTCACCCCAAAGAACCCAAATGACATGTTAATGAAAAAACCCGTGAGCCCATCACAAGGGTCCAAAGACCCCTGGGTTTGATATTGACCACTCTGGGATTCACTGCTTTAAAAGCTGATAAAAACGAAATTTATTTTCTTAAATTCAGGAATGCTTAGGGGTTGGTGTTATAGTAAAAATCTATACATTGTTGCAAATTTGCATGTGGGGGGGGATTTATGGTTCACAGTACCGATTAACGTTTTTAAACTTACCTCCTTCGCAACATATGATGAAGCTTAGCCTCAGTAAAAATCACAATTAACAGCTTTAGCTACGGACACAATTAAAGGTATCTGTTATCATCTCCCTCTGATGTCGTCTCGACTAAAAGCCAAGTGTATATTCTTGATTGGCTTCTTTTCCGGAGAGGTGTAAAAGGTTTTGATGAGGGATTAAACAAGTGTGGGAGGCACCAATGAGGGTGTCAGGATCCTGTGTGGATTAGCTATCTCATTTCTCGTAAAAGACAGCTCAGTGAGAACAACAAAGTGACCATTCTTGTGGTATACGTTTTGATTATCTCTACTTGGCAGTACTGATCAATGAATGTTTTATGACCCAATACTATCACCAGGTTTGAACGGAATAGCTAGGCATTTATATTTGTCAGTGTACCGTTTTTGGTAATCTGTTTGGCTTCACCCTTTCTGTTACATGATTAGGCACCGAAGGAGACTTTTTCAAATTAGTTGAAACCTCTGAGATAAAATTTTCATTCTGGATGACGAATTTTACGTCGTGGGCAATATCATCAGTTGTTCGAAGTTCTCTTCCAAACTGAGGATTTTTCTAGAGCAGTGGTTTTTCAACCTTCAATTGCCGTGGCCCATCTTTATGTATCAACCTGACATCGCGCCAAATCATTAAGGGGACACAGTACGATTCAATTAAAAAAAAGGTAAAAAAATCAAATCTATTTTTTACCTAAATTTTCTTTATATACTTTTTCCAAAACCCCCCAAAAATTTAAAACTCTAATTTTTAAAAAACCCGAAAAACAGGTTTTTTATTAAAGTCAGAACTTATTTATTCAAATATTTGAAAATTTTTTTCAAAAAAATTTTGTTAAAATTACATTTCTTTTTATTTAAACGGGATAAAATTCGAATAATTAGAATTTAAATTTTCTGTTTATTTAGATCTTTTTAAAAATTAAAGTGGTTTTCGATTCCCTACAAAACAAAACCTTTTTTCTTTTAACCACTTTTATATTTGCGTTATTATTTTTTTTTAAAGGGGGGTTTTTTTTTCTAGAAAATGAATTAAAAATTAAAATTCTTTTATTTTTATCGAGGTTGCAATTGTATTTTACTCTCTAAAAGTTTTCAAAATTTTCAAAGTTACTAGTTTGTTGCTTCGATTGGCTATAACCTTCGGGTCAACAGAAATAATTTAAAGCTTCTAGAGTTAATTTCTGGGAAAATATACCTAATGAATGTGTGGTTGTATTTTTTTTCTTTTATGGGAAGTATATATATTTTTTTAAAAAATAGAGTTATTTTGAAGAAACACTAACATAAATTACAATTTCTGAAATTTTTTTTAAAAAAAAGTTACATTTTGATTATTTTTAACTAACATAAGTATCAGTTAAATTAAAAAATCAAAAAGTTGTTTTTTGGAATATTAAAAAAAAAGGGGGTTTCCTTTGATAATCGAATACCTTAAAATCACTTTATAATAAAATTCTATTCTTAAAAACATAATTGTGCCCGAATTCAATGTTAATATATATGTATTTGTACAAAATCTTGAGAGGCTCTTCTGAAATTGAAACACTGTGTAGTAAATGCTGTGAAAAAAGTATACCGCTTTGAATTTTTTTACCCCGTAGTTTTTTGTTTTTAATTTTCTGTAAAGTTATCCCCCTTTTTACCTTTTATCTTATATTTTATTTTTAACGCCCCAAAACATAGTTTTATTTGTTAATTTTTAAAAATTTTTTCAATTTATTCAAATTTGTTACATTTTTAGTCCGTTTTGCGGAATTGTTAAATACCCCAAGTTAAATTTTTCCCTAAAATGTAATGTATAAAGTCCTTATGATTAATAGGAACATAAATTGGAAAATTGGATGCTTATGCAGTTACAGATTTGTGTGGTTCTTTTTTTCTTTTAAAGAAAATGTACACAATTTCCAATTTTGTTACATATATTGTTTTTCAAATAAACTAGGAATAATCAATGTATTCTATTTCTGATTTATTGGAAATGTTTTCGATATTTAGAATAGATTTTTCTTCGAAAAGTGTATATGTTTTTTTATTTTTCTTTATCTTTTATTATGTAGTTTAAGACATATTTCTTTTGGGTGAAAAATTTATATGTATAAAATTACATAAAATATTATAAAAAGTATATTTTGAGGAAATAGATTATTTTGTCTCTATTATTTGGAATTTATCATAGTTTCTTTGTTCCATGAAAATAAACTAAAATTGTTTGTTCAAATAATTCTGAATCTTTTTCATTCTGCAGAGTTGTTTGGAAATAAATTGTATTAATACAATTTTCATAAATAATTATTTGAAATAAAAATACAATTAATTCTGAGGTTTAAAAGTATAGTCCTTAAGTTTAAAATGGATGCAAGAGGCAAAATACTTCCAAATAATTTTTAGAAGAAAAAGATTGAGATGTTCTGAATTACCAAGCCATAGGAAAAATTAGATTACCTATAAAACTTTTGAGATTTATTTATCCTCTCAAACTTTGTACATATTTGTTAATAGCTTTATATTTCATAGCCATTAGCTTGGCTTATTCTTAATTTCTTAAATCTTCTATATAAGTATAAATATTTGTTCAGGAATTAAAATTCTAATAAAGGTTTCATTAAAATAATATTCAAAGTATTTACTTTTTACGAATTAGCATGAGTATCCTTTCAAAAGGAATAAATTATTTTTCCTTAAAAAAAATAAATATGACCAACATAGTTTAAACTTATTTAGAAAAATATCTATGCCTATCTTATCAAAAACAATACTAATCAGTTACGGGGTTGCGTAGAGTGAAAAACATTTTTTGTGAAACCTTATGCAAAACATGTAAATTTTTTACACATTATTAAAGTGAATGCGGTATAAATATCATAATCATGATTGCTATAACTATAACGTGTTATAATGATATTAACAGGCTATTTTTAATGAAAAGTTGTATTCGTCCTGCTTTAGTATTATTAAAAACGTAAACTTTTCATCAATGTAATAAAAAAATAGCGTCAATATATAATAATTCAATAAACATTTTGTATGAACATTAATTTTATGAAACTGTGAATATAATATATATTTCTTTGCACTGCATAATTCATAAATTGTAATGACTTTCTCTCTTTCGCTATTGTTTAATTTAAGGTATCCGAACATATTCAGAGTACTTATTTTTTAAAAATAGCTACTAAAACATTCTAAATACTTTTTTAGGGATCGGTTCCAATAAATATTAGTACTTGACTGAATAGTTATTCAAAATAATTTATGTAAATTTTACAAAAGTCCTAATTATAAAGCGAAATGTTAGGATTTAAAAAATTCGTTAAAACAGAATTTAAAAGAAAAAAAAACTAATAAACTTATATTTATAAAAGTAATACTAAAATAAAATGCACACATTTATCTGGGTAATGTACTAAAACGTTAATGTTTTATTAAAATATAAAATTTTAGAGCTGATCGGAATAAATATCATAAGAAATGCGACACATATTTATGAGGCTATTGTTGAAATAACAGCCACAAAATAATCATACAATAAGTATAGTTTTATTATATTCCCTAGAAAATAATATAAATATTTGGTTCTAAAAATTTCATAGAAATGCATTTTTATATTCTTTTGAGTTATCAGGCTCGCCATAATAGTTTTGAACTATTTAAATACCAAACTCTGGTGGATTAAAAACACACTCTCGGTTTTTCTAATTTTATGTAATTTATTGTAATTCTGTCTCTATGTTACGTAGAAGCAAAATATTTGTCTTGCAGGACCAAAAACTTGCTCTAAAAATAATTAATGTGTTCTGTTCGAAATTGGTAATTTTAACTTGTTTGAATACCTTAAGTAAGGTAGTTAGCTTAGAAAAATCTGAATGTTTAGAAAAATCTGAAAGAAATACATCCAGTATAGCACACAGAATTTTAAAACGGGGGGGACGGGTCCATCGTCGAAAGTCCACCAGTCTTGTATCATGCTCCTTTTAATTTTGGCGATTTTGGGGAACAAAAAGAGTAAAAATTAATTATTGAATAAATAAATAGCTTAAATACTTAATTAAATTTTACGTACTATATACTTAGAATTATAGGCAATCAGAAAAAATAATCAAGGGCTTTTAGGGGTCTGAACCCCTAGGACCCTCCCCCTTGTTTGTTCCACTAAACACATCTTATACCTTGATTACTTTTAATCTTTTAATACTTTTATTTGGTTTTACACACTCAGAACAACAGACCCACTAGAAAATATACTTCGCCTAAGCATAAAATATGATGTTCTAGAAAAAAAAAAAAAAAAAAATGCATCCCCCATCACTTCTTAATCGAAAGAAACACAATAACATTCTACTCATCCCACCAAAAAAATCTTTTGGTCACCCCTATCCTTTTCACCCCATGACTTCTCATTAAATGCCACCAGGCTTCCATTTAAGGCCTTGTCTCAATCAAACGTCTCCACCCCGCGTATTAATAACGACCTCCCCTCTTCTACAATGACAACCTTTTCACATAGTTTCGAAGTTATGGGAAGCGGGGAAGAATCGAACGTCATCCCCTACACCCCCCTGTCTCTACTTGTCCGTCGCAACGTGGGGTCGAATGATACCCCAGTTCGGTATCGCCCAGGGAATTATCGATAACACCGGCTACGCTTCTCTCTTATCAGCAGACAGTTATGCTTGTCGTGACACATCGATGTTTGCCGAGATACCAGATCCTTGTTTCCGGAAAACGGGAAAAGTGAGGAAGAGGAGGATTTCGGGAAAGCCTGGAATGGAGGAATGTAATTTTAGGTGTCTGATTTTTTGAAGGGTTGGAATGTTTGGGAAGGAGAATGCGTGTTTAAAAGGGAGGTGTAATTATGGAATTTTTTTTTGTGTGTATTGTATGATGGATAGTAAAAGTAGAGAAATGTTTTCAGAGTTTTATGATAATACCATTATAATAAATGGTCTG
>BMAV01026763.1:0-11283 GCA_019973955.1 Trichonephila inaurata madagascariensis | reverse complement strand
TCTTTTTGAAAATGATTTGATTACTGCATAAAGGTTAAAGCAATATGACATCTATACACGCAATTTATGTGTAGCAGTTTTTTTTTTTTTATTTTACATTTATAAACTGTTGATAAATATATATTTCATTTTTAGAAGGATTTAATGGTTTAAAGTTTATAAAAATACAGTTAGCATACAGTTTTCTCACAATCAAGGGAACGCAATATGTTTTAATTTGAATGATTTGTTGGGGGTATGAATTTCAAAGAATTTTACTTATGGGCGTTTTAATAAAATCACAAAATACTTTTTGTTTTTACCAATTGATATCATTTAACATATCTCATGATTTCCTTTTGTATTTTATTTATAGCACAAAATGTATATGTTACCGGCAAAGTATGAAATGCTGGCATTCTATTCAATGCCTAGGCATTGGATAGGATGCCGGACGTTTTTAGGCAAAATATGAAATAAGAGAATTATTTTATACTTTGCGTAGGCATTGTATAGAATGCCTAAAGCTGTTTAGGCAAAGTATGAAATAAAGTCATGATAAGGTTCCTATATCAATGACGTACATTTCTAGAAAATACAAATGTTATTCTGATAAAATGATGAGAGTGGCATTAAAAAATTATTCAAAATACCTAAAGGTAAAAGAAGATTGTACCAAACAAAATTTATGTCTTTCTTTTATTAAGGAAAACAAAATTTTCAAATAAAAAATAAGAACTTAAAATTAATCTAGTTATTGCAACATGATAGGCTTGAATGGCATTTTGAATTACATTTCACTTCCTTTTTCACGCAAATAACCATTCTTATTCTTTCAAATTTTTTAATAATTCCTTTTGTACAAATTCTGGAGATGTTTGCCAAATAAGGTCTATTACAAATTTATGTTCATTCAAAAATTGACAAACTTGTTGAGTAGTGCTGAGTGCCACTGATAATTGTAACGTGTGACATAGGTTGTCTACCCTTGCTATAGACCGACTCCTTCTCCAACACTACAACTTGCTTCTCCATTTTCTGAAAAATTTAAGTAAAATTGAGTATTTTGACACTCCGAGCAAACCACAATATGCAACTTACAAATTCTGAGCCTGAGGCCCGCGTTAAAAGTCTCGTGCCTTGCCACGCAATATTCGAAAGGAATCGGAGACGTATTTCATACTTTGCCGGTTTTCATTAGACATTCTATAGAATGCCTAGGCAATGTGTGAAATAAGAATGATTCCATACATTGACGGCTAGTTTTAGGCATTCTATAGAATGCCGGATTTCATACTTTGTCGGTAACATATAAACTAAAAAGTAATAATTTAAATTATTTTTTATTTTCTGTTATTTATAAAATGGATTTCTTTTCACGATATTGGGCAATTTTAGTTCAAATGATTGAGGGTTCAAGAGTCATTAAAATTACTTACAGTTTTTCATGATTAAGTGTGTATTAATTTAATAAAAGAAAAATATCTTTTTTTATTCTGTTAATTTCATTATAGTCGAAAGGTAAAATTCTATAATTGAATGCTATAATTCTTTAGGATAAAAATTATTTGCATAGAAAAAATTCTGTTGTTGCCCTTTTACCTAAATTACAAATAAAACTTGGAATATTTCTCATATTACTTTCTACGAAATGGATTTCAGGACCACAATCATTTCCGTAGTTTAAAAGAAAATATTATATATTTTATATATAGCTTTTGTTTCAGAAATTAAATCCCTGGATCTACTTCTGTTGCTTTCAGAATTTTCCTTCGAGTGTTTCTAATATTGTTGTTTTAGGTGTGAAGGAAGATACGATCTGAGCACCTTCTGTTCCGAAAACGAGTATCTTACCCATCACACCAAAACGATCGTAGTCGCGTGTTGGCTATTACTGGTTTATATCGATATCACACCGCCACAGATGTAATTTTGATGCGAAGATATTCTCTTGAAGGCATATGAGCTGAAAAAAAGATTTTTACAAATCTATGCGTATCTTCTGAAAACCTTTGCATGTGCAGTCTGATCGCAATTTAACAAACAGCTATTTAATGAATTTCGTTATTTTAACGAATTTTCTTTCGCTGATTAAAACGATGGTAAAACCCTTATTTAAAGAATAATAAAATCCAGAATTAATGAATTATTTAAACAGCTGAGTTTCATTTTTATTGGTCTGTGTTAGAAAAAAAATGAATTTTTTTTTCAAGTTATATCTTTTGCAGGGAAATGGCGAAATTAGGAATTTCATCAAATCCCTAAGGACGGTGATCACTTGACGATATATGTTAAAATAACGTCTCTTCAAAGTTATTTCCCTGATGAAAGTAAATGATTTTATCAAATTTCTGAACTGTTTCAGTAAAATGGTGAAATGAACTAGTCAGAAGGGGGGGAGTAGAGTCCTTGTACTTCCTAACCATACAGATTGTACTATCGATCCCCTAAATATCAACCCTATATCTTTAAAAAAATGGCACCATAGGATTAATATTTTAGTGCGTAAGCAACCGAGAGGAAAGATATACGACAAAAAATAACATCCTAATTTTCTAATTATTTGTTAATTAGTTTCGAATAAATAATTAGTATTTCATTGACTATTTGTGTATTACTTACTTCTACGTTTAATAATGCACCCTATTTGTTAAATAAACCCTTTTAAACTCTTGACAATATTATTTCATCACTTCACTGAAACAGCTCAGGGATTCGCTCAAATCCCTTACTTTTATCAGAGAACACACATGACACATGAAATTTGATTTATTAGTTCATCAAACTATGTATAGTTAAAGTTGGAATGTGCTTTTTTATAACATTATTGAGACTCGTAAAATACATTTTCTTATGAAGAATTATTAAACATTCTTTAAAAAATTTATAAATTCGTAATTCAAATTTTTAAAATAATAAGTTTTGCTTTGAGTCACAATTGCAAACCAACCTTTGCTAACTGTTCTAATAGCAATAGTAACAAAAAATATCAAAACCTTTGGCAAGATAAAAAAAAAAGCCATTGGAATGGCTGGAAAGCCATGGTTTCCATTTCTTAGTTCATATTAGTTGCATTAATCATTGTATTGGAATACTCTTGCTTAAACTTTTACGAATTAAATATTTTTTGGTTCAGATATGTTTCCGACTGTAAAAATCCTTAAATGTTCTGATCGTAAAATCAGATCAAAACAAAGTAATAGTTTAAAAGCTTCGAAGCTCGTAAGAAATTCCTCAGAATAAAACCGAGTAAAAAATAATAATAAAAAATATGATATCATTATCTCATTGCAACTTAGAATAAAAAAAAAGTCAAGGATAGTTCTTTTAAAAAATTAGCATTAAATTTCCCCTCAAATAACGACTTTGAAGATACCTGGGAAATTAACTCATGCTCAGTTGAAGATCTCATTTTAACTTGATCTCGTAAAAGAAATGGTTCACCAAGTTTCACTTCCAGTTGTTTGTTCTCAAGTGATTGGTTAGTGAGAAAATTATACTCAAAGACAAAAAAAACCTTTTAAAAAAGTTTTCTTACTTAAAAAATTAAATGAAATTTTTGTATTTCCCATTTTTTACATTTAAATTTTAAAATTTTTAAAAAAAGAAATCTGTTACAACATATTTAAAACAAAACAGAACATTTTGGAGCAGCTGTTACCTGCTTGAATAGCAATACATATAATAAGAAAAACATTTCTTTCCAAATATTTAATTGCTTATTGAATACAGCTGTTTATTTTAACTAATTATTTAATAAGAATGGAATTATTACTTTATGTAAACAAAAAAACTAATTTCAAACCTTTAAATTATATCTATTATTTGATAGCAAAGAAATATTTTAAACCTTTGTACAATTTAAACCCAAAAGGTACCAACTACGTTGGGAAACCCGGGATTTTAAAAAGCGATAGATGGATTTTTTTATGATATTTAGTGTCATTAGTTTAAAAAATACATGTATAAAAATTTTTAATGAAAATTTTGAAAAAAAAATTATTTAAAAAAATTTTTGGAAAAAAATTAACAGAAAAATTTTTTTTTTTCCAAATGTTCCCCTTTTTTATAAAAAATTTCTTCAAATTAATAATTTTTTGGATCGACCTCTGTACAGAGGCTAAATTAAATTTTTGAAATATATAACTTAAAAATGGGTTTTTTTCCATTTTTTTACAACGGGGGGAACAATTTAAAAAAAAACCGCCAAAAAAATTATTTAAATTGGTAGTAATTTGAAAAATAATAAAAATTTTTTTAAAAAATTCTAGTTGACCCTCTGTAGAGAGGCCCGGGGTTTATATACAGGCAAAATATTTTATAATAAAGTATTTTTCAAAAAAAGGAGCATTTAAAAAAAAAAAGATTTTTTCCCTTTTTTAAATTTTTTGGGAAAAATTTTTTGTATTTAAAAAAAAATTTTTAAGTACTTTTTTTAAACACTATTTTTAAAAAAACAATTTTATATACCATTTCTAATCCAAGTGACTCTAAATATATATATATAAAATATATTATCCATTTAATACGTTTTTGCAAAATCACAGTTCCGAACGTAGTCACCTTAAACATTTCACCAAGCAGCTAGTACAATCGATTCTTTAACATTTCTTAACAAAATAATGTAGCAACTTTGTGTGGTTGGGAAACAGTTGACGACGCCATTTAATTGAAAAAACCAAAATTTACTCCCGGCCCCAAAAGGATAACAAATGACTGCCCCGAAGACAAATGGGCAAAGTACCCCAAAGAACTAAAAAAGAGAGATAAATTTAAACAGTAACTAAAAAACCCCATTTTTCATTTTAAACAAGCTTTACCGCGATCTAACGTTTACGTCGTACTCTATGGCAACAAGAAGAATATTGGCGACGGATCTTGTAATTATGAGCCTTGGTCAAGTGATGAGGACCACACCTGAGCTGGCACCCTCCTCTCCTACCTACCACACCAACTGGAGAACATTGAGCCTCGACAAATTCTTCGCGCTTTTGCCCCTTTACACGGAGGATCTTCAGTGACATTAAAGCTCGAGCCCACGACACACCAGTCACGAGTTCGTAACCCTAACCCCAAGGCTACCACGGCCTCAAATAAAAGAGAATATATGCTTGATGTAATAATAAGATGAGATAAATCCCATGTTTCATAAAAGAGAGCATCCTTTTTTTGCTCATGTACGTTCAAGTCACGAAATTCATTTAAATCGTAACAAAATCGTGAAGTATGAAATCCGTATGTATATAAAGGAAACAAGTGATATAAAAAAAAGAAATTTAAGTCAATTCCTACTTGACCAACAAAGAAAAAATTTTTTTTTGTACTTTTTTTTAAATTTGTTCAATTAATATATAAAATGTATATACATAGGACAGAATCACAACATTTTTAAATTGCCCATTTTTTTTAATTATAAAAAATGACGTATTGTCATCCAAAAAAAATCGTGTCTGTAAAATTTCAGTTCAATGAATGCTTTCAAACTGAAAAAAAAACCTTTTTAAAATTTTTGGGCACAAGTCCTTAAAAGGGGGCCCAAGTTGCCAAAAAAGGGGGCCCAACGGCTGGGTGTATTTGTAATTTTTTAATAATTGTTTTAATCAATTAAATTTTTTTAATTATAATTAAATTTTCTGTATTTTTTCATCCCAAAAAAATCAAAATATATAAAATTTCAGCTCAATTGGGGTTTTAAAAAAGTATTTTATTAACGATTGGGAAAAATTTCCCCCAAGATAAATAAATAAATAAATATATAGAGAATGTGTCTAATTTTTTTAGGGGAAATTTAAAAAACGACTCACCCCGGCGATATCTCCCGGGAAAATAGGGCCTGGCTTTTGGGGGGTTTTTGTGTGTGTTGGTGGGGTTGTTCCTCTTTTTTTAAGGTGAGATCCATAAGAATTTTATTTTTGGAAATTGAATTCTTTTTGGGGGGGGAAAGGGGTTACGGGGTTTTAGATAAAAAAAAACCGTTTTTTGGGGGTTACAAGACCTAAATAATGAAATTTTTTTCCCATATTTTTTTTTTGTTGTTGAGTTGAAATCCCTAAAAAGGATATAAAAGGGAAAATTTACTCTCAAAAGAGGGGTTTCGTGGGTTATCCCGGGTAAAAATATTTTGTTTTCAACTATTAAATTTAGATTTTTAAAAAAGGCATCCCTGTTTATTTTTTGGGGCTAAAAGATCTACTAAAATACTTTTTTTCCGGGAAAACCCCCTTTTAAGGAGGGGAATTTTTTTTTAAAATTTTTAAAAAGGGATTATAAGAATGTCCCCCTTCCCTTTTTAAATAATTCAAAATTTTAAAACCCCGTTTATTTTTTAAAAAGGGAGAAATAAGGGAAGCCCAAAAAGGGTTTTTAGTAAAATATAAAAAAGTTTTAAAACCCCTAAACAAAAAGGGAATTATTTTTTGTAAAATTTTTAAATTTTTAATTTTTTTTTTAAAAAAATGTTTTTAATTTATAGGAAAAAATAAATGCTCTAATTTTCTCGTCAATAAAATGTAAGAAATATTACTTTTTATTATAATGTACCTTCAATAAAACATAAATTTAACACAAGTTTCTAAATTAAATTTTTAGCCCTTTTTTTCCCCAAAAATTTCCCCGCAATGTCTTTCCCCTTAAAAATTTATTTTCCCCTTTTAAAAATTTTTCAAACAAAAAAAATAACCATATAAAACACATTTTGAATAGGTAGTTTTTAAAAAAACATGTTCAGTTATTTGAGAGCAATTATGGGGGATCCTGATTGTTTCTTCTTGTATCTGTTACTGCAATACAAAAACAACAACAAAAAAAGTATTGTGTTGTTTACCCTAAGGTAAATAATATTGTCTAGACAATTTAATGTTTCCGATTCAAAACATATATAGTGTTCGTATCAATAGTAAAAATGTTAAAAGAACAGAAAAAAGGGTATACTATTTGTGAGTGAGAATAATATGAGAAGAGAGTGAAATGTAGATATACAAGTATGATATTGAATAATAAAATTTGTATATCTTCCTTGTGTATGTGCATGTACATAAAATGTGATGTATATGTATATAAAATCTCCGGATTTTGTGAATGAAATTTTGCGAAAGTCGAACACAAAAGGGGGTTTAAAAAGGGGAAACAATAAATATTCCCGTTATTGGGAAAAGTTTGATAAACCCCCGGGAAAATTTGGCAATCTGTTCCTTTTTTTGGGGTAGAGCTGCCACGAATGGAGTTTTGAAAAGATCGCTCTCCAAGGGAAGTTACGAGGGAGTAAAAGGATGGGGTGTTATAGATAAATATATAATCCCGTTTTTGATCTATTAGAATTGCAGACTTGAAACTCGGCATGCATGTTTCTTTCATGAAAGAGAGATCCGCTAACATCGGGTTTTTGAAAATTAATCCCCAAAGTAGGTTTATGAAGGCTTATGGGCCATTATAGATAAAAATTCATGTTCTTGAAGTTAAAAATTTGGTATAGATGTTTCAATTGTTGAGTTGAAATCTGCCACCCCCAAGGGGGATATACGGGCATATTGATAAAAATATACCGTTTTTAAATTACTAGACAGTATTGTAATGTGGAAGAAAGTTTATTTTGTTGAGTAGAGATTCAATAAATTTTCCGGAAATAATTTTGGAGGATGGGTTATAGGAGCATAAATCATAATTCTGCTTCAATTTTAGAGTTTCAAATCATGTGCTTTTTAAATCACGATGCGAGAATTATGACAATTTGTTTCAATACAATCGAACACACACACAAATACATACATATATATATTATAAACAGTATATATCGTATTTACTCGAGTCTAAGCCACACGTTTTTCCAATATTAAAGCTACTGAAAATCGGTTGCTTCTTCGAATAGAATTAAATTAAATGCGTTGGATAGGGCAAATAGAACAAATTACAGATTCTAAACTATTTTACACTATTTTTCATTTTCCACAACGACTTGTTAAGAATTTCGGATGTGGCTTAGATTCGGATAAGTACGATATTTATACGTCATGAAATATTCTGTGAAAAGAACTAGTAAGTATATTTATATATATATATTATATTTTATATAATATAATAGAAATAATAATAAAATATATTTGCAGGTATTAATTTTATATAAAAAAAAATTACATATATATTTGTCTATATATCATAACACTTGTATTGTGTTGGGATAATATAATTTCCCAAGGAAATAAATTCGAGGGTTGGGAGGAAAAGTCACAGCAAGTATTTTTCTTAGAAATACCAGCTGTTGGAAAATGTGATAAAAGACAGAGAAGAAAGAACAACGTATTAACTTACATGTGACGACAATAATGGCACGAAATATATCATCGTTAACACACTATTTATTACTGTGGTATACAGAGCAATATGGCCTTAACGGTGCTATAAAGAATGACAACACGTGCAAAAAAGTTGACCGGACAAACGGGGCCAAAGCCCCTCAATGTGCCCCCCGCCGTCACCCCGCGCCAACGATGGGAAGGCCGAAGCATCAGTCTCAGCATTTCCCCATCATGGGGGAATCATCCAAAGCATTAGAATGTCCTCTATTTGCAAACCGCCTACCACGTATTTTTCCTTCTTGAGAATAACATCAAAGTCCCGGGCAAAATGCGGGGCAAAGGTGGGGGCTCAATTTTTCCGCACACCGACCAGTTGTATGAACATTGACATCACTGGTTGACACACGTCCTTTGGGGAAAATTTTCCCCCACCCACCGCACCCCACGAACGGTTTGGAAAGCTATTCCCAAAGGTTTCCACGATTCACTGTGTGAACCCTCGTTTCCCCTCGGAGAAGGGTTTTTATTAAACGCGCTGCTCAACATGGGGGCTTCCATCTCGCACAACACTCCCCAACTGTCTGATTTCACAGCCCTCGCTGCGCTATTACTAGCTATAACATAGCCATCTGTTGTTTTGCAAACACACTATGCCTGCAGAACTTCAACACGACACATATAGGTTTGTGATCCGTTCACATATCTACAAGAAAAAAAATAGTTGTCATGACTTATGCCCCAACCTTCGTATTTAAAAGGAAGCACACACACACACACTGCCTTTTAAATTATCGATATAATAAAGGCCATCGAAGAAACATTCAACTCATTTTTTCCCCTACAATTCCATTTCAAATCCATTCATTTAGCCTGAGAAGATAATACTTAGCAAAACATGCGATTATTGTCCAAGATACGTTAATTTTTTAAGAACTATTTTGCTTAAATTAGGAGTGATAAATAAGAGGCAAGATTTGTTCGATTCTTATATTTTTAAACATTATTTTCATTTAAAAGGGTAATAAAAATTTACATAAATTGTACACGTCAAACTAATTGTTCCATAGGTTTTTCATTAGGAAAAAGGGTACACGATATAAAAATTATTAAACCCTTATGGAAACTTTTTTTATTTTAATGAATATATATCAGTGCTTCTCAAACTTTCAATATTTGCGACCCACTATTCAATCATCATTTTCATTGCCCCCCCTCCATAAAATAACGGTTTGTTCAGTAATACTATATTTTTGGACCCTGGCTCAAAAATTTTTTATCTTTTTTTGTCCTTTCGTACATAAACGTCACTCAGATAAAAACCTTAATACATTGGACGTAAATATAACGTTTCAGTCAAAATTTTTTTCAAACCCCAAGGTTTTTAATGCCATAAAAGAAAATTGACAGTGTTTTAAAGGATTTACTTACTTCAGATAATTTTTTTTATTTTTTCCCCCCCCCTCTAATACATCACCATACCGGAAAACGGTATTTGGGGAGTAAATCACGTTTACTTTCAGTTTGGGGTTAATTATAAACCGACAAATTATCAAGGTAAGTGTGTTAATTTTGTATATAATTTTTTATATGGCAAGCCATTTGGGGGCAATGGTTTATTAAACTTGTTCAACGGGCCAAAAAAATTTGCTAAAATGTTTTTGTTTTTATTTTTTTTATTTTGTCAAAATGTATTTTGTTTGTTTTTCTTTCACAAAAATTTAAAAATTTTTTTTTTTAAAAATTTTTCACTTTCACTTTTAAATATGCCGCACCCCCGGGATCAAGCCCCAAGGGGGGGCACCCCCGTTTTAGAAACCGGTTATATAGTTTCGGCTATATTTCTGTTTTTTTTTGTTTGTTTGTTTTGTTTTGAGTCGTAAATCGGGGGAAAAAACATGCATGCAAAAAAAACCCCACTTTTTTTGTTTTTCTATACCTTTACAATGTTAGTAATACTTTTTCAAAGCATGTGGAATCCATTGATTTATAAAAGGGAGTGGAGAATATATTAACTTTTACTTAACACAACCTAGGGGATAGGGACAGACCCTTTTGAGCATCAGTCAAGTGACGGAACCCACGAGTTGACCCCCCCTAACCACCATAAAACCAAGGAAAAACATTCAACCCAAAAGATTTAACGTGATCATTTCCGCACTGCGGGCTTCAGTGACACCCGGACTTTCGGGGCCCCCCGGCTACAAGCGGGGCCATAAACAGCTCAACAGAATCTTGAATTTTTTAAAATATCCGACTACGTTTGAACCGTGATTTTTCAAAAAACGAAAAAGAATAATATTTATGATTTTAGCGACACTTTTAGATTATAAAATGAAAAAATTGTTTTAGAATAGCATTTCATTTAAAAAAAGACAATATTTTGACAAAAAAGAAATAGAACAATTTTTTAAAATATTCTCCTTTTTGGTTTCTATTATAATAAATTCGCCCGGGGTAATAGCTCAAAATTTCGACTAACAGAATTTTTGGAAAATATATATTTAGAAGGGGTTTATTCATATTTTTAAAACAACAGACGAAGCAATTTTAAAAAAAGCCCATAATTATTTCAATGGGGCCCTAATCTTAAATAAGTGAATTTTTCCAAAAACCTAGTTCAACTCTCTGGAGAAATCTTGACTTTATATAAGCCCCCACACACCGACACACACACAGAACAACACACAAAAATTTATTATTTTGGCATTTTTTTTTAAAAGGAGCAGAAAAAAGGGTTTTTAAGTTCATTTTTCCAAAATATTGTAAAATAAATAAGTTTTTTTTCAAAATGTCCTTAAAAAACAATTTTTTACATGTATTCTAATCGGTGATACTAAATATCATGAAAGTCCATTTATTTTTTAAAAACACGGTTCCAAAAATGGAACCAAAGGAAAAATCAGAAAATTTAATCTTTCGGGTATTTAATTAGGTTTATACATACTTTTTTGTATATTAGTATTTGAATTGGGTTATTCCCAACGTCAAAACTTTTCATTTCTAAGCAGAACCT
>BMAV01026762.1:0-68693 GCA_019973955.1 Trichonephila inaurata madagascariensis | reverse complement strand
TATGTCGACAGCTCCAGAAGGTTTTTGGGGACCGAAAAAAAACTTTTTGGGGTGTTGATGTTAAGCCCCCTTTGGAAACCGCTGCATCCCAGAATGTGACCCAGGAAGCTTGGATGGTCACAGTATTTTTGCAAAAGTGATTCTGCCACTATCAAAGGAAGGCGTTTCAGGTGGCCATTTGTCAGTCTAGCCAGAGCAGTCTGGGAACCACGATCACATTTGATTTCCAGCAGAGATCTAGGATGTTCCCGTAATTATTATAGTTACGATTAATTACAAATAAAAGACATTCAATATTTATCATTTGTCACAAATTAATTAAGTTTTTGCTTTATATGTCATGAATGCATTCCTTAAAGAAATAATTTATAACAAAAGAAGCTTTATTATTTTCAAACAAGATATTTTTTTTAAGATACCATCCTTAATGTAGATTTCAAAGAAAAGGAGTTTTATGACTGATGCCATAAAAACTCAAAATTCTAACAAAATTATTTATTTTCCCCAAAAATATTGTGTTTTATAGTATTTTTCTTTATAGTTCTTTTTTATTTTTTATATGTTTCGTTCTTTTTTTATTACTTTTAATAAAGTGAAATTGATAACTCCCTTTTTAAGTGAATTGAACTTTTGAAAAGAGATCTCTTTCTTCATTTTACCCAATCGATAACCTACATTTCCAATATGCACTTAATCTATTAAAGTCGGCGGCTTTAAAAGCATATTAATTTTGAACATATCAGATCCAAAGCAAAGACTTCTTCTAGCGCTGATGACACTCTTAATGGTCTTTTTCTGAAAGGAAAGTCGTTGTTTAATCTCTCAGCCAAGTGATTCACTAACCGGCGAAAATGTAAACAATTTTTTCTCAAAGAAAGCTCAAAGGTCAATATTTTCTCTGAGTAAATACAGTCGGCGGTAGACGAACTGGACTATTTTTAAGAATGAACAGCAAATAATTTACTTTTAAGGAAACGACTCTTGCTCTTGAGATGTATTTATTGTTAAACACATTTTGCTTGAAAGATAAACTTTTAATTTAATATTTTAAAAGTCATTCATCTCTTTTTGCGTAAAAAATAAAAAAAAGAAGCAATAAAAATAGACAGCAAAGTATTAAAACTTTAACTAGTTCAAGAACTTAAACTGGAATTTTGAAATGGGAAACCATTTTATTAATGTGATGACACTGCCACACCGCTTTAATACGCATTGCCGGTACACTTAACAGCCAGCGCTACATCTTTAAGGTGTTGGAGCCTGTGGTCCTTCTATACATTCAGTACTTGCCATCAGCCATATTCCACATGTGGTACGCAATCGAGGGTTCCTTTGTATCGATCAGATTGAATTGCCTCCTTGGCCTCCCGATCTATCACCAATCGAAAACATATGGTCCATGCTTGCACAACGACTGGCCTGGGATACACTACCCGCTGATACACCAGATCAACTTTTAATTAATGTGATGCGCATGACGCAGCCGAGTGTATAGGTATCGGTTTCGTGGCTTGCTTTGTCACGTAGCGATCCAGTACTCTAAAGACCCGCCTTAGGGCGCGATGCACGTTAAACTGTCGAGAGCTGAAACGTCTTCCCGGTGGTGTGGTTAAGTTGAGAGGTGATGCCAGTCTACAGTGTCGTCCACGTCACTTGACCATGGTTCAACTTACGTGGTCCGTCGCCAAAGCCCTCGTGTAGCTCAACAGTGCGACGTTAATATTCAATCAATCAAGCAAGCCGCATGAACTGCTCTACCCCAAGGATACATCCAAAGCCTCTTCGATTCTATGCCGATGTATGTGGCAGTAGTTATAGCCAACAATGATGGCTATTCTAACTACTGATTTTGTCATCATCCACACGTCACAAAAGGCTGTAATTTTAATCGTTTGATCTTTGTACAACATGTTATTTGCCAAATAAATTTCGCTGTGATATCTCTAGTTCTTCTTGGTACTGCATTTTGTGTGGCCAGCAGTATAGTTTAACTTTCGGAATTATTATCATTTTAGATGCTTAAAATGTTTTTACTTTATGTAATATAAATAATAGATTAATATCTAATATAAAAGAAATCAATTCCATACATAAAAAAATAACGTAAAATTTTTAAAAAAAAATCTGCGTAATTCCCATTTAAAGAGTTGGAAAGGTATGCTTAAAGCATATTATTGATGAAAAAAAGAATAAAGCTTATACAACCAACAATTAAAACTTATTTCACAAAACAATTTTATTTGAAATTTGACAAAACAATTACATAACGCATCACAATTTGAAATTTTTATAATGCAAATTAAAATTTTGGAGACATATTTGAAGCATTTTCTATTTATTCCATTATTTCTAATAAATAAGAAGCTATTAATATGAGAATTTCTTTCGTCGATAGGCATGTTTTTATTTATTCATCAAAGGTCGATGACATGTTAGGCAATATTTTATGCATGCAGCGCACAAATTATTCATTCTTCAATTCTTTTTAAATTTAAAAAACATCTCAAGCTAAGTTCAATGACTTTAGATTTGAATGCGAAATAAATCAAATAGAGAGTCCTAGGGCTTCGGGAGTTGATGTTGCATTTTCGAATTCTCACGGTGCGAATAGATTAATTCCTATTCCTTTCAATAGCTTTTTTGCCATCTACAAACACTTCAGAATTTCCTGTTTCATCTTATTGCATAGTAATGTTTGCATAAAAACAATGTTTGTTGATGTCTTTCCAAAGTTTTCGGAGAGAACAAATGTCATAGAAACCGTCTTAAAAATCAATATTCAATAGATAAAATGAAAAAAATGCACAGGAACACTCGTAAAAATGCATTATTCATTAAATTCTTTAGAATACCGGAAAAGTTCTGTACTTTTAATTATTGTTTTTAACACTTTCAGAAACGCAATGCAAGAAAATTATGCACATTTTTTTTTGTTTCGTTATTATTCTTTAGAAACAATTCATTCCTCATCTTCTAAGTTTAAAGTAGCTTTTAAGTATTTTAATAATACAATTCTCTAGTATATGTACGAGGGTTGGGGCAAAAGTCATGGCAACTGTTTTTTTCCCTTGAAGATACCAGTCCGGTTGGAAAATGTGTCATATACAGACGAAAGGACAAGGTGTTAACTACATGTGTGTACAATGAATAGCATTGAAATATCGTAACACACTAATTTATTACAGTAGTATATATATATACAAGGCAATATGGTTTTCCCGGTGCAAAAGAATGACAAGACAGTACACAGTACACCCATCATGCTACTGTACGGTATGGTAAGGCATTATTTCCAAGGGCTTCCTCTAATTCACTGTGATATTCCATCTCATTTTTCCCTCGGAGAACGGCTATTGTTAATTCCATCACTCGACACTCAACAACTGACTGATTTCACAGCCCTCGCTGCGCTACTACCAGCTATCACAGAGCCATCTGTTCTTTTGTATACACACTATGCCTGCAGAACCTCCACACGACACATACACGTTTGTGATCCATTCACATATATATATAAGAAAAAAAAATAGTTGCCATGACTTATGCCCTAACCCTCGTATATATAGAGAGAGATTAACGCACTCTATACAGCAACACGAAGGCTATTGAGGACGGACCTCGTAATTTTGGACCATAGTGAAGTGATGATGACGACACCTGAGCTGGCTCCCTCTCCAAACTACCTATTTGAGTATGACTTTGAGCTCGACATATTTAACGTGTATCGGCCTTCTATGCACAACGGGTTTCCAATGGCACCAGACGCAAACCCACAACTCTCAGACCATGAGTTCGTGACCAAAACCACTAGATTACTGCGCTGTCATATATATATATATATACAGAAAAAGAGGGAGAAAAAGAGAAATACCGGAGAGAAAATTGATATATATGTGGCGGTGTGATATCTATATGAACTAGTACCAACATCACGCGTGACGATCGTTTTGGCGTGATTGGTTACGTACTTGCTTGAACGGAAGGTACCCAGAACGAACCTTTCTTCCTTCATTGGTGACCCTGGCCGTGCAAAGGAACCGCACCCTTTCACGCGCCGCAGTCGTGGCGCCATCTATCCACCGCACAAGCAACTACCGTCAAACATTTGACGCAATTCTCACAAGTCGTCCACACAAATGACGCAATCAAACGTCACACAAATGACGCATTCTCGTCGTCTCACACAAATGACGACTCAAAGCCGTCTCACGAATGACGCAACCCACCAAATGACGCAACTGCTTACATACTCGCCACGAATATGGTATCGTTGTACGCCTATTCGCCGAAACACTGGCGGGGAGTATGGCGGTGTGATATCTATATGAACTAGTACCAACATCACGCGTTAACGATCAATTTGGCGTGATTGGTTACGTACTTGCTTTCGGAACGGAAGGTACCCAGAACGAACCTTCTTCCTTCATATACATAAATGCAGGTATAATTCGAATTTGGGAATTTTATATAATTATGAGGGGAAAAAATTTGAAGAAATTTAGTAATCAATAACTCAAGTGGATTATTTTAATGCAGTACGTCAGGGTTTTTTTTATGTATTATGCATTTCTATAGAAAATGAAAGTTGAAATGTACTTATTCAAGAATTTAATATCCATAATGAAAACATGTTTTTTTTTATCATTAATTTTCAGTTTACCGTTGGCTAACACTTACCTACCATTCCATGTTTCATTCATAACCCATATTTTATTAAACAACTTGCTTATTAGCCGCATGTATTCATAATAAATAAACATAAATGAATAAAAAATTACAAAAATAATGAAAAAAGGATGAGTTTCTGGTAGAGAAAAAAACCCAGAAGCAAAAGAGATTTTAAGTCATTCTAGTTTTTTCGAAGTTTAAAAAAACCTAATCAAATTTTACCTGGATTTTGTATAAATAAAAATTATAACATTTTTCATAAAAAAAAATATCGACATGCAAGAGTTTTTTAAAAAATTTTTCAGGGGTTTTATTATAATTCGGCAAATTTTTTAATATTTTGTTTTATAAGTGCTTTTTATATTTTCGATGTATTTTAAATGTAACTGAAAACGATAACATTTTAAAGTTACCAACTTTCAATTCCACATAAAACGAAATAATTTATTTAAAATAATTCACTTAATAATCAAGGGATAAAAATTAAAACTGTAATTAAAAAATGAATCTAATTTTTACTAATCATATCAATTATATACTCGTTTTATAATACTTTTCTGTATGCTAGTAACGAAAAAACGTTTTTAATTTAAAAACCGAAAAATAACATTTTTAGATTTTAATTTTCAACCTTTCCATTTGCTAATATAAATGTTCAATTGCTAACTATGCAGCAATGTTACAATGTATCGTTCGCTAAAAATATTTTTTAATGATTTTATTCAAAATAATTAATTAATCAATTTCTCCATTTCAACTGTTGGTCGATTTATGTTTATTAGTTCTAGTTTTTCTCCATCGAATATTTGCAGAAGCTGAAAATTAAATGAAAATGCTCTAAATATGTTCTCAAGAAAATTTTATTAAACGTTAGTTAATATAAAAGGGAATGAGAGACTGATAGAACGAGATTAACAATGGAAAGGAATCAGGGGAGATCGATGAAAAAATTTAAATAAAAAAAAAATTTTTTATTATTTTAAAATTCAAATTTTTTAAAATTTTTAAATTATATTATTTTGTTTTTTACACCGGAAAATTTTTTTTTAAAAATTTTAAAACATTTTTTTATTTTGAATTTTAAAATTTATTAAAATTTTAAAAAAATTTATTTGTTTTTTCTTTAAAAGTTTTTTGGACAAATTTTGTTTAAAAAACATTTTTATTTTTAATTTATTAAAAAAATTTTTAAAAATTTTTTAAAATTTTTAAAATTTTTAATTTTAGAATTTTCTAAAAGTAATTTAAATTATTTTTTAAATCTGAATAAAAAATTTTTAAAATTTTTTTCTTTTCTTATTTAGTTTTTTATAAACACACAAAAAATTTTTAATTCTTTCAATTAAAAATTTTGTTTTCTTTCCCATTTATCTTTTTTAAAAACGTAAAAAAAGGGCATTTGTTTTCGGTTTTTTTAAATGAAATTAATTTATTTTTATATTGTTAAAGTAAAACTACGTGCACATATTATTCATATATCCTTATGTTATATTAGATCATCGTGAATAAAATATTACAATCAGTTCATCGAAACCATGTGTAAAACAAATTAGATCAAAACATAGCATTTATAATACGTATTAATGTTCATACGTGTTTTTGGGGAAAAAAAAATGACTTTTCCCTACTTAATTAAAAAAAGGATAAAAATTTTGAAAATGAAATCCAACAACCCTAACGTAATCTAATTAACTTTTCGTCTTTTTAGTTTTGGGTGGAGATTTGAATTACAACTTCCGAAGGTAATTTTTTTTCTAAAAAAAAAAGAATTACAAAGAAAATTTTTTAAAGAGATATTGAATGTCTTGTAAAGGTCGTTGCAGGGACCTCATAAGACGAAAAGGAAAAAAGAAACCCGAAAAAAATGAAAAGTCTGATGAAAAAGGAACTGTCGGAAGTCATTTCCCACGCGTTACTTCCTTTACTCATTTTCGGCTTTTAAATTAATAATAGGTCGTACGATCCGTTTTTTTGGGCTTTTTGCAGCTCAGCACTACGAGGGTTTCATTATCTAAAAGGAAAAAAATAAAAAAAAAGAATTCAATCGTGTTTGCAAACAGGGGAAAGGGAATTTTCTTTCCAATCTTGTTAAAATTTTAAAAAAATTATTTGAATTGATAAAAAACCAGAAAGTAGATAGTACTAAATTTTTTAAAATTTTTTTGTTTATTTCATTTTTTCCCCATTTTATATGATTTAAACTTTTTTTAAAAGTTATTGACTATTTGAAACTGTGATTTTGAAAAAAGGTTTGAATTTTATTTAATTTAGTGTCACTTAAATTTTAAAAATGATATAAAGCTTTTTTAAAAAATAATATTAAAATGCAAAAGTTATTTCAATGTAGTTTTGAAAAAAAAATGAAATAAAAAACGAAATCCCTTTAAAAAGTTTTTTTTTTTCATGTAAAAACTTCTATAATAAAAAAATATTTTGCCTATATATAGATAAGACTTATGTACATCGTTTATTGTTTTTTGAAGTTTTAAAACCAGGCATGGATTTATTCATTTTTTAATACATCAGAGAATAGAAATTTTAACAAAAGAACACCGGGTTTTTTTTTTTTCGATTGATCTTAAGTCTTTGTATAAAAGTCTTAGATATATATAGGCAAAGTATTATTATTGTAGAAGCATTCTTCATAAAAGAAGGATTTTTTAAAAATATATTGTTTTTTTCTTCATTTTTCCCCAAAAAAAAAAATGCTTTTAAATTTTTTTTATAATGATATTTTAAAACAGTTTTAGGTGTATATTTAATTCCACTGACTCTAAATATCAAAACAAGCCATTTAAAATTTTTTTTAAAAATTTAATTGGTTTCCCGGGAACGAAACCGTTTCCCCTTACTTGCGTAAAAAAGTTTTTTTACAAATTTTAAACCAATAAAATTTGTATTGAGTTTAATGAAACGTTATATCAAAATAATTTTTTAACCGGATCACGGGGGCGGGGTGTTCTGTACACCCCAGCAAAAAAAAAAATCCTCCCGGGATTCTAAAAAGAATGTGTAGAACCACGTTTTTTTCTGTAGCCCCCATTTTAGGGTCATTGAACCTTCGGGCCCTTTTATACAACCCCCCTTTTTTGGAACGATTGGAATGTAATGACCTTCAAAAGTTTATCTGGGGCTGAGAACCCCGCGAGAAGTTGAGTATATGTAACATACAGTTTGAAATGAAGGGAAAAAAATGATTTTTGGGAAAATGTTTAAAAAATATTTTTTTTTACTTTCTACTATCCTTATCTCATTAATTATAAAGTATATTTGTTACTGGTATATACTTTTTACGGGTTTTTGAAAAAATATAAAATTATGTTTTTTAAAATAAAAAATTTTGAGTTTATTTTAAAAATTGATGTGTTAGTCCATTTGTATGCAATAAATTTAATAATTTTATTTGTATAATACAAAAAAACATTTTTGTATTTTTTATAAATATGTACCATAATGACAATTTTATTTTCATAATTAAAACACGTTTTAAAAAGTTTGGGGTACCCCCGAGTAACGACGGTAGAAAAAGCAGGCGCGAGTGACCGGGGGTTTAAATAAAAAAAACGTATTTAATTTCTCTCATTTTTTTCACAAATTTTTAACATACATAATTTAATACATTTTATAATGAATTCAAAAAAACCAACAACTTATATCCCCCAAATTTATGCTTATTTTAATGTATTTTTTTTTATCAAGAATATATTCGAAATTTTTTTTTTCTACCGAAAAAAAATGGTACATACAAAAAAAATCATAAATTCTTTTTAAAAAACATTATTCATTTTAAAATTCATTTTTTGTTTTGTCATATCATAATTTGGCACACACACAAATGTTTTTTCACCTTCTTAAAATATGAAAAAAAATATTTTTTAGTAATATTCCATACATATTTAGCAAAAAAGATGGTTATGGTTCCGAACTTTTGGCCAGGATTTTCCGAGCCCTGGGTGCCACTGAAGATCCGCCGTGTAGAGGTTAATGTTCGTTCGATCTGTCGAGGCTCTAAGTCCCTCGTAAAACGTGGAATGGAAGTTCGAAGAGGGGACTGCCAACTCAGGTATCGTTTCCCCTTCTTTACCATAGTTCCCGAATTAGGGTATCCATCGACAACAGCCCTTGCAATCCTTTTTTTAGTGCGATCTTAATAAAAAATTCATTCACTTGCAAAAAAAAAACATTTTTAGGTAAGTTTTCTTGGGAAATTTATATACTTTTTTTATGAAATATAAAAATTGATTGGGGTAAATATTCATTTCCGTCGGGCCGTTTTTAAAAAAGTATAAATGGATAATATTTAAGATATTTAGTATCAATTGATTTAGGAAAAAAGATATTGGGGGTTTTAAGAATAGTATTACAATAAAAAATTATTTAAGTATTTGGGGACAAAAAAAGAACAATTTAAACCTTAAATTTTTAAAAGCCTTTTTAAAAAAATTTTTTGCCGAAAATAAACCCCAGACCTCTGTACAGAGAGGCCCAACCAGAATTTTTTAAATATATAGCCAGGGGGTTTATCTTTTGTTTTACGAGAACAGAGGGGGAAAATTTTTAAAAAAAAAAAACGCCGATAAATTATTTCCAAAAAGGTTGTAACTCTGAAAATAATATGAATTTATCAAACATCATAGTTTAGCCCCTGACAGAGGTCTGAGCTATATACAGGCAAAAAAATTATTATAATAGAAGCATTTTTCACAAAAAAGGGGAACATTTTAAAAAAAAGGGTTTTTCTAGGTTAATTTTTTTTCAAAATATTGTATTTAAATAATTTTTTTTTTAAAAAAGTCCAAAAAAAATTTTATACATGTATTCTAATCTAAGTAACACTAAATAACATGAAAAAATTTTCCATTTATTGGCCAAAAACAAGGCCCGAACGTAGTCGGATACCTTAATGGGTAAAAAAGTTTGTTTAAAATTAACTTTTATAATATTTTTGATATTATTTAGTCACATTATACAAGTTATTAGTAAATATTTACAATAAAAAAAATTTACTTCACTTAGGAAAAAAAATTCTAAAAAATCCTAAAAAATTTGTGCATTATATATGTAATTGTTTTTCTAAAGGGAATTAAAAAGAAGTCAAAAAGACTTTCTGGGGAATCCAGTGTTAATTAAAAACTTAACCTTTTATCACGCTCAAGTTCTTTATGAATTTAGGTCCCATAATCTGGGATTTTACACCATGAGTCTTTGAGTTCTTAACGACAGAGACGGTTTGGGTTTTATAAATATTTTTAAAATTTGATTGCTTCACAAAAGTTTTAAAGATGTCCAATTTTTGCATCGTATGTTTGTTTAAATTATATTTCCCCGTCTAGTACAGTGTTTCTCAAACTTTACCCCATTTATGCGCCTTTTTTTAAAAACACGGTTCCGAACGTAGTCGAAAACCTTTTTAAAATTTCATCCCCCACCGGGAAAAAAATATATTTTTTTTTTTATTTCTATTCGTTACGCAATTAATACTCATCAGTATATTTTTAAAAATGTTTAAGTTTTATGCCAGATCGTTAAAAAAATTAATTACACAAATGTCTTTTTTTTCCACGCTTTTAAAAAATAGTAATTACAGAGAATTTCCCCAAAATTAATATTCTAAAAAATACAGCCAATATTTCGAAAACGTTTGACTTTTCAGGGTTCCCTTTTTCGTCTCCATGGAGCCTCTAGGAGCCTTGGGTAATTAATTCCAACATTAAATAAACCCAAGTAATCCCTTTTTGCTTTTCATTAAGGGTTTCAAAAATTTAACCATTAGACAGAGGTTCTATTTCCCAGGAAAAATTTAGGAATACTGACACAACACTAATTTTCCCCAATTTAAAAGTCATTAAAGGGAAATTTTCCCCGATGTCCACTTGAATTTAAACAAGTTCAGCGACCTCCTCCTTTTTATGAATCTAACAGTTCCCCTTTTTTGGAAAAAAAGTAATAATTCATAATTACAAAACCCCATAAACGCAGTTTGATGTTTTTTCCTTTTTCAAGTCTTTCTGTGAAGATTGCCATCTGAAAATCATTCCATAAAAAATTTTATTCCCGTTTCACGAAAAAATTAAAAAAATTTTTCCCCAAATAATTATGTTGTTTATTGGTTTTAAAAGGGGTTTTTCCTGAATAATGTACATGTGTATACTTTTTTTTTTTCCTTTTTTTCTTAAATATCTTTTAGAGCGACGTCCCTTTTTTTTCTGTAGATTGTAGAGAAGCAAAATATTGATTTATGGCAAAGGTTTTTTTTCCTTCAAAATATTTGATCTTTTGAAAGAAAATATTTAATGAAATAAAAAAAAAATTATAAAAGAAAGTAAAAGACTGTAAATAAAAAAATAAAATAAAAAATGCAAAGTAATTATTGTATTTATTTTTGAGTTTCCAAACAGGTTTTTAATTTTCCCTTTTACAAAGGGTATTTTAAAACAAAAATATTATTTTTTTAAAAATGTTTCAATTTATTTTAAAATTTTTTTGGGAAAAAATATAAGAAAATTGTATTCCTTTTTAAATTTAAATTTCATTTTCCCCACTTTTTTTTTAAAAAAAAAATTACTGTTCTCTAAATACTGTTCATAATTTCAATATTAAAAAAAATGCTCATGTATAAATTTTTGGGATTTTATCATTTTTTTTCTCCATATTTTTTGGGGGCTTTTTAATTATTATTATTTTGGTAAAACTTTTTTCATAACATTGAACTTTTAAAAGATTTTTTTTTTTTTTGGGTTTTTTTAAAATGCTTTTGGGGGATCATGATATATTTCTAAGGCCAGGAGCATCAGAATAAATAATTTAATTTTTTTTCGAATAAGAGTTTTGAGCGCATTCAGGTTTTGTTTCGCCTTTTACCAATGGTCAAAAAATTAGAACTTCAATAATCTTTTTCTTCAAAAAAAAGTAATTTATTTTTTTTAAAAAAAAAAAGTCAATTCCTACTTTGTTAGAAAACGTACTGGCGCCATTTTTGTTTCTGCTAATTGTAACTACGACGGAAATAAAAAATAAACTTAAAATTAAGAAAAAAATTTTCCACGAATTAATATTTGAAAAAAATGTTTAAACTAAGTGTCATTCCCCTACAAGTTCAAAAAAAAGTATTTGAACTTGAATGGATGAAAAAAAAAATTATTTTTTTAACTATTGAAAAATTTTAACAAGATATATATATATATATTTAGGGGGGATAATAGTAGAAGAAAATTTAACCCCCAATAAGACTGGGGTTTGGGGTTCCCGAGAGAAGCTGCCAATAGTTCTAAATCTTTCGGGTGAGCGCAAACAGCCCATGAGTGGGTTTTAGGGGGTGAAGTTTAAAAAAACAGCCATTCCTATTCATTTATGCCCCTATTTTGATCTATTTTTTCTTCCTAAAAAATTAAAAAAAATCCAATTTTTTAAAAAATTATTAAAAATCACATGTTTCTATTAATTGTTCTCGCTTCACAAATTTTTCAATTAAACAATTCTAAAATAATTGATTTAAGAAAAAGAAATAAAAAATAAGGAACACGTCAGATATGAAAAAATAAATGGGCTCTAAATGTACAGTTTTTAAAACATATCATTCATTCTTATATTTGTTAGAATATGGATAGTGCTTTTCATCCTCCCCTAAATTTAAATTTTAACCCTAGGTTTTTTAAATTTTAAAAAAAAAATAGGTATAAAAAGGGCTAAAAAGTCAGAAAAACCCTCCCCGTTATTTTTCGTAGAAAGGGAATCCACTAAATGCTCCAAGATCTTTTTCAATAAAAGCAGGAAGAGGACTAAGGGGGTCGGCGGCATATCCGCAAATGTTAAAGCTGCAAAAAAATTCGCAATTGGGCACACTTTTCTTCTGTAATGAGCTGGCGGTGAAAAAAAATGCAAACATTTATGCATTATGTAAAAAAACGAAAATTTATTTCTGTAACACTTACGGTGGATTGAGAAAAAAATTTAAAACACCAATTTCTTGGAGTTTTTCAAAAAAACCAAAAAAATTTTTTTAAATACATTGAAATTTTTAGATTTAAAAAACAATAATTTACAAAAAAGAACTTTTTTTAAATCATTAAAATGTTAATTTTTAAAGTAAATGAGAAACATAATTATAAAAAAATCAACCAACAAAAAAAAATTTTGGGGGTCAAATCAAAAAAACCCCATTCAATTTAAAAATAAAAAACATTGTAAGGAAAAATCCGAAAAAAATTCAATTTTAAACATTTCAGTGTTCAAAACAGAATTCTGCAAAAGCTTAACAAAAACTATTAAAAAAATTTATTATATTTGATTAAAAAAAATGTAAAATTTTGTTAATTAACTTAGTTAAGACAAATTGGGGAACCGGGGAAAATTAAAAGGGATAAAAAAATATTGAAAAAACCGAGGAAACTTTGAAAAAAGGAAATAAAATAAATAAATATACATGTAAATTCGGAAAAAGAAATTTTGGAGTCTTGGTTTTTCCCAGTTCTTAGGGGGTACTAGTTGATTCCACTAAATAATGTTTTATATATTTTTATAATTATACATTTACAAAAACTTTTTTTGCTATATTTTAAAGATTTTTTTTCTAACTGTATGTTTTTCTTAAAGAAAATAATTTTAAAAAAATAATGTTTTTTCTTAAACAAAAACTTTTACAGTTGAAAAAAAAAACTTATGATTTATTTTAATTAATTTTTTTTTTGGGCATCTGGATTTTTCATTCCCAAAAACAAAAAATTTCAAAAGCTCAAAATTTTTTCATTGATGGGGTTATATAATTTTTTCGGTTTTTGAATGTGAATTTTATTTCCAGTTAAGGATAGTTTTTTTGCAATAACGAATATTCTTAAAATATTTTTAAAAGTTTTTGATGAAAATGAGAAAAACCATTTTCGATTTCACGCATTTATATGGGGGAAATTTAATTATATATTTCCTTCTTTTTTGAAACAAAAACATTGCAGACTTTTTCTGATAATTTGTTTTAATTATATTTTTTTTTTCAAACTTAATTTTCCCCATTTAAAGGGAAAAAAATTTTTACTTATTTTTACAGTTTACAATTTTGTAAAAATTTGAAAACGCGCCAAAATGGCATATAGTAATTTTGTGCACGTCGAAAGAAAATTTAAAATTACGCATTTGTCGATATTTTTTTTTAAATAGAGGGGTCTTTTTTTAAAACAAAATTGGGACAGTACCGAAAACAAAAACCCCAAAAACATGAAAATTAATACGGAAAATAAATTTTTCATAGCAAAAGGTTTAAAAAAAAAGATTAATTTTCAGTATCCCAAAAAAATTACGCTTTTAAAGAAAGAAAAAAAAAATTCGTATCTAAATAATTTAAAAATTTTTATCAAATAATATTGATTGTTCTTAATAAGAATATGAAAAAAGATATATATCAGGACTATATATCCTTCTTTTGTATTTCAAAATACAATTTTAAAAAAACGATTTTTTTTTTAGCTATGAGCAAAATTGATGCAAAAAAAAAATATATACCATTACTTAATTAGAAAACATTTTTTCATTGCCTTTTGCCGTCATCACTTCCTTCCTTTTCGACTCGAAAGTTTTCTCCTCATTCAGAATTCAGAACAATCATCTGCAAAAAAAAATTAGGCTTGGTCATTCTTGCACATTTATTTAAATGTAACGATGTGTCACAGTAGTAATAACATAGCAAATATTTTCACTTTGCTCAACAGGCATTGCTCTTTTAGATAAAGGAAATTTAAATGTGAGAACAGGAAATGGATTTCGAAAGGCAATAAGACCCTTTACTTCCAAATATATGGTTTCTGTTGCAGCGCTTTTTCATTAGTGTCGAGAAACTGTTTGTTTTCTTATCAGTTGTTTACCGTCGTTATAAAGAAAAATCCTGAAAGCGTCAGAAAACAGTGAAACCATACAAGGTAGGTTTAAACAAGTAGTTTTCGATATCCTCCCACACAATCTTTAGCTTCGTTTTTTTTTCTATTATTTTTTTTTGAAAAAACACGACCCCAAAAATTTTTCTTTATTAAAAATCAAAAAAGCAAAATTTTTTAGAACACATTTTAACAAGTAATATGAAAAAAAAAAATAATAATAAAGTTTTATTTTAGTTACTTTTTATCAATTAATTACAATTGATATAAATATGTATATACATATGACAGGATCACAATATTAAGTAGCAATTAATTTTTATTAATTATCATTAAAGTATCGTATTGTCATCCAAAACAATCGTGTAAATAAAATTTCAGTTCAATTGAATGCTTTAAAACGTGAGAAAAAATCTTTTAAAGTTTTGACCCCTAGTTTTCGCTAAAAATGAAACCAACGTGGCTGCATCTGTAATTCTTTAAATAATTAGTTTCAGTCAATTAATTATCATTAACGTATCGTATTGTCATCCAAAACAATCGTGTAAAAAAATTCAGTTCAACTGAATGCTTTAAAACGTGAGAAAAAAAAACATCTTCAAGTTTTGATACAAGTCGCCAAAAGTATCGCTAAGTTGCCAAATATGATGCCAATGTGGCTGTACCTGTAATTCCTTGAATAATTAGTTTTAATTAGTTTTTAATAATTATAATTAAATTACCGTATTGTTATCTAAAATAATCGTGTATATAAAATTTCAGTTCAATTGAGCGCTTTAAAATGTATTTTAATAATGATTGAAAATTTGAACAAGATATATAAAAGAAGATTGTGAACTAATAGTAGGAATTGAAAAAGAAGAATGTCCTAATATTAACATAAGTGTTAATTTGACTACAGCATGTATATACCTTCTTTTATCAAATAGTATGCTTAAGACTTAAGAAACATTATACTAGGGCGCTTTTTTTAAAGTTTATTATGTTAAGTTAAAAGCCAGTTTAGCAGCATAATATATGAGCTGTGCAACAAATTTTACGCAAAAAATATTAATTGGATTCAAACAAAAATGTATACTGGAATATGATACCCTATTATGTATAACAAAAGCCAGCAGGGTAGCGTAGTTGGCTAGGTGCAAGCCTTGTATGCCCAAGTTTGCGGGTTTCGATTCCGGATCAAGTCGGAGGATTTTCTTGGACAAATCGATAGCATCCATGCTGTATGGTTATGCGGCATCTAAAAGATCTTTGAGTGCCTGTTTACTTTAGATATTATTTGCAAAATAACGTTCCTAGAACAATTTCGCGTCGTCAGAGCTCAGGTGCCTCCTCTGGCAAAGAAACTGGGCGTCAAAATTAATTTGTGGCAATTGGTATGTACCTATATGGTGCCGCACTAAAAGGTGACACCAGCTCCCAGGGAATGTACTAGGTCTGCAATGGTAAACAATGAAATCATTAATGCACAAACTTTTTTCTGGCTGAAAAAATTATCAGTGTTTAAATCTTATTTCTTAACATTACGCAAATACATCTTTAAGGTATCCGACTACGTTCGGAACCGTGATTTTAAAAAAGCGCATAAATGGATAATTTTCATAATATTTAGTGTCACTTAGATTAGACTACATGTATAAAATTTTTTAAGAACATTTTGACAAAAAAATTTATTTAAATACAATATTTTGGCAAAAAATGAACTTTGAATAATATTTTTTCAAAATGTTCTCCTTTTTTAAAAATTGCTTCTATTATAATAATATTTTGCCTGTATATAGCTCAGACATCTTTACAGAGGCTCAACTATGATTTTTGAAAAATTCACATTATTTTCAGAGTTACAACCAATTGAAATAATTATAGGCGTTTTTTTCTTAAAATTGGTATATAAAACTTTTAATTATACATATATCAAACTGTTAAAAAAAATTTGACATATCTTTAAAACACGCTATATAATACACTATTAATTCTTCTTTTGTTACTAAACTATCAATTAAATAATTCAATCAGTTTTGCCTCATAACCAATTTCAAAAATGACTTATTTAAGTAAATAATAACATAAATATATTTTCTAGGATTTGTATACGAATATAGAACAGAGTTAAAGAATGCTAAATAACCAACAATGTGAGAAACGTCTTTGAAGAATAAAAACATGTGACTTATATATCAACTAACTGATATTTTAAAAGATTCATGCTTTAATATTCTACATGAACAGTTAAGGAAGGCTGTCATCGGTTCTTTTTACGTCATTGCCTTACCAGGATGTGGTCCAGGACATTAGCTGCAATGGCATATGACTGCCTTTGCTCCTTAAAGCATAAACAGCGAACACATGTGGTTCCAAATGTCATGTAGTGAAATATGCTAATAGCAGATTTTTATTGCTATTAACTACCTTAATTTATGTTCCTTTTACTGTTGTTAATAGTAAACTGAATTAATATGAATACGTCCGTGTTCTATTACATAAATAAAGAAATGATACTTTAAATATAGAGTTCAAATTTAGTCTAATAATAAATAATTTTTATTTATATTTTATGCCAAAGATATTTATATTTGCAATACAAGCATTATTCGGCTTCGATTTTTATTTGCAAATACATTTCTATTAAAAATGATGTAAGCAATATTTTTTTAAAAATATATATATCTTTTATTTATTTATTTATTTATTTTTATTTTTTTAAAATTTTCTAATGTTCAAGTTTTTTTTTTCTTGTTTTTTTGCATTGTTCTTACGTATATGCATTTGAAATAATCTAATAAATATCCTATGTGAAGTTCATAAAAGGATTCTAAGTTCAATTTATTATACTGTTATATGATAATGTAAAAAAACATTTTACAATAAATTTCGGTCTCAGTAGTACTATTAGATCTTGTATTTTTGCAGTGTATGAAACGTGAATTGCTGAAATTCTCTCTTTTACTTTACTTAATATTATACATAGAAAATATATTTTAAATTATTTGATAGTTACTTCAATTAAAATATGGCTTCGAAAAAAAAGTATTTGTGTGTTGTAGCAGAAGTGAAACAAATGTCCTGGCTTGTTCTTGTACAGGATTTCATTTTCATAGAATCAAAGATTTAACATCAGACACTGTGTAAGGTTAAATTGTAATGTCCACAGATAGGCGCTGAGTGAGTGAGTGAATATTAGACGTAGCACGTGTTCAAAGACACGAAACTCTTTGGCGACGAGGCCACGTAGATTTTGAACCATGGTCATGTACGTAACGACACCTGGCTCGAGACCTTCTCTAACTACTCACCACACCAACGGGAAGACGTTTCAGGTCTCGACAGATTTAACGTGCATCGCTTGCCTCACACGTGTAGGTCTTCAGTGGTACTGGGCTCCACAGATAGGCGTTAGTGATCAAATAAGTGTTATTATTTTTAATAGAAATGATGCAACAATGCATAAAATTTATAAATTTCATAAAATCACGTTCTTTAAACTTATTTTCTGCTTTAAATAAAAAATTAGAGAATGAACATGAGAACTTTTTTTAAACTACGAAATATATTGGTTGTCAGGAGGAAATATATTTTAAGATTCATAATGAGTTGAAGAACAAAAGAAATTTCACGATTCACGTAGTAAGTATGTAATATTTTAATTCAAAAGCATTTTTCATGATGTTAATTGATTGCTGAAATTATTTGTCTTTGATTTGATTATGGATTTTATGTAAATCCAGAATCAAAATCATCCATAAAAAAAAAAGAGTCAATTGGTAATAAAGAATTTTATTCTTCTCCTTAATAATTTGATCTTGTTGATGCTACTTTTTTGTATTTTTTTGTGATGCTTTCATATGAGCAGTTATTATAGCAAATAGAAATTAAAGTAACATTCGAATAATGTTTTATTTTATTTAAACATCCTAAAATAGAAAAGTTTTAAATGGATCACTGAAAATAATCTTAAAAATTACTACATCACATAAAAAAACATTTGGCGAACCACTCTCCAGAACTGAGATCTGGGAATTAGGGAGTTCAACTCAACAAAATGCCGGTAGAACGCATTACCTTTCTGAAAGTACCCATTGAAAGTTGGAATAAATTACCATCATTACGAGGTACTCCAGTGACGATGTTTAGGTATGTTGTCTTTTCAGACAAACGAAATAAAGTATCAAAAGCATGGCAGGAAACTGTTTCTCAAAGATTCAGATTACCTCCACCGCTTGCATTGTTGTAGCAATGCATTCAGTGTTCGTGCTGTTTCCACTGAATTTTTAACTTGCCCACCTATATGATTTAACTCAAAACGAGATTCATCGTATAAAATTACTTTTTTCCTGTATCCAATCCTTGTACATCTAAACGAGAATTCGAGAAGTTTCATCTTGTTTGCTGCAGACAGCTACGGTGTTCGCGCCAGCCTTCTCTGTATCTCATACGATGCGCAGTAACATAAACACAACGCTCAGAAATTCCTTGGGACGCGTCTTAGGCATCCACAAGGAATACTTACAGGAAAGGACAGTTATATTGTTCTAAGGGCTGGTAGAGACCGAAATCAAACAGAGAGAGAATCGCAAAACATATTAAAAGGTTACTGGATGACAGATATCATGTTTTATCATGGCCAGGGTGCACATTCATATTCTATTTTTGCAAGAAGATCAATACTGCGTTTCATTAATGTCTGTTCATCCCAGACAGCATTTTCTGGAAGGCTGAAAACAGAGGAGCTGGATAAATAAACAATGAGGTTGAGTCTTCTTGTGAATGAGAGCAGAATCGATCTCCCTATAGTTTCCATACGCATACAAATCTGGAGAAAATGAGAAAAACCCATAATCCCCCAACATTTTCAGATGGATCGGTTTGAAAATAGGATAAATATCGTTTATTTTGGTACTGTATTGACTTTCACATGTTCCAAGGAAATTGAGTCACTGGTGCCCTTTTTATCTTACGTGCTCACTTTTAAATTGCAATGAATCCTCAGTTTCCATTTATGGACTAAAACACTACATCACATCGTATTTATACGTCAAGAAGTTGCTATGGAGTGAGGATATTCAATGTATGGATCGTACAGCATGGATTTTAGATCTTGGAACCATAGAACCAAATCCAATCGAACACAAATGGGAATATTTAGCAGCACGTCACAAATCACAACAACGATTTCGGAACTCAGGATATACCTAGCACTACAAGAGAAATGGGTAGCAATGCTTCAGTAACTCCAACAATTTTGTACTTAGCATGGACAGATGATGCAAATTCTGCATGGGGAACATATTCCCTACTAATAACTAAAAATGTTTTGCTAGCCATGTATTTCATGGATTTCGAACAATCGATTTGTTCTCGAAGCTAATTTTTTGATAAAGCTACTTTGTACCCATTGGGTTCCTTTTTCGGACAGTTTTGTTTATTTTTCCTATGTTTTTACGTCTTGAGAATGTTATGGTACTATTTGTACCAAATACGGAGCCCCCCAAGGGGGGGGGCCCGGGGTTTCGGACCCCCCCCTTATTTTTTTGGGATTGATTATAATTCAAAATTTGAGTAGAAAAATTTAATTAAGTAGTTTTATTAATGTTTAATTTTTATTAATTAATGCTAATTATTTATTCAATAATTAGTTTTTTTGTGTTTTGTTCCCGAAAATCAAAAATCAAAAGATTCGAATGGTGAACTTTTACCCCGTCCCCGAAAATTCCGCGTGCGCTACTGGCCAAATAGGGAATACTTTCGCATGACGTTATATTAACAAAACTGTCTCTTAATTTTTGCCATGCAAAGTATATACTGCGATATCTTCCCGTAATATCTAAAATATTAATTACTTTAAAATGTTGAATCATATTTCAAAGTTATCATTTTAGGTAATTGTTACATTATCTGAAACCATGCATTTTTATCTGAAACCATTACAGGGAATTGTTTTTAAAAACATTCAAATTTAAAAATCCTTTTCTTAAATTAAAAAAATTAAATTACTCATTTTGTGTCATACAATAATTTTGCAAAAAAGAAGGAGAAACGAATTGATTTAACGGGAAAAAATGATTTATTTAGAAATCGAAAACAATAAGAAAATCGTATTTATTGATTCGTGTGTTTTTACGAATTTATTCAAAAAACAATGGGAAAACAATTTTGGCATATAAATTTTTAAAGCGAAAGTTTAAGAACTATTTCCATTGTTTCCTACGTTATATTTATTGAAACACTGTAGTTATATTTATAGATTGTAAACACGTGCAAAACTTTTGCTTTGATACAAAAATAAATACAAACCAATAGTTTTCTTTCACCTTTTCTCTGTCTTGTTAACCTTTTATAAGTCCACCTGTCTCTTTTATTATTCTGTTTTCGCATCTATTGTGAGTATTTTTTCAGGAACTGCTGTTGTTCATGTTTTAGCTTAGCTTTGCTACATGATGTCGACTGCTATTTTTAGATTGCAAATGCTGAGTATGAAGTTTATTATGCGTTATATGGCCTATTCTTATATATGAAAGAATATTTTTATTATTAGATCGCCACCCAAGTTTTTATAGAAGTATTTTCGAAGATGAAATATTTATTTCAAGAAATAACAAAGAAACCAAAACATATTTATAGATTCACGTGTTAAACTGAGTAGAATATTACCATCCTTCGCTACACTTTCTTACTATTAAAAATTTGGCTATGAATACATTTCTAAAGATTTGAACATAAAATATTTTTAATCACAAATAATTTTATTTTAAAACATATTATGTTTATTACACATATGAGTTTAAATTTGAGATTTAAATATTTCATAAATTATCTCAGTTCGACATTTTTAATCAGAAGTACCTTGTTTATTCGAATCTAAGTCGTAAATTTTTTCCCAGTGATAATGCTATTGAAAATAGAGTGTGGCTTAGAATCGAAGGCGAAAATATTCGTTGGAGATGGGAACATTAATGCAGACGGTTTGAGCAATAGCAGGTTCATACCTATACTTAAAGTTTTTAATACTGGCAAAAAGTAAATTAATTATTCACTTCTTATTAGTTCTCATTAATTTTTTTTTTTCGTTAATATCGGATATCGAAAAACCATTTTACACTATTTTTTTTCACAAAAACGTGTTAAGAATTTGAGGAGTGGCTTAGAATTGATGGTTGCTTAAATTCGAATAAATACTATACATTTATGAGCACACATACGAATAAATAGAATCGAATTAAATAGGACGACTTCTTAAAACAGCAATAATATTGATTTTTTTCCTGGGTTTTAAATTTAAAAACTCATTTTCTTTTTGCAAAAAAAAAAGCAAAGAGGAAAAACATTTTTATTTGATTCAATAATGCAGAAAAGTTTAATTTCAACACATTCATTTTTTAAACTATTAATAAGAGTGCCAAAGACATTTTGAGTAATTAACGCTATAATTCATTTTTAGAGAAAGGAAATTTTTTACGCTGTTTTGAATAAAGAGTTTTTCCTCGTCCTTCAATTTCCAAATTTTAAGAAAATGGGAAACAATTGTATTTAACGTATATACTTTTTAGGGGAAAAAAGGAGTTTTGTGCATGGCAAAATATGAATAAATTTCGAAAATCATTTTTAAAATGTGTATTTTTTGAAAAAAATTTTTTTGAAAATATGTTTAAGAGTTTTATAAATGGATTAGTAAAATAATTCAATTCTGGCATATTTAATTTTAAATGGCAATCTTTTTTTATATTTAAAAATATTTTTCATTTTATAAGTGCACATCTTCAATAAATGTAGAAAAGCAAGGAAACTTTTTTTGTTAATGTTTAGATTACAATTTCTTGCAGTTTTGTGGTAACACAAAGAAAAGTATTTCTAAATGGATTTTTAACAGCAGTTTCTAACTGATTAATTTAATTCAAATCAATCTCCATTATATCTACATTAAAAAAAAATTCTTTCTTGTATTTAGAATTTTTCTATTTTTCTTCAAAAAAAACATCAAATTAATTTCACACGAGAGAAAAATATTGTAATTAAAACCGATCTTCAATGTTTCAGCATATGGTAAGTTTAAATATCTGTCACGAGAGGAAACAAAAAAAACTTTAAAATACACCCATCTGCTTAATTTTAACAGAATCACACTTTATGCTATTTAAAGAGAAAAAGATAAAGAAAATGTTTTAAAAATCGGTCATGCTACTTTTCGTAGACTGTAGAATTTTTCTATGATAAGCTAAATGACAATTGTATTGGCTGTATCGAACACTCCCTACTGTTTTGCTGACGTAAAAGAACGTAAAGCAAATAACAGTCATCTGAACCGTATCATTCAACTGCTTAGTTACCGTAGGTAATACGTTTTAGCTCCGCCCATTGATGCTGTTACGGATGCGCGCGTGTTGCCAGATCCACTTTGAGTTCCACTTTTGACTGAGAAGCGCTGCACTCACATATCAGTTGGTGAAATAGAGTTTGCTCTAGCGGTTCCTTCTCTTGAAAGCTCCGAAGCAGTGCTTCTGAAGCGAAAATTTCAATTCAGAATTAGTTTTCTTTCTAATTTCAAACTGGAGTCTTCACTTAAGCGATCGTCGCTTGTCAGTGACATCATGTTGCAGTTTTTCATTGTGGTGAGTTTATTATTATTTTTCTATACGTTTCGATAAAAAGTAATTTAATTCATAAATAATCGAGCTTTACAAAAATAAGTTTTAAGTGTGAAGTATTGTAATTTCAATTGTTATTTATTATAAAACAATTGTTACGATATATCTTGTTTGAAAACCATTATAAACAATTGTACTTAGTAAATGTAGCATTAAAGGTAATTTATCTTGTAATTATATATGTATATATATTTAAATTAACTGTGCTACTTTTGTAGCAATACTGCTATAGTTCAAAAATTATATTTAAACTTAAGATAAGTATTTTACTAAAAAGATAAATTCGTCTAATATATAATACTATTTCTGTGGTTTAATATATATAGAGAGAGAGAGAATTATGAACAATCCACTTTACATCACTTAATTTATACAAATATAGTGTTATATTCATAAGTTATTTGTTTATGTCATATGGTATGGTTCTAAAAAATATTTAAAAAAGCAAGTAAAACTTGTGAATAAGATATTTATATATTTTTAAAAAATTATGAATTCTATTCAGATAGCTTAAATCCATGGTATGACTTCAATGTGTGTGCAAAGAATAGCTGTATTTTAGTGAGAAAAATTAGAATACAATTGCCAAATGTATTGAGAATGATTTAAAGCAGATAGTTTAAAAAGTTGAAATGTTATTTTGATATAAGTTCATCGATAAATATGTTATTAAAATAAGCGGTTTTATTTTATGCATTAAGATACACTTCTACCATTCATAGGGCGAATGAGAATATTTTAAAAGAGTATTTTAAATAGCTATATATTTTAAACATTCTAAAATAATATGCAATACTTATTTAAGACTACACACAACACTGAAAAAAAATTTCTGTTAACATAAATTATTATTAATATTTAAATGTTTTATTTTCGTAATTAAATCATAAATGACACAGAGATTACAAGGAATGCTTTCTAGATCTATTTCTTTAGGTTTTCGATAATAAATTCAAAACTTTCATACAGATTATTTAAAATTATTTCATAAAACATAGAAGTTTTGAGAACTTAATGTTTTTAATAATGTGCAGAAATCATAAATGTCGTTTCCAGCCTGAAAAATACTTCATATGAATTTTTAGTGTGTTATATTTTTTGTTGTTGTTTTATTTCTATAATATGTAGTTAGCTCGTAAAGATATTTTTCGAGAGTTGAATTTTGAAGAATTGAGATATTTTATTCTCTTCCATGTAGTGCATAATAATAATAATTGATCAGGACTTATTTTTTTACAACAATAGCCCCCAAAATTTTCTGACTTATCACAAAAAATTATAAAAAACGAACACTTACTTCTAAGTAATTCTTTTTAAATTTTTACTTTGTTTCGTCATTAAAATAAATAAATAATTCAAGAGAAAGAAACCTTGGTATTTTTGACTGATTTAAATATTAGATATTTATATACGATATATTTTTTCCTGAACACGTGTTGCATATATTATCAAAAAAATAAAACAAAAAACACTTCCTTTTTTTTATTATAATTTCTTATAAAAATTATCATTTTTACATGATCTATATCGCAGAGCACGTGATTAATGTTCGGTGTATTGAAAATGAAACAACCTTTGTATTCAAAACAGTTTAAACTTAGGGGGTTACAAAAACAATTATTCTTATCAATTTTTGCATAATAATCTAACACAATACGGAATAGATGCCATTGCTACTGCGTTTGAAGAATGACTTGAACGATAAAAGAAATGATAAAGCTAATTTGAAACACGAGATACCTGTTACACGTGTGGAAGTTACAGTAAGGCTTTATATAATATGTATCCCAAAAAATTTATTCACATAGAAATTATTGCAAAAATCAAGAAAAAACTGGTATTGTTTCCAATTTAATCTATTCCATATTTACTACTTTATGTGTGTTGTAGATCATGGGTAAACATCGAAAGGTAGTGGTTTTAACGAAATAAATTTAGTAATTTTTAAATATCAAATTCGATTGGGAGACTTCTTAAGTGGAAAAAATGTTTATATTCGAAAATAGAATATTTGACTAAAACCACCATGGAGGTATTTTGAACATGTTATGTATATAAATCAGTAATTCTCAAACTTTCAATGTTTGCGATCCAATTTTCAATCGTAATTTTCATGGCACCCCCCTCCATACAATAATAATATGTTTAATTCAATAATAATATAATTTGATGCTAAAGCTACAATATAACTTTAATTATAAAGTGTACAAATATTATCAAGATAAGTATAAAATTTTGTATATAATTTTGTATATTACAAGCCCATGGGGTCACTAGTAATTATTAAAAATGTTCTTGACTCAGTATTGATGAATTAATGAACAAATACATTGTGCAGTACTGTTATATTTATAAGTTTGCTATATCATTGTAAATGTGTATTTTTTATTACCTCAGAATGTATTTTGTGTTGATTCCTTTCAATAAACTTATAATTTTTAAAATCTTTTATTTTTGACTTTTTCATATGCTCGCGCCCCCTAGGGGGAGCGCCCCACAATTTGAGAAACGCTGATATAAATATTATTTTTTAAAATTTCTTAATTCTTAGAGCAAGATAAAATTGTTATTCGTAAAATATTTTTGGAAATCAATTGTATAAAAACCATTTATGATATTCATTGTTTCCAATTTTACTAAACAATATATATATATATATTATATATATATATATATATATTTCAAAAATAACTTTGTCTTCAAATCACTTAAAAACATGAAACGATATTGTTTGCATTGAATTTGAATTAATGCATTGTGAATTGAATTGAAATATAGGTTGACTTTCAAAATCATTTCATATTTAAATAATTCATAAGATTTAATGTGATTTATTTGATTTTTATCAAACAAATAATAATAAATTCAGATTTTTCCCTAATAAATATTTACTTGTCAATAAACGAATATGTTACTTTTAAAGTACATTTTTAAATAAGAGTTTTAAAAAGTTTATTTATTTGTAAGTAAAAAGAGAAAACTAAAGCATTTCGAGATGTATTAGTTCTTTTGCTTTTAAATAACAAAGGAATGAAGTATTTACGGTTTGCTGTTCTGGGTGGAGAAAAAGTATTAAAACTGCCCTTGAATCGGAGGTATAAAGGCTTCTAGTGAGTCACTAAGGAAAGAAAATTGGTTTTTTCGTTAAAAAAATATATATTTACGTTCAGACACTGAAAACTTTCACATGCTGTGACATGTGCCTATGGCTGCTTTACGAGATATCGATTGTTTGTTAGTTCTTTGCCATGAAGCAGATTATATAAATTTTCAAACATTTTGTTAGGCTTTTAGATTTTCTGGCTTCTTTAAATCTTTTAAATTAAGTTGTTGTTATTTTTTTTTAGTTTGAGGTTTTTAAACTTTTACAATGAGGTCGATTGGAATATGTTTAATATAATATTAAGTTGTTAATTTAAATAACAACTATTTAGAATTTTTTCAGGATTTTATTTCTAATTTTACAAATCCCCAAATTTGATGTCGTGTTACTTTTTTTAAAAAAATCTAACAGTAATTCATAAAATACCCATTTTGTTAAATTGAATATATGTAACATTTAGCTACAAATGAACCACCTTTTGAAAACAATAACATTTAGCATAAGTGTAAACCCTTTTACTTTCTTTGAGTAATGACAATTAAACAGTTCATAATAGTACTATAATGTGTAATAAATGAAATCAAACTTTTTTCATTTATTTCGCCAAAACGCTCCTAAGAATTCAAACCCTTTCTCCTTAGGGATAATGAATTGGAAACTCTTTTCGGTGAGAACTGCAAATCAATTGTCCTGTCTCTTAAAACAAGAGATTTATATGTTTCATACAATATATTTAAAGTTTACCATTGGGAAGAGAGAAATATTATTTTATTTTAAATTCCATCAATAATAATACATTATATAATGTGATGCATTTATAGTACAAATCTGAATTTTGTTAATCCATCATCCATCAATCTATATTTGTTAGATCATTCCGTATTTTAGCTTTGAAATACCGTGAGAGGGATCCTTCGTCACTCTTTCTATAGTTCTATTTGAAGCATCAATGGTTCACTACCGTTCACGGCCAAGTTAAAACATTACTCAACACCTAGTTTACTTTCTAAATTACTGCAAAGATCTCTAGACAGGTCATGGCTGAAGCATCTATCTTCCTCTACGGGAATAAATACTCCGCTGTTCCAACCTAACTGAAGGTCTCCGTTGCAAAATTGTACCTACGTACGAAAAGACCCTGGATGGTTCATTCATTCCGATCCGTAATTTTGTAATTTCGTTACCAACCAACCAAATCTTCTTAAAATTGACCTCGTATCACTGTACGGATAGGAGCACGACTTGTCTTTTTGAAGTTTTTTGAAAATGTGATGTCCGATATATTTGGGTCATACCTAAACAATTTTGAATCTTTCATAGTGCGTCTCCTTACTTTGGTATTCCTAGACATTTTTTTTATCAGTCGGCACCATTTTGTTAGTGAATAAAAATCATGTAGGGAAACGGGTAAGATGGGATGACTAATCTCCATCAGGGTCGTTGAAATAAGGTCAGCGTTGACGCACTTTCACACCAATCCGGTGAAAAATCTCAACGCTTTATGTGTGTGTGTATGCTCGTTTACCTTTACCCCCTTTCCTCCCCCTGCAGAAAAATGTTCACTTTCTTACTGCACTTTTCAGACTATCTCTATCAAGAAAAGAAAGAGGAGGTACCTTACGTGGTTTTCACCCAACCAAACCACCCTCTGTTCCGGGAGAGGACCCCTCTAGCCCCTTAACCTATTTCTTTACAAATGTTAAATGGAGTGGTTAAAATTGTTCATAAGAATTTCACATTCTCTTTTTAAAAGATGCCACCATTTTTTTCCGTGGGAGTTGACCCTATTTCGAACATATCCGTGATAATATAATGCACATCATTTTAGTATGCAAATCCTGCTATTTTCTATAGCAAATGGGGAAAAAAATGACCTAATTTAGTTTATTTTCGCTAAATGTGGGACAGTTTACGGATATTTTTTCTGTTTCTCTCTACAAAAAAAATACATGACTGAAATTTTTATTTTTGATAACATTCTTTTAGGTTAAAAAATTGGGATTGCAGGTGGAAAAGTATCCGGACGTTTATTTGAATGAAAAGTGTTTGGTTAGAATTATTATCACATTGCATTTTTATTTTGAAAAGTTGTATGGAACAAATTTTTATTTCAAATTATTATTTCAACTTTTTTGTTGTTCTAAAACTTGGTAATTGTAAGATAATTATATATGATAACTGAACTAACTTCTCGCCATTTTTTTCCAAGTAAAAAAAGGAAAAAATGTTCCAAATGTTAAATATCATTATCTAGTCTTATCTAATAGAATTTGTTACCATTTATTATTTACCAAAAAAATAATTAAAGATATAATTTGTACTCTTGTTAAAAATATTTATTAAAAAAGGTTTAAACAGATAATTGAAAAATAATGTTTAATTAATTAAGGTAATAACGTTAATGTTTAGTTTCGTAGCATTTGTTTTAAAACTTTCAACTACTTTGCAATGTGCAATTTCAAAGTAATTGTAAAATGAATAATATAACCTGTTTCGTTTCTCACTTAGAATTTTAGAATGTCTCGAGTGGCTCATGCGCTTACAAAATAAAAAGAAGAATTACCGTACGAAAAAGTAATTGTAGCTTTCAACAGCCAGATCATTAACCTATCAATAACGTCATGAACCATCATACATATGATAAAAGGCATTCAATAGCATTTTAAATATCTGTTGTTCTAATGTCCTTCAATTTGTCTAAAAATATGTATTCCATTTTCTATTTCCGTGACTCTTCTAGTCATTATCTATCGATTCACAGTATTAACACAACTAAAGAGCATTTGCTTTCATGTGAAATTGTTTGACTATTTCGCAAAAACATTTACTTTGAAATATTTCCGGCGTCATGACGTCACTCCAAATTAATAACCTTCGAAAAGCGCCATTTCTGCTTTGAGCCTTTCTTCCTTTGAACTTTAGTAATTTACCTCAGTTCATATAATGCGCAGTGCATTATGGTTACTATTTTTGTTGCAGACTTTATTTTTCGATCATCGTAAATCTTCCTGTTAATATTTTTTTCATTATGAGTCATTGTTAAGGCAGCATATTGCTCGAATCCGAAAATTAAGAACAATTTATTTTAAATGTTAGTATAATATTCTTTTATAAAAACATAATTAAATCGATTTTTAATCAATAAATTCTTAATATTTTTTATTTTAAGAACTGTCGGTTTCTTCTCCTGAAAATTATTTTTTTATATCTTACAGTTTCTTTTGTAAAAAAGAAACTGTAATATATATAAAAAATAATGATTAAATAAAAATTTAAAAATAATAGGAACAGAATGTTTTTTTATTTTTTTTTTTTCTTCTGAAATTTTAAGTGTCATTCTTGAAATTCATTTCTGATTTGTTTCTGAAATCTTTTGAGTAATTATTTTAAAATTTTCTTGTAAAGAATAAACTCATGTATTATTAAGATTTACTGTTGAACCCACTTATTTTTGTCTTAAAGCCATATCTTACCATTCGTCATACCTTATTAACAAATGAAATGGAAATAATATTGAGACATAAAATTGTTTGAATATGATAGCTTATGCAGTTAAACAATGATAAATTATAATCATTATTTTCCTCAGTAATAATTACTTAATATCATATATAAATGTGCAGAATTTCAATTTGATTTATAACATGTTTTCTAAAAGCAACTTAAATTTATCAAATGTAAATTTCAATTTCATATATTAAGAGCCCTTTTATTTATATTTAAATCAGTGTGAAGGTTATAACAATTTCATTTTTATAGTTAATAATTGCATACCCGTTCCCATTTTTTCCCCATTTTGAAATCATTGCTGGAAATGTGAGAAATGAACTAATAAAAGTATTTGTTTTTAATTAAACTGTACCTTTTTACGTAATTCTAGTTAAAAATGGAAAATTTCTCCTAGTTCCATATTTAAAGATTTAACAAAATTTTAAGGTATCCGACTACGTTCGGAACCGTGATTTTAAAAAAGCGTATAAATGGATAATTTTCATGATATTTAATGTCACTCAGATTAGAGTACATCATAAAATTGTTGTAAGGAGCATTTTGACAAAAAATTTATTTAAATACAATATTTTGGCAAAAATTAACTTAGAATAACTTTTTCAAAATGTTCTCCTTTGTGAAAATGCTTCTATTATAATAATATTTTGCCTGTATATAGTCTCAGACTCTCTCTACAGATGCTCAAGTAGAATTTTGAAAATTCACATTATTTTCAGAGTTACCACCAATTGAAATAATTATTGGCGTTTTTTTCTTAAAATTGCTCCCCTCTGTTGTCGTAAAATATAAATAAACCCACCTCTAAGTTATAAATCTCAAATATTCTAGTTGAGCCTCTGTAGAGAGGTCTGAGCTATATACAGGTAAAATATTGTAATAGAAGTATTTTTCACAAAAGGAGAACATTTTGAAAAAATATTATTCTTAGTTAATTTTTTGCCAAAATATTGTATTTAGATAAATTTTTTTGTCAAAACGTCCTTAAAACAATTTTGTACATGTATTCTAATCTAAGTGACACTAAATATCATAAAAATTATCCATTAATGCACTTTTGTAAAATCACGGTTCCGAACGTAGTCGAAACCTTAAAAAATATGAACATTTTTTTCAATATGAAACTAAAAAACATTTAAATAACTTATTCCAATTGTGCTTTATTAACATCTCATTACGAATAGGTTGTATTTGAATAAGCCTTATGCTTATTCCAGGTCTGACTCATATAAAATATTCCATAACTTGACTAAATAAAATGAAAAAATACGATTTTGAAGTTCCACTTACGAGTCGCTCGCGTCGCCAAAGCTATTACCATTTGTCTTGATTTGGTGGACATTAAATCTAATTGAGCCTTTGAAAATGTCACAGAATGTCTTTGCGTTATTCGTGTCAAAATGAATTGAATGACAAAAATTGTCTTCGAAACCTTCACGTAATGGACATGTTTATGTCTTTCGGTGAGATCTAAAGCTTAAAACGAGTCAGAATTGGTTTCCTTTTTAAGTAAAGGAATATTAAAGGAAAGGAAGTAAAGGATTATTATGAACTTTATAAGAATAAATATCGGTATTGTGTTTTGGAACTAAAGTTACAAATAGAACTTGCAGAGCTTTTTATAATTTGAACTGAATAAATTTTCATGCAAACTGTTTAAACCTAAAGTTTTCTTTTTCTCTCATTCAATTGAGAATCTCCCAAAAAATTTGACATCCTTATTACGAGTTAAAAGATACTTTTGTAAACGGGCATCAATTTTTTTAGAAGTTATTAAAATAAGTGTTCATTTGGTCTAAAAATGTTTTAATGGTATAAAAGATCTAATGTGAATTTTTCAATATTATTAAATATTTTATTAAACTATACTAGTAATATTAAATGTATGAATATTCCTCGTCCTATCTACATTTCCATTAAACTTTTTATGTTTAAATTTATTACATAAAATTAAAAATAATATTAAGGTATTCTCTAAATTCCAGTGTATATTAATAAATATTTAATGGTGAGTAATTACTTTTATTACAAATATATTTTGATTCAATTGGGATGTTTAATTTTGATTTTCACTTAACCAAGAGCGTTTTAATTTATCATAACAAAAGGAGTTTTAATTTTTAAAAAGTAATTCTAACTGTTTTAATTTTTAAATCGTAATATTTTGTTTCCCTTTATTATACGCCTTTTTAAACATATCATGACGCAGGAAAAATTATGCTTCGAGAAACTGATCTCTTAAAATCTCGGTTTTGGTCTCGGTTTCTTTTTTGGAGAAACAATTTATTACTGTTATTATTTTGGTTGGGTTTGATGGGAAAGTTTCTATTTATTCAACAAATTCAACCCTCGACAAAGATGCTTCTAAAGTTAACTGGATTCAACATCCAAGCCAATATACACATAATTAGCGCAATGGTTGGATCACTTTTGACAGGCGGCTTCTTTTCAGTGATATAACACTACATGACTCATTCTTTAAGCTACTGCCAAGAAGCAGATAAGTCTTAACCGTTTCTTTTCTTATTCTTTTTTTCTAAATTTTATGCTTTTAGAGATAGTCATAAGTAATGAAATCAGCCATTCAGGCGTAACGCAAGGATTGCCAACTATTTTTCCACGGAAGTTATATTTTTAAAAATATCAGTCACAGACTGCTAGGTGGCAAGTGGAACGCAACAAGGTCGTAAACCCAAACAACGGAGTTACGAAGGCATACATTAAAGTGCACATATTTATTATGTCTGAAAAGGGATCGTTTTACGTTGTGCTGTATTTTTCTTAAGTCTGCGTTTAAAAACTCATTTGAAAAGTGTTGCATTCGAGAGTCCTTTCTTTTTTCCTCTAATAATTGTTCTGCCATTGCTGAAATAGAACACTTTTTTCATTTTCGTCTGGTGTTCGGATTTTGAAATTCGTCTAGGGAATTAATTGGAGAAATTATTGTTTGTATCTTCCCCTGAATATTTAGTTCTGAAAGTAATAAATAATTGCATTTTTTTTTTCAAATTACTGCCTCAATTTTCAATAACATGCAAAAGAAGGAATTTTTTAAAAAATTTGAAACTATATACATCTTTTACTTGATTTGTTTTAATATCAACGTAAATTTTCTAAGGACACTAAATTATATTTGTGAAAGACTGATTATTTTTATTTTAAATTAATCAAAACAAAGCACATTTATTTTTAATACTTTTCGCCATTCATGTCTCAGTTGTTAGAAAATTTAATGGCACAAAATAAATGCTAACATTTTTATAGCGTTATGCGAAAAAAATTGTTCAGTGCAGTTATTTTTTAAAAAATGACCAACTCCAATTTTAAATTTGACAAATCTTTCACCTTCAGCAACTCTAAGATGTTCTACTTTCACAAATTTCATCAAACATTAAAAGTAATGTGACCCTTCGATAGCTACTTACGTGAGGTTTTTTTAAACATACAAATATTACATCAGTACGCAGCGGCATCCGTAATGCTACAAAGAAAAACCTTTTACCAAGACATGGAAATCGTCACGTACACACATCTCTTCACTGAAAGGCCTTCTTTGTGCGCTTGTCTTTTTCTTTAGAATCGTATTTCTGCTTTATTATTAGCAAAATCGGAATCTTATCACTCGATTACGTCCACAGCTGTTAGCCGAAAAGCCGAAACCGTTGTAGACGTATTTTCATGGGACCCGCCCAAAGGGCAATTTTGGAGTGAGTTCACTAGCTGGTACCACTCTGTCTGATAGCACCAGCTCATCTTTGCTGACTTGGTAACCGCCGCCGGTACTTGAGGCTGTTAAAAATAATTTTCTACGGGATCATGCTTTTGAAACAAGAGGGAAATGCGATGTCGTAGACTAGGCTTTTGCTATTTTAAAATTTGGGGATGTTATGTTTTTGATTTATGAGTTTTACCACTACGTATTTTTTTAAGTATTTTGATATTTTAGAACAACATGTTTGATAATTAAGTCGGTTTAATATTTATTTAATGGTGGGGGGTAGAGATTTGGAAAATTAGCAATTTTTTTTGTTCGAAAAGTTACACATTGTCTCACAGCTGTTTTTCTAAATTTTTACAAAAAGACCAAGGGTTAAAGCTTTGCAAATTTATGTTAATGATTAATTTTAATGATTCAAAAAAGAATTTATTGTAATTTATATAAACTCGTTATTAATATTTGTAGTTGTATACGTTAGAGAAATGCGATGTCGTATGTAGACTAGGCTTTTGCTATTTTAAAATTTGGGGGAGGTTATGTTTTTGATTTATGAGTTTTACCACTACGTATTTTTTTAAGTATTTTGATATTTTAGAACAACATGTTTGATAATTAAGTCGGTTTAATGTTTATTTAATGGTGAAAAAAAATATTTGGAAAATTAGCAATTTTTTTTGTTCGAAAAGGAACACATTGTCTCACAGCTGTTTCTCTAAATTTTTACAAAAAGACCAAGGGTTAAAGCTTTGCAAATTTATGTTAATGATTAATTTTAATGATTCAAAAAAAAGTTTGTTGTAATTTATATAAACTCGTTATTAATATTTGTAGTTGTATACGTTAGGTTAAATAATGTGTTTTCGAAAAATAGGAAATAATAAGATGAAAAAAATTTTAATGTGATTCCTTTTTGGGGACAGTTAATATTTACGTCGTAGTTTAATTAAATTAAAAAAGGGATGCACACTAGATATAACTATCGGTAGAGGAATTAATTTTATTTTAATTTAAATTAAGCAACACAAACCTCTATTATTCTGCATGACTGAAATTTAAATTTATCTTCTTTTTTTTCTTCTAATATTGAATACAAACCATAAAAATGTCTAAATTCTTTCCAATACAAATATTCTAAAAATAAAACAACCACAATTTATAAAAAATATATACATTTTCATTTATTTCATTAGTAGTAATTATTATAAGAATTTTTATGTCCTTTTCCCCATATAATAAAAGAGAAACCCTACAACCTTTTTAAACCATAATTCACAATAAACATTGAGCTTATGTAAGGTCCATATTTTGTGTTTCATTTTCAATGTCACTTGAAGGATAAACTACAAAACATCTAATTATGAAGCATCTAACATCTAATTAATGCATCGAATGTAAAAAATGGGAAATTAATGAATGGGCTTTCGTCTCTGGAAGAAAAGGAAGGACAAAGTTTTGATTTAGTGAGCGATTGTTAGGTGATTCTCTCCGGTAATCAGTTGTAATACATCCTCCTAATATGAGAAGGAAATAAGAAATTAGCACTTTTTTGTTGCTTTTGTATATGTGCATTGGGGGAGGTTTTTTGATATTACTGACAGTGTGAACATAAACAGAAGGTCAAACTATTCATTAAAAGGTCATTCATCTGTTTATATACAGAATTTAAAGGCTTCTGTCGTTCCGTACTCATCAACCTTAACGAATGCATTGCATTCAAAGATGTAGGAGTGATTCACTTCCTGATTGGCGATGAATAAAAAAAATATACATACAGCTGAACGAGATAGTAATTAAATTTTCGGCTCAGTGCAAAGGAAACTGAATCCAATTCACTATCCTTCTTAAGTTACTTTATCGGCTAATTTATGTAATTAAAACAAAGTGTATACACACATAAATGAATGGCCAATCTATTAGAATAATGACTAAAGTTGACAAAACACATTGGATTCACTGTTCATATTTCATTTTATTTCCATTGTTCGAACAATTTTTCCTTAAACATTACTATCATTTAAAATAATATTTGAAGGATCGCATACCAAAGTATCGGTTCAAGTGACCAGGCAGTTTAGCACAACATAATCCGTTGACAAATAAAGAGTGACAAAGGCTATCTGTATGGTGAAGATAGATTTATAATCTGATTAAAAAAAAAAAAACACGATACGCATAAAGATTTTAACTGAAAATAAATAATAAAAATATTACAAAAGCAAAATTTTGTTTGCAAGCATGGTTTTTCATAATGGTAGTAACTGGTCTAAAAGACGTACATTTGAGGGGGAGGAAACAAATTAGAGCCTAAGAAAACATCGTTCCTTTTCAAACACACTCTGGAAACATATATCAAAAAGTGAATAATTGATAAAGATTTGAGGAATCGTTCTTACTTAGAATGAAGAGTCGCACATATTTTTTCTCTGTGTATTTATTGTTGATATCAACACATGTGAAATTTAGCGTCATGGATTATTTTGAGCTGGTATTTTAAGAAAGTTGCTTTATCCATCCAAATAAAGAGTCATTTATAAATAAAATAAGGTCATAATTTTAGATTTCTTTAATAGTTAAAAAAAATTTTGTACTGAACGTTCATGTTCTGTATTTTAAGAAATCAACTATGAAATAAAAGTTATTCAAAATAATTTTAATAGATTTAAGAAATTTCTAATTGACTTCTTGTTACTTTGGTTTCTTTCTTTCTTACATAAGAAATTGTATATATATTCCATATTTCTGTTTACATAAAAAAGTTAGTATAAACATTCATTAGATTTAAAAATAGGTTAAAAATTTGTTTTCAATGAAATTAAGAAAAAGCCATAATCGTAACTCACAAAACGAAAAAACTTTTGAAAAGACTCATTTAAAAATTATCAAGACTTTTACAGTGCAATATCATTAAAACTTGCTTTTTTATCTAACCATCTGCTAGCAAACAAAATTTAGAGTCAGTACAACCCACTTTTTTTTTAACTGAAAATTCCATGGTTGACCAGTGCCTACCGAAATATCTTTCCCAATTACTCATCTCGTATAACCTCTGACCTCCATCCAAATTTAAGGACTGCATTCTGAATCTTGAAATTGAACTGGCATGAAGCCAAAGGGCAGGCGGGAATGAGATTGAGATGACTGAATATGAAACTAAATCATCTATGATCGCATGATGAAAAACAAAAAATAAAGTTAACAAGATTAACAACTGCAAAAAAAAAAGAAAAAGACCAACGTTCCTTCTTGATGTGAGTAAGATAGCCTGGGATTCTTTCACAGTTTGCAAGGCCTCTGAAGAAACAAATCCCTCGCATTTTTTAGCTCGTTACAGTGAAAGCACATTATAAACAACTCATCATTTCGCAGTTAGTACAACTACTTTTGCTCTGGTAGATTTGGTGGTTCACAAAGATACTTTACTAGGATATTATTTTGCTTTGAGGATAGTCGCATTTGTCGGATGTGCGTAATCTTTAAATGTATTTGTGTCGTTCTTTAAAACGGAACATACTCTTTTTACCAACTGGTGAAAATTTGATGATGGTGGTTCAGGCAGTTTTGCAGCAGGTTTTAAACATGCAGGTAAGGGGAAAAATTGCATTATTGGTATTCTTGTAAATTAATTTATCTGTATCATTTAACTGAATCTAAAATGTTTAATTGCTACATATTATTATCGAAAATTGTCTACAAAACAGACTTTATTCGAATGCATTTTATTTATTGTAATTTTAGTATAGTTTCTATGTGTAAAAGAAATTTGAAGAATAATTACCCCCAATGTTTCTCATGGCGTACTCTTTATTTAAGTATATTCAAAAATATGATTTTCTGTAAGAAATATTTTCATCCGAATAGGCTACAAAATTCTAAAATTTTAAAAAAAAATAAGCTTTTTAGAAAAAGTATTAGTATTCTATATATATATATATGAATTGTATCTACAACGAAGTTGAGAATTTTAAAAAAGTATCCTTGCTGATTTTAAATGCAACTGTTGATGGTAAAATATAAACAAAGATTTTGATTTTCCACAGAAAAATTCTTTTGGAGTAACTTGAAGTTTTTACGTTATTTTTTAGAAAGGTAAATGAAAATTCTCATGTGTTTTATGAGTTTCAACCGTCAAAATATTTTTTAAAAATCTTTGTGTTTTGTAGCTTACATAATGATTTTTTTGCATTCACTTTGATAAATGAGCGGGTCAAATATAATTAATATTTGACAATGTAATTCATTATATCACTTTTTTTCAAAATATTTTTTAATTTTCATTTTAAGTGTTTTTAATGAAAAATGTTTGATAGTGTTGATTATACTTGAAAAATAATTAAAAACAAAGAAAACAACTATAACAGTGTGGTATTGTTTATTTATTAAAATATTAGAACCTTTATTTATTCCCCTTTTTTAGCTTAAAAAGTATGAATTCTGTTATAACTAGTTTATTATACATAGATAATTAAACATACGCCATAGAATAATTTATGTGGATTTTTTTTATTACTTCTGAAACACGACAGGAAAAAAAAACTTATGAATACATCTTTTTATATGTTTCGCAATAAATTTGAAAACGAAGGTGAACAGGGTACCTTTAAAGTTCAAATAAACACATCAAATGAAATGAATATTAAATCGCACCTCAACACATCCAATTTGAACGGAGTTTTTTCAATTTTCCACTCTTTAAAGCTCAACCCCAAACTGGAAGATCATCAAAACTTTTTAGTGGATGTTTCTTGGTCTAGTGCCAGTTTCCGCTCTGGGGATGAGAAACGGTATCTTGAAACAGCACCTGTCTTGATTGAGGATTGTTTATGTGTCGTTGAGAAACGTCGACTGAGCTTGGCATTTCTCAGAACTCGCATTCAAATTTCTCGCCATATTCGGAGAAAATCATGGAAAAAGTCATCGAAACTTCGAGGTCTTGGTGACAGAGAAAAGGACGTCTTTTGTGTTTTCGAAAGATACAATTCGTTTATTATAATAGAATGATCTCATTGTGTCAGCCTCCTTTTGTTCTGATAGCTTCGTAATCGCTTAATGTGATGCCTTTTTAAATGAATACTTATTCTCATGGTTTTTTTCTTGTATATGTTTTAGTGTCCAAACTAGAAAAACAAAAACAAAAAAAATGCTCGTAAAATATAAAGATGCATTTAAAACTAAGTATGTTTTCGCTGCTTAGTAAATAAAATTTAAATTTTAAAATTTATATACATTTGTAAATTAATATAATAAACTTACACTATGTAGTGAATTTACTTGATTATCAAATGTGTGCAAATATCAGGGGACCTTTTTGTTGTTGTTGTTGTTCAGAGGAAATACAAATGAATTTTCATTGGATATGATGTTTGGGGTTATCAAATAAAAGCAGGATATTTTCTATTACATTGTATTTTTAAAGTAATATGAAAATTATTTGAGATTGTACTATTTAAAATTTATGTAATTTTTAAATCTTCAAATCATATTTTATATTGTATGAATTTTATTTATTTATTTTCTAATAGTGCACAAACGTCATTGCAATTTGTATTTAACAGTTATTGAATTTAACAGTTAAAATTGCATCGAGTCATTACAGATAGCTACTTTTTTTTACTACTAAAAAACCGTTAATGATTTTGTGCTGAAATACATCTTAAATTATAACATTTTAAATACTATTACGAGTTGTAAAGGGTGTCAGAGAAAGAAAATGGATATTTGGCAAAAAGAATGCAATACACAAAAAGGAGTAAAAAATTCCTTAAAAGAGTGCGGTTTGCTTCTTTAATTTATAGAAAGCTATGTACGTTTCAGAATTTTCCACAAAAATTAAAAGCTAATAAAAATAACTTTACTTGACTCAGTGGCGTGACATCCCAAGAGGGACAAGGCCTACTGTGCCCAACTCAGTATGCGCGACCTTGAGCCCTGAGCAGATGTCCCGATCAGGTGGTCAATCGGAAGCGAGTCCCCCTAGTGTTTAAGTCCCCAAGCAAGCTTGGTACTCATTTTATCGACCCATTGAAGGGATAAAAGGTTGAGTCAACCTTTCCCAGCCCGGAGTTTGAACCTCGGCCCTGTGGTGTAGAAGCTAGATGCACTAACCCCTCAGCCACTGGGCTTCTAATTAATGAAAATAAAATACATAAATAATTAATGAAAATAACACTCTTTAGATTTAAAATTGCAAGTTTTTGTTACACCGCCGCATTTCAATGCGAATGCTCGTTAATTGTAAACATGTTCAAACCTGTCGAAATATTTTCTCTCTCACGAATGTCATTATTTTTAATTTTAAAAAAAACCTATTATTTTAGAATAAAAATATGTTTAAAAAACCTTTATTATTATTATTATTATTTTATTTTATTTTATTTATTTATTTATTTTTCTTTTTTATTTATTTATTTATTTTTGTAATTGTGCGATTTTGCGATACATCAATTCAAGAAATTAGAGACCTTCGCATGTGTCTGCTTCTTTTGAAAATATACGGCTGGCAGACATTTTTTTATTCTTTTCGAGAAAAAGTTTTATGAAAGTGAAAGTCTGGTGGGTTCCCAAAAAATATTTACGTCATACAACAATAGACCACTGTTCAGCTAACAAGAGTGGGAAATCTTTTCTTCTTAGGGCTTCTTCCTTCTGTGATCAGACGAAAGCCATAGCAACAGACTGCTCTCAATGACCTTTTAAAATAGAAAAGAAAAAAAAATCCTTCTTACCAGATGCACGTAGCTTGTAAAATCGTTGAACCGGCAAACTTATGTACCTTCTATATTTTCCCCCGCTTTTCAAAGGGAATATATAAGAGTTGAGTAGTGTAGGTATTGGGGATAGAATATTTATTACATGTCTATTATTATTAAATTTTTTAAAACAAATTCAGTTAGTAAAAAGGAAGAACCTATTTAATGCAATCCTTTGCTTGCGAAATTTACAAAGAAAATTAAATTAAAAGAAAATATTGGAAAAAAATTACCGTAAAATCCGGCGTGTAACGCGCACCTATTCTTTCAAGCTGCAATTTTTTTAGGTGTATTTACAAGTATAAACATACACCTAATTTTTTTACAAAAGAATCCACCAAATGTACATTATGCAATGCTGTTATATTTTGAAAATTACTTTATTCAGGTATTATCTCTCAAAAACTTTAGAAAATGGTACATTCTAAATTACAACCCTTTAAGTACATAAGGAATGTCATTTTTTTTTTAAATAAACATATTTCGAATATGTAGAAGTCAAACTTCTCATTTCTTTTTCTTATTTTTATAGAGCTCTCATTTTCATACCCGGCGTATAACGCGCATCCTTGAATTTCAATTCTATTTTTTGTGCTGAAAGTGCGCGTTATACGCCGGATTTTACGGTAATTGCGGATTTTTAAAATTTAAAATCTGATATCCTAATTATATATATATATATACATAAATTGTCTTCTGCGTATACTGCTAATTACAATGAGTATAAACTTTTAAGCCTGTATTCTAATTCATTTGATATATATACTCTGCGTTTTACACACATAATTTATTTTTATAAATTCTTCAACCATTGTGCAATTGATGAAAAGATACATTCCACAACATAAACATTACTTTGCGGAAGGACCTTCGGAAAAAACCGTATCGTTTCTTGACGTTGAAATCGAGAGAATTCAACCTTATTTACTCCCTTATCTCGTAAGAAATTTCTTTTACTTATTTATTTCCTTATTCAGAAGCAGCATACGTGACTTGCGGTATCTTTGAGAAAAGATTTCACAACTTGAGAATAAAAAGTACTTTCATAAACAGAAAATTGATTTGTGAAATTCTTTTAGCGGCTGCCCTTTTCCAAACTTAAATAAAACGCGGTATTTTGATCCAAACATTATCACGCATGTTTGTTTATGCGTAAAAGTGAATTTTGTTTTGAATTTTATAATTTTCTCATATTTTTTCAAATCGTAAAAATTCAAATGTGTATTTATAGTTGTAGGATTTCCTTGGGTGTGAAAAGGTCTTTTTGGAACACGCCAGCAAGATGACGTAATAGACGAACTCGTATCAAAAGGCTACGTTTTGATTGAATAAAACAAAACAAACTCTCGGCAACGATATGAAAATGATCCTTATTGTGACTCCTTTTCAAACCAAGTTGTAATTATTAATTATATTCTTGTGTTTTATTATCAAACAGTCATAATAAGGAATTGTGATTATTTCTCAAGTGAAAGAAATTATACTGTTTTAATTAGATTGGTGTAAGAAAATCATCTCTTGAACAATATTTTTGTCAAGAAATGGGAATCTTAAAATTTATAAAAATATAATAATTAACTTATGAAATTTTTTTGAGTTTTTATTCAGATCAATGCTCGTTTGGCAATATATATATTTTTTCATAGCGTGTGAGTAAATTTAAATACACATAGTTGGAAGTCCTCGGAACCGGAAATTTCAGCGTAAGTTCCCTTGAATTTTAAATGATGTTTTTTTCACTGATGATGAATTTTTTTAATTTTTCATTTTCGAGAGCAATGCTTTTTTTTTTCTTCTCAAATAATTCATTATTATTGCGTTGTTTTACATAGCTTTGAATTTGACATAATATTAATGTTATAAAGAATTAAAAACTATGTTTTCTTCTTTCACTTTAGAAACCAATGTTTTTGTTAAATAAATATATTCACATGCTTATTTGTTATATGTTTTTAATTGCATTTATTATCTGCTTATTTATTTAAATATTGATAATTTTATTTTATCGTTTACAATCCCTTCATACATTAATAATATTCAAAACATCTACTGAATGTTGCTACGGGAGTTCTGAACCTGAACTTGCTTGTTTGTCTCACAATCGTAATTTGAGTTAAGGTTAAGCAGTGGTTAAATTACTCATACTAGTATCATATTAATGTTTATTTTTTTAAATTAAATCTTATTTTTGGAAACTATTGTGCATCAGTAAGTTGTTTCTTAAATGAAATTTGACGGATTATTGAAGCATTTTTTTTCTGGCCTACACTATTTTGAAGCATCTACATTATAAACGCAAACATCTTTTCAGCAACTTAAAAAAATATCAACCATAACAACGATAAAATAGCTTAGAGAATGGAATGCGAGTGAGTCGGCCAATTTTATCAAGTTCTGCTTATTAGGTCGATAATCTGGATAGTGAAATTCGACCCCTTGCTTTCCCAGATAACCACCAAATGGAATTTGCTATGCGTGACATTCAACAAATGCGCTGTGTTGATGAAAGATCGCGAACATCGATGAAGTTTTCGCGAATCGATCGTAAAAATCGATAATATGCGAGACGCTCGCTAATGTAATATTTGTTCTTTTGAGATTGGGGTAAAAATGTCGAGTTTTTCAAACAGTAGGATTGCTTTAAAAGGATAAAGAAACAGTATGCTATTGAATGTTAATAGTTTAATTACCCGTTTTTAAGATAAAGATTGCTTGTATATGGGTAAATAATATCAAAATATGGGTAAATTTAGTCCATAAATACCTTAAATTTATAAATTCCTCAATAAGGTCACATAAAAAATAACAGATAAATTGAAAGGGATTCATTATTCATTAAATTTTCTTAGTGAGTGTATTAATTACAAAATTTTGGAATTTTCTCATCGCTCTTAAATATTAAAGTTATTAGTCACCAATAGGAACAGTTTATACAACCTTCAATCGTATTAAACCAATACAAAATGTCACAGTGCATGTAGAATGTTTTTAAATAATTTTTTAGAACTCTGTGAAGTTGTAATTGTGTGGCTGACAATCATTTGATAATATTTTGTTTCGAATCAAAAATTATCTGAAATTAATATTGAAAATGAAATGATTTCATACGAATTATTTGAATTGATCCAAATTCAATTAGGATCTCTATTTGTAGTCTATTAAATATTGTCGATAAAGATGTATAAATCTTTATATAAATATTAAATGATATATAGTATTTTAATGAAGCAAATATACATTATTAAAAGGTTTCCAATTTTCACTGCTTTTTAAATTGCTATTAATAAGAATAGTTATTTTAATTTAGCTACTCATTAAATCTTCTAAAAATAGTGCAAGACTCTTTTATTACTAAAAAGTTTGAAAAAAATTATCAACCGATAAATATTCTTGAAAATTTGTTTTCGGAATACAGCTCGCGTGATCCATATCTCTGTGATTCAATATTACAAAAATTCAAATGTATGCATATAAAATAAAACTGCTAATAATGTATCCTTAAGAAATGACTTATGATGCCTTTTTCTGAATAAAATTATACCTAAAAACTGAGAATTTACATAAGAAATCGAAACGTGATTTTTATTCACATGTAAGCATCGCAAATGTATTTTTTTTTTTTTGCTACCATATTGTTTGTTTCTGAATTTAGAATGCTAATGATGTTCCCTATCTCTTTTATTATCATATTCCTTGTATTCTTTCTTATCTCTTATATTGTCACTTTTTTTAATGACGCATTTCACGACTTTGTAAAATTTGCATGCCGAAACAAATTTAGATTTCCTTAAGTATTTAGAGGTTCAGAGACCTATATTCAAAATACATGCAGAGGAAATCGGAAATGTTCTGACTTTACTAAAACTCGTGCCTAATATTATCATACATTAAATCGCATTTACCTCATATTGCTGACGTAAGAGCATTCAATGCACATGGAACACATGCTCCAATGGCGCTGAGAACTGATTTATTCCATTTCCCCTACCCACCTCAAGGTGAATGTCAACAGTGATGAAAGGTCAAAATGTTTAATATGCAACCTTTATTCTATATTACTATGTCGTCAGTGGCAACGTGAACTTTAGAAAACGTCATATCGCGGGAATATTAAGTAACAGTACAGGCAAAAGAGCCGTAACGGTAATGGATTCGAGGACGTTTTCTTGGGCGTTTTAATAAACATAGCAAAGTGGCAGGGCATCCTCATAAACTGCGTTTTTGTTTTATGGTAACATTTGCGACACTTGGGGAATATTAGAATTTTGATGGCTCTGTCTCTTAAATACTTCCTGTATCTGGATGCCTTCCGCTGGTATTTCATACCATTGTAAACCCACTTTTCTCTTAATGTTCGTCGTTCCCCGAATATGGTCCATGAGATATGTTTAATAGTAGTGCCATAAATCCTTTTAAGCCGTGTCAAAGACCTCGTGAATCGGAGAATTATTAAGATATCGTGTAGAGTTTTTCGAAGAAATTGTGACCGTAAATTCGCGTTGCGCAATTGAAATGGAATCTTTCCAATTGTGGAATTCCCCATTTTTGCAAGCTTGTGATAGAATCATAAAGTATCTTGTAGACAAAAAAGTACAAATTATCATTTTCTTTTCATCGTAAGTTTTGATGCCTCTTTCATTATTTCATACTTTTGAAGGTTAAAAGGTATTATGCCTTTATTGTTTAAAATGGTAAAAACTTATCAGGCAACTATAAAACTTTACATCACAATACATTTTCAATACAAACAATCTTAAAATGATTTCAATGATATTTATATTCTAAAAATTTCGCATTAAGGTATCCGACTACGTTCGGAACCATGATTTTAAAAAAGCGCATAAATGTATAATTTTCATGATATTTAGTGTCACTTAGATTAGAATACAAGTATAAAATTGTTTTAAGGACATTATGACAAAAAATATTTAAATACAATATTTCGGCAAAAAATTAATTTAAAATAATTTTTTCCAAATGTTCCCCTTTTTGTAAAAAATGCCTATTGTATTAATATTTTGCCTGTATATAAAACCTCTGTACAGGGCTCAACATGTTTTTTTGAAAAACTACATTATTTTCAGAGTTAAACCATTTGAAATAATTATCGGTGTATTTTCTTAAAATTTCTCCCTTCTGTTTTCGTAAAACATGGATAAACAAACTTCCAAGTTATGCATTTCCAAAAAATTCTAGTTGACACTCTGTGCAGAGGTCTGAAAGGCGGAGCCACAGGCAAAATATTAATACAATAAAAGCATTACAAAATAAAACATTTGAAAAAACATTCTGTTAGTACGACAAAACAACTGTTATTAATTTTGATCGCCAATGTCACTTAAAACAATTTATACCATGTATTCTAATCTAAGTTACACTAAATATCGTAAATTTTATCCATTTACACGCTTTTGCAAAATCACGATTCCGAACGTAGTTGGATACCTTAAAGGCGTTTAGATACAAATAACTGTTATTTCTATAAAGCTCAGTAAAAAAATTAAAGTTGGTATCCATAAAAATGTTAAGCTGTCATTTTTAACAAAAAAATACATTCGAACTTCTAATGTAAATAAATTTTTAAATACTTGATATTTTCATTTGATCATGGATGCTTATGAATTATTAAAATCCTGTTGTGTTTGCAACATTTTGTAAGAAAAAATATTTCATTTAAAAGAAAAGTATTTTTATTTTTATCGTTTTCATGGAAAACAGCCAAATGTTTTAAAGATATCTTCTAATTTATCAGTGTCGGTACCAAATTTTGATTTTCATCGACAATTATAAATTTTCACTCAAAAAAATACAAATAATATAGTAAAATGAGTTATGAAAATTAATTTCGTATGAAAATAAGTTATAAAGCTCTTTTATAATATTTTATGTAGAAATCTTAAATTTTGTGAGACATTTATTTATATGCCGGTTATTATCGTCTGCGAATTTTCGATCTTCATTCAATAAATGCATTTCGCTTGTAATTATGAATACAAAATTTATGATGTAATTCATGAATACATTCCAAGGTCTGGTCAACGAAAACAACTAGCCTCAGCAAGAAAAACAAATAAACGTAATCGACATATTCTCATCAGTGTGGTTTTACCGTAAGCCAAGGAATAAATAACTATGAAGTGCTTCCGGACACTATTGTGAGAAGCAGATGTGTGTGTTATTGTTTCTTTGGGGGAAGAAGTCTGTTTATAGAAAAAATCGATGATAGAAAAACAGTCTGTTCCGTGTTCTAGCTTTTCGAGAATTGGATGCAGTACAAGGCTACTCTTATATATATTAACGAAAATTATTTCGAAGAATGAACGTATTTTATTGTTATTTTGTTGTAAAAATCCTGTATCGTAAAATATTATTTTTTCAGAAATTAATGGCTGCAATGATTTAAAAAAAGGCGTTTGAAAGCTTAATAAATGTAAAAAAAAAATTTAATTCTGGCATAAAAGTGTGTTTGATTAAAATGAATTAATTTTTTCAATAAAACAGCAGTGATCGAGAAATTTATGTAACTATTAATTTTAGAACAATCAGGTAATAGAATGACATCTACGAAAAAATAATTTAACCATGACTTATTAAAAGTTCATCCAAATTATTCCTGAATTAGTTTTTTGTTAAAAGATTGTTGATATATTAGTAAAGATGATTAAGCTTTCAAAATCAAGAATAAGGTAATGTAAAGAAATCATATATTTTTTTCTTAAACTCCACGATTTTCGCTATATTTTTTTTATATAAGTAACATAATTTATAAGTTTCAAATATATATTTACTCATAGAAAATGATTGATTATTTTTCTTAAATTTAGATTTCACTTTTTAAATATTAGCACTGTCGATTTCATGTACATAATTTTTTTATTAACTCGTAATATTCATGTTCATGAAAGGTTCAGTGTAACAGTCATTAAAATATAAAACAAGTTGAGTGAATGTTAAGAATTAAATAACCGGTCAATTCTATTTTAATTAAAGCTTGTATAAATACTTTATTTATAATCAAACTATATATACATTGGAACAAATTTTATATAAATAAGTTATAAGTTATGTGGAATGTGTGTGTATAGAGTAAATATATTAATAAACATAAATAAGTTTGAGCTAATCTTTTTTCGAGAAAAATGTTTAGATTTGCTACAGAAGCGTGTTTGACATTTAAGCAAAAAAAGATATTTTAATACATAATGATATTTACGTGTAATTAACGTCTTTTCCTGTGACATTAAAAATTTAAAAATGTGAAACGGATTAATTTTCTGGGTAATTATCAGTTTCACCAAAAAGATTTTTTATCAATAATACTTCGTTTTACGTAAATTTAAAATTGTTGTCGAACAAGTTACACCAAAAATATCAGTAATCTTGTAATTATAACTGATGAGCGAACGCTTCTTAATCTCCTCATTAGTGAAAATTTATATTTTCATTTCTTTTAATTATAATGCTATTTTTATTTTTAATTAAAATACTCTATTTATACTAGTTTGTTTCTTTTATAAATCACCTATAAATATGTTGTCAGTTAGCAGAATTATGTTACTGAATTGTGTGGGCTGTGTGTGTGTTTCGTTTATAATTATATTTACGAATAAACTAATTGAAATCTGATATTTTTTTATTGGGACTCTTATTTAATACTTTTATGAGATTTATAAATATTAATGAACTACATTTATTTTTTTTGTGTTCTGAAAACAACATATTGTATCAAAAAACTCCTAAAAGTACTTTTATTGCTTCAAATATCATTTTATTTGATAAATTCTTTTGTTTTTTAAAAATGGATGAAAACTTTATGTTAAGTTATTTATTTAATAAAGCATGCTTAATTCATTTTAATTGGGTTCTGGAGGAAAATAACTAGAAAATTTTTTTATCGTTCATTAAATATATATATATATATATATATATATATATATATATATATATATATATAGGTTTGGATTGACATGGCATTAGTGGGAGTTATGAGAAAAATATAGTAGTGGTAATTGTTGTATTAAATATGAGAGAAAAATCGTTCAAAAATTGTGAATTGAATTATTGATAGGATGCTCTTTGATGAGTTTTTAATGATTTACGCTATTCATTTGTGAACATACTGGATTTTTAATTTTAACTTTCGGATTTTAGACATTTTTTTCTACCTGCCACAACTATTTTAAAGATAGATTATTGTCATCTTTTGGTGTTCGATGGTTCATATATTATACGCCAATAGTTTTAAATTTTAATATTTTAATGTTATAATATCTTTCAGAATGCGATGGCGAACAGTTTAATTTTCAAGTTTAATGGTTTAATTTTAACTTTTTAATTTTTAGAATTTTTACGAGAATTGGATATTTTCCGATTAACTTACCAAGTTGCAATAGGGGAAGGTTGGCGCCATCAAACTAGTTTAACCCACTTATCGGTCCTAAGCCCGATGTTGCACTTGGATATTTTATAAGTTTTTATTTTATAATTTTTTAATTTTGTTTGAAAACGTTGGAATTTTATCTTCTATATTCGCCATTGATATTTTGAAATGAGATTTAATGTTATAAGATTCATATAATTTCAATTTTTTAATTGATTATTAAGTTGTGATTGAATTATGTATATTTAAATATATATATATAACTGATACCAAAGGTTAAAAATAATATATGTTTTAAATAATTTTTCGTCAAATAGGTTTCAAACTCGAAAATTTTAAACTATAAAAAAAAAAAGAATACTTAGCAACTGATTTAAGTTAAATTAGTATTTTGAATATTTTTCAATGAATAGTTTTTGCCATTTTTTTTTCGAGGACTAAAATTTCAGTCTGTATTATTGCTATCATTTTTTTTATATAGAATTTAAATGCTCGAGATCTCAACGAAAACATATCCCTTCGTGTGTAAATTTAATATCTTCCACTCGATTAAAAGTGTCAAGTCAATTAAGTTCCTTTTAGACTTTTAAATTGTCCAATTATTAGGGAATGGCAAAGAATTATTCTGTGTAGAGGTCAAATGTCATTTCCCGTTATGCTGGCCATAGCTAATTTGTCACCAGCACGACTTAGTTCTCATACACTTCCTCTTGCATCTAATGAGCAAGTATGTAGGTTTGTAAGTAGAGATAAAATACTATAATATATATTTTTTTCTTCCACAGCCCGTTACGAAAACGAAGTCAGCTGATTCGGCTCCTTGCAGTCGGGAAGATGGTGATGAAAAACAAAAAAAGAACAGAAAAACTCTGTAAGTATCATTTTCTTATTTTCGCTCTTTTTTTTTTTTTCATCCTGCGATGCATATTAAAAATTCATCCAAAAAATAACCATCCTTCTAATCTCTTCTTAAGTGTTGTTTTCACTGTTTTCTAGTTTTTAAGAACTAGTCATCAGTTTTTCAAAATATTTTTAAAAAGTTATTGAAAAGCATAGTATGTAAAATTAAATAACGGTCTCTGAAAAGTCTTTCTTACATTATTTAAGAAACACAATAGGAACAAAAGAGATCTTAACACACCATTTATCTTGAAATTCTTTTTGTTTAATTTTCATATTTTTTTTAGCCAAATCTAAAGAAAACACTCAAAAATTCTAAAAATATTAATTTTGAAATATTTTTAAGTGAATTTTAAGAATTCTTAGGCTTAAAACCATTCTAACCTTTATAGAACATATATGTATGAAAACATCTGCAAAAAAATGTCTAATATTTGTTTTGGACATAGAAACACACTTGCATAGACAAAAATAAAAGTTTGAGAAAAATGCATGTAAAATTAGTAAAGACATAAATTTTGAGGTTGACAACACACCGAAAACTCCAAATATTTTTAAAGCTAATTAGATGTCATATCTAGAATTAAAGGTAAAGAGCCTCAACCAATACATTAAAAATTAAAGCATCATTTTTATATAATCCATTCATTTTTCGTAGTAATAAGAAAAGAGATGAGCTTTATGAGCAAATTCAAAAGAGTTTTGGGTACTTAATATATTAAAAGGTTTGTTAATGTGTAAGTTTGTTGTGTTTTTTGCTTAAGGAATAGTTTTTATTGTTAAAAACTTTAAATTACCATTTTAATTTCAACAATTTTCATTTTTATCTCATCGTAATGCGTTCTCAGAATCATAAAATAAAAATGTACATTTCTTTAAAATAATTTTACCCTTATTAATAAAAAGAAACGATAGAATACGATATTTTTATTTTTCTACATCACATTAAATGCATTTTTTTTTTTACAAAACTTAAATTTGAAATGAATAAAAAATATGTTAATTCCACTGAAATAACTGTTCGAATATTATTATTTTACTTCAATAATTGTAATAACATTATTAACAATGGGATCTAGTTTAGATATAATTTGTATTTTTTTCCCTTATTTCAAAACTTTTTTTTTTCATTAAAAGTTAAATTGAAACGTTAAATTCTCGTTGCGCTCCATTATCTTATATCCTTTAGATGTATTCCAACAAAGCTAATATAAGTCCGTATATCTCATTTTTATCGTTTCCTTTACAGGGCTAATTTGCAGGACATGAAGATGAGGCTAAGTTTCCTGCGTAGGCGGCATACCGACAGTTCTCTTCAACCCTCTTCTGTCAGACCAACACCAGATGAGGCTCACAAATGGGCAGAATCCTTTCAGGAACTAACAAATAGCAAATGTAAGATATTATGTTTTTTAAACTCTGTCTCCTTTTACGTATTTTTTAACTTCTTTACGACATTAAAAAAAGAAAGACTGAATGTCTCGCAACTTTTAGGAAAAGTGTATTTTGCGCTTTAAGGTGTCCGACTAGGTTCGGAACCGTGATTTTAAAAAAGCGCATAAATGGATAATTTTCATGATATTTAGTGTCACTTAGATTAGAATACATGTATAAAATTATTTTAGGGATATTTTGACAAAAAAAAATTATTTAAATACAATATTTCGGCAAAATTAACTTAGAATAACCATTTTTCAAAATGATCTTTGTGAAAAATGCTTCTATTAATATTTTGCCTTTATAGTTGAGCCTATACAGAGCTCAACTATGATTTTTAAAAATTCACATTATTTTCAGAGTTATAAACCATTGAAATAATTATCAGCGTTTTTTTCTTAAAATTTCTTCCCTCTGCTGTGGTAAAATATGGATAAACCCACTTCTAAGTTATATATTTCAAAAATTCAAAATACAAAATTTTTGTCAAAATATTGTACTTAAGTAATTTTTTATTGTAATAATATTTTTAAAACAATTTTATATACATTTTTCAATCTAAAGTAACACTAAATATCAGAAATATTATCCATTTATACGCTTTTGCAAAATCACGGTTCCGAATGTAGTCGGATACCTTAAAGGCGCTTGGTTTTTAAGGTTGTTTAGATAGCAAAATTCTGTTCCAAAATTTTTAAATTTCAGATTACTTAATGTTTGAAGACTGACTCTGTACGACACTTTTCCCGTTGATATTCAGTGCAGTCGGGAAAAACACTTAAAGTTCATTACAGTTTTTGCTAAGGCAATGAATTATTTAGAAATATGTTGCTGTATGTTTTAAAACTTTTAGTGCTCTTTTTGTTTCAACTTTGCCCAGACACATTTTATTTAACGGATTTCTTACAGCTAACATAGGATGCTTTTCTGGAAATACATAAAAAACGCCTGGATTCTTTAAAAAAATGAATAAAAAACCCTTTAATATTAGTCTGAATCTCGTATAATAGAATTTGTCTTTTAAATTCTATTCAAACTCGAAACATAAAACCTTTTTGACTATTCTAAAACTTTCAAAGCTAAAATATGTTTAAAACTATCGTATTTACTCGAATCTAAGCGTACCCCAAATTCTCAACAAGTCTTTGTGGAAAATTAAAAATAGTGTAAAATAGTTTAGAACCTGTAGTTGCTCTAATTTCCCCATCCAAAGCATTTTTTTTTAATTCTATTCTAAGCCGCAACCGATTTTAAGTAGTTTTAATTTTGGAAAAAAAGTGCAGCTTAGATTCGAGTAAATACGATATATTAGTGTAATTCAATGAATTTTTTTATTGAGCTTCCGTTGTTTAAAATAAAATCACCGTAACGCTTCGGGATACATACGATTTCTTCTCTCGAATTTTTCTGAATGCATCAAAAATATTTTCACACGTATTAGTATGAATTTATGCTAATAATATTATGTTTGTATTTTAGATGGATTGTCGTTATTCCGAGCTTTCTTGTCTCGGGAATTCAGTGAAGAAAACATAGAATTTTGGTTAGCATGTGAAGATTACAAGCGAACTAGGGCAAATAAGCTGGTACCTAAAGCTCGCAAGCTTTACGATGATTTTGTTGCAGTCCAGGCTCCTAAGGAGGTAAGATCATGTACTTTTAAAAATATTCTCCTTTTTTTCTGGGGGGAAAAAAAGAACACTAATAATGAAATTTATATAACATTTATTCTATTGCATAGACGCTTTTTTTGTAATTTTGTACGTTTTTTGATAAATCCAAATTTATTCAATATGATGTATAAGATCATATCACTTTATAAATTTTCGAAGTCATCTTTTTAAGATTTATAATCTTATAGAAAAGACCAACTTGACTTTTAATATAATTATTTTAATTATTATATACAATGACTTATAGCTCACTTGTTTGATGAAATACGCAATTAAGAAGATTTTACATTATATAGACTAATCACACATCCTAATGAAAATGCTGTTTCAATTAAAAATTATTTAATTGACTTTTGACAGATATTTGTATTTTTATAATGTTTTAAGGGGGCATGGTATGATTTACACTAAAATCTTTAATTTAAGGATTTTCAAAATTTTTTAGTTGCCTCCTATGTGCGTATACTATGTAAAACAGATTTTATGCTCAACATTTCATAAAAAGCTAACCATTTAATTTTTTAAGGAAAAAACTTAAAATTTTTGAAGTGATTTTAAAATGCTACTACTCCTACAAAAATTTACATACATGCATGAAATTTGATTTACAAGTACATCAAACCACGTATAACGAAACTTGGTATGGGTTTTGCGATAACATGATTGATATTTGTACAATACTTCTTTTTATGAATGCTTATTGAAATTTCCTTAAAAAAAGTATAAATTCTGAGTTCAATTATTTTTAAAATAATAAGTATTGCTTTGATTCAAAATGCATACCAACTTTTGTTACATGTACTATTAGCAATAGGTAAAAAAAAATTCAAAGCATTAGGCACAATAGAAAGAAAGCCTTAGCATTTTTAATGGAGACAAACTATACTCCGTTTCACCTTAAGTTGGCAGCGCTGGGAAGGGTACGATGACCAATTTACAGCCGCTACGGGGTTACTCTAGGAGAACAGTGTGAGTATAATAAATAAAATACTCCATATTTGGCGAGCAGAAAAAAAAATGCTCTTGAAAAATTTGTTCTTTAAAATTGTATGAGGTTTTTGATAATAGTATAAGCCTTTTATTTAATCGAGATATTTAAGGGTTTGCATTTCAAAATGTTTAAAAATATTGATTAATTAACTATCAAGAGTCGCAAAGCAAATGGCGTTGATTTGGCGCGAATACTTTGGAAGAATGTAATCTTGAAAACCGGTTTTTTCAGCCAAATGTTGTTGTTGTCAGCCAAAAGTCAAGTTGTTGTTTTCAACTGCATTCGTTCACAGGTATTAAAGAAGAAATGCTTTTAAGATGTGATTAACTTAAAATATATCTTTAAACCCACAATTTCTGTAATACATGATACTTTATAACAATTTTCTGTGCATTTGCTTTGATTTAAATTCCAAAACTAGTTGGAACTACTTTTTCAAGCGGATTGTTACATTCCCTACCTTTCCCAACGCTGCCAACTTGAGGTGAAACAGAGTATAGTTATTTTTATCTTTCTGAGATAGCTCCGCTTAAAGTTTTGATTTGCCATAGGAATGTGAATAAAAACCAACATAAAAGCTATAATAATTCTGCGTTTCTTAAGTTTAGAGCTTTCAAATTTTGTGAGGTTAAAGAAATATATATATAAAGAATAATTTAGGTGAAAGAAATTAGATTTGATTTTTTGGCCGATTTTTCTCAATTGAATCGTACCATGTCCACCTAAGAAATGCATTTTGAATTGTTCTTTCACTTAACGCATTTTTCAATCAATTAAAATTTTCTAATTTAATACTTACAGGTGAACTTAGATTCTTCTATGCGTTCCGCCATCTATGAACACCTGCAGAATCCTGACAGGCATTCGTTCGATTCAGCGCAAAGGAGGATCCAAGGGTTGATGGAGCAGGATGCCTATGTCAGGTTCTTGCAGTCAGACCTCTACACAGACCTTGTGCAAGGGAACTCACCGAATACCTCAAGTTGAGGAGCTCACCGGCGTCTACACCCTTTGAAACATTCCCATACACATGACTGACTGCAATCCATTGCATCGGATTCTTCATACAAAATATTGACACATGGCCATGCTCTTTGGATATCATCTATGCTGATGGAAAAGAACTGTATAACCAAGACACAGTTGTGTTCTGTTATACAAAAAACGATTATGAATATTTATTTGGGGATCTTTATAGTTCCTGTTTTAAGTATGGCAAAAATGTGTAACATCTATCTTTTTCAGGCAATTTCCATTGTTTATTTAACATCTTACTTTCATTAAGGAGATGGTATGTTTTATGGGTTTTAACCTTCGGGTTGTATTCCATACCATTTCACCTTAGGCATTGAGATAAGAATAAGACCTATTTGGAATAAGGAATAATTGCTTTTTGTATGCAAAAGATTTGGATGTAGCTCTGTTTTCCCCGCAATGATTTTGTACTATGCTGATTCTGAGTTTCATGCTAGTCTTAATTTCATTCCCTTGATGTTGTATGATATCCAAAGAATACGACGACTCATCTTATGAGTCAAAGCATGGCGTCATATCATCAGAACTGTTTTAATGGAATCTCGCTTTGAGAAAGAGTTTTTTTCACAGTGGTAGATCGCATCGATTATTGTAAATTATTAGTTTTTCATGAACTGTATTATTTAAAGGACATATTTTCTTAATGGCACTTTGCTTGGAGAATTATGTAGAAGATGTTTTATCTTCTGTTAGGTACAGCGGTTAGAGCTGTATTGTTTTAAATTAATAGAATCTTTTTTGATACAATGAATAAACCGTGGAATGAAAGGTGACCTCCACCCCCCCTCTCTTATTCTTTTCCTAAGACCTTTAAATAGTTTTTAAACTAAATCTCGATTAATATGTGTGCCCAACTTTGATGTATGCATTATCACATTCTGTACAAGATTCATTTTACTTCCGTTGTTTGCATTTCGACTTAAAATTTGATTTGACACTTAAATTTTAATAAAATTAATATTTAAAAATTCCGTACTTTGAATCCTTTTAAATCATGCTGAAAGTTATAAAATTGGGAAAGAATTTTAATTTACTGCAGTAATTAATACCATTTTTATAGACAGACATTAAATCGGTAAATGTTCAAAAAACTTATGGGGTAGTTTAATGAATCATATTGATTAACAATTTTTTTCATCAATTTCGACATTAACTTAAATAAATCATGTTTGTAAATTACTGATAATATTTTTTTCTTTTTTTAGAATATAAAAAAAAATGTAATGTAATCATTGAAAACCCTTTTTTGCTTGATCCTCACATGATGATAAGGATTTTTAGAATGCACATAAATTAGTTTTTATAAGTATGATCTGGAACTGTCTGAAGAATGTAATGTTTTTTATATTTCGTAAGATCTTCTGAAAAAGAATATGCAAATACCGAAATAAAGTTAATCAAAACTTAAAATATATTAATGATGTCAATATTTGACTCCGATCTAAATTTGTTGCATTTTATTAATGAAAAATTCCTTTGATAATAACTTATTTCTCAAAATTTTAAGTTCATTTTTTTCTCTATCTAAAATGAATTTTCATAATCATCAAAGTTTGCTTGAATGTATTGATTTTTGATTTAAGGTGTAAAATATTGATATAGGACCCGACATTCCACAATTGTTCCTTGTAACAATTTTTGTTTATTACCTCATGAGTTTGATGTAAAGTTTTGTTTTTATGACGACAAATGATTTTTTTAGCTAAATGTTTGAAAGACGAACTGAACTGTAATAAGACGAAAGTGCATAAGCATTTTAATAGAAGTGGTTCTTTGATAAAGTGTTATATGCATTTAACTAAGACATTTTGACCGCTAATGTACAATTGTAGCTTATAAAACAGGGCATATTTCTCTTTTTTACTTTAAAATTTTAAAGTGACAAAAGATTTGTATACTTTTGAATCTTATAGAGATGCATTATTTATTCTTAACACATTCTCGCTCAGTTGATGAATTAAGACTCTTGTACTGAAAGTAATTAAAAAATATTTGATTTAAAATGTCTTTTTGAAAATTAATTTACAAGGATTAAGTCACATTTAAAGTTAAAACAATGATATAAGTTGTAAGCTCTTAATTTACGTCAAACATCACACATATATCTGTTTTATAAGCTACAAACACATGAATTTAGTTTATAGAATGATGACGAGTAATCAGAAGTATTATGTATATTATTTAACTGCATTTGTATCTAATATTTATAAACATGTATATGCTGTCTCTGTGTGTCTACACTTACCACGTCCTGTAATTATAGTTGTGCTTGAGTGTTTGTCTATTTATTTTAAATTATTAGACGTGGTTCTTGTAACCTAATTCTTGAATTCGTTTTTAAAAGAGTTGATTCCATAAATTATTAGCTCAGTGTACACATCTAAAAAGCACTATGTGTGAAAAATTCCGAATTCACATTAATATTGGTTGTATTTTATGCATGTATATTAGCAAAAATGTACATAGTGCACGTAAACTCTTCACTCAGATTGTTTGAAATTGTGATTTTTTTTATATTTGATTTGAAATAAATGTTTAATCGATGTACAATATGGAAAAAAGGAAAACTATTGCTGCATTTGTTTCCTATTACACCATAAATTTTATGGATATTTTTAAAATGTATAACCATTTCTCAGAAAAAAACTTATTTTTACTCAGAAAATATGTGTATTAAATATATTAATGCCTGTGAATTTTTCCTGTTAATTTCAGTACTAATGTCATTGAATAGCTCCTGATGTTGTATAACTTCACTAGGAATTTAATAGCAGTATGTGTTGTTTGAATAAATAACCACCAAATGCATGCACTCCTTTTGCTTCATATGTGATTATCATTTTTCGCAAATTAAAATGTAATTTTTTTTATCTGGTATCAATTCATGAAAAAAATCTGTAATATCATACTCTGCAAGAACAATATCTAAATAAAAATATAAATATTGACGTATGATTTGTGTATTTTTTAGTTTCAGAAGATTTTAGATGTATGCTACATTATTAATCGTATTTGGATCTAACATTTAAATTTATTTCGAATTTTCAAGAGAATAAAATTAACAAATACAAAATTTAATTATTTTTTTTATCAATGTTTTGTCAACTAAAGATTTGTAAGTAATTTGAAAAAAATAAGAGTTCAAAATAAAATTAGCTAAAAATAAATAAATTGTTAAAAATACAAATAATAAGAGCTAAAAATAAATAGTTAAAAATACAAATAAAATTAGCTAAAATAAATAAATTGTTAAAAATACAAATAATAAGAGCTAAAAATAAATAAATTGTTAAAAATACAAATAATAAGAGCTAAAAATAAATAAATTGTTAAAAATACAAATAATAAGAGCTAAAAATAAATTAATGTTTAAGATTAAAATAAGTAAATGAGTATTACTAGTAAAATTCATACTCTTTAATAGTAAATAGAATATTACAATAATTATTTACAAGTAGATTTTAGAACTTAGAAATTCCAATTATTAAACAAGCTTTTAAACATTTCATATCACATTTAGAAGAATGGTATATGAATTAAATGTATAGTATGTTCGTATATAGCAATCATTTTACTCTTTTCTTTTTTGCAAAAGTTAAAATTATAAACATATTAAAACATAGAAGCCGTTCTATAAATTGCGATTTTTGCTGTCTGGGAAATTATTCGGAATATTAAATCTGAATTTTAAAAATAATCCTTGATGAATTTTTAATTGGAATTGCAAAAAATTCTAATAAAAAAATTAGAACTTTTTTGTATTAAAAATATATATGCTCGAAATGGAAATTCAAAATTAAGATAAAAATTTTTAAAAAAATAGCAATTGATAAAATGTCAATTCGGATATGCATTTTATTTGTTTAAAATGTTTTTTTTAATTTGATGAATATAAAGTTAATAATAAATGCTATGCTTGGAATAAAAATCCAGAACTAAATTTTGAAAAAAGAACTTAAGGAAATTTGCTGTAAAATAAGATTTTCTGTAAAGTTTTTAAATTTGTCTACTTGCATATTTTTGAAAAAAAAAATTTTTTTTTTGTTAAAAGTAATAATTATGTGTGTGATATCCATTTTAAAATAGCCAAAACATGTTTTTAAAACAATCTTTTTATTTCAATTTATTTTACATTTTAGTAGAAAAAAATTATCTATATAATGTCATACATAATATTTTTATTTACTATAATAACGTAATTAAATATGAAAATGTTTGTTTTATTCCATCTCTTGGGAATTATTAATACATATAATTGTAAACACGACAGTTTGTTGTTATATAATAATCTCAAGCAAAAAATTCATTGTGTTTATTGTTTGTAAATATTACATTATATTTAAAAAAATTATAAAAGAACGATATATTATTCGCGTTCTATTCTCCAAATGGTAGGATTTAAACTACATAATTAATTCATCTTTTATTCAAAATATAAACTAGTAATGTAGAAATATATATATATAAGAATACGATAATAATAAAAATATCCCCTGTATTCAATATATATTCCGTATATCAGAAATATGATGACCATTAATTATGAAAATATAAAATCCGATGTTTTAAAAGGGAAGCTAGCGTTCTCTTGGTAACATTTTTTTTTCGTTCAAAACTGATTTGACTTTCCTATAAAACTAAAAATATCATCTCTTTTCGTTTGATAAATATATCAATAGGATTTCTAAATTTTAAAATCTTAGTTTTCTTGGGACTCTTCTTACCTTAATTATTTCATGCAAATCGTTAATTAACTTTGCAAATAAAAGTTTTTTGAAAATAATATATATTTCATAAAACGCTTATTTTTTTATAAAGTAAATTGATATTATTACAAAAGGAAGAGTAATGAATAATTAAGACTGATTTGCTTGTAAACGTATTTATTCTAAGAAACAACTACTGAATTGATATATGAGCATAAGACTGCGTTTTAAGTACATTTCTTAATGAATTGATTTATTTTATTTGATATTTTTGTATCAATTATCAAAATACGTTAATTTAGTGAGGATTAAGTCGATTACATTGTAGCTATCAAGTAGGTTTTTAATTCGTATACTTTGGTAAAATTCCATAAATTTACCATGAAGTGCCTTTTTAAGACTATCGTCCCTTGTAAAAAAATATTTGGTGTTATTTTCATGAATAAAAGAGGTGTTAAAAAAATTACTCATCAGAACAAGAATATTTAAGAAATGGAATTCCTCAATCCACAAATGCAATCCACTCTGCCCTCTTAGCTTGAGAATATTTGAAGTATATACAGTGGACCACACAAAAGTGTTCGTACACTTGCAATTTCCAATAAAATTTAATGTTTTCGACTAGTAAAAATTAATATCTCGGAATTATAATTTTTTTATATCTGCAATTTATTCTTAATGGAATGACATAATCAATTTTTTAAGAATACTATAACTAGTATTTTTAAAATTTAATAATCAAAAATCTAAAAAATTACGCCACAAAAGAGTCTTCGTACACTTAACAAAAATCTCAACATAGCTTTAAATATTGTATTTCTTTCTTAATTCAGTACTTAGTCTAATATCTTTTAGTGTCCACAACAACTTTTAAACGTCTAGGAACAGATTTAATCAATCTTTTGTAAATTCTGTATCGATTTTCTTCCATGCTTCTGTGATTATTGTTTTTACTTCCCATTAGGTGTTCATACGTAATGTTTTCTCTTTTTAAAAATCAAATTCTTACCAAATATATTCTACTGGGCTAAATAAAGTGATTGAGAGGTGTTTTCAGATTTTGGAGGCAGCTATACAGGCACCAGCGGCGTACATTGAGATCAGTGTGCTTGGCTTCATTATCCTGTGAAAAAATGAAGTCGTCTCCAATATCCAAATTTTGGGTGGATAATTTAAAATTTCTCTTTAAAATATTTAAATAGAGCTCATGTTTCATAATACCATAAAAAATAACAAATTATCTAATCCTGAAGCCGATTTACATCCGCACATCCAATCCATTGTTACGGACGTTACAAACCCGAGCGTAACAATGCTTGGCTTTTTAAAACGCATCATCCAAGTTCACTCTCCAGCAAAACGCGCCTAAAGTTATCACTTCAATAACTTTTGTTCAAAAAATATATCACTTTGTTATTAAAATATTTATTATTAAATTCGAAATCGTCTTGTCTTTTTACAAGGATTGTTTGTACTTATTCCTCAAATGGAAAAACGTCACCCAATACGATATGCAGCCAATAGTGGAAAACTGTTCCCACTATTGTAGGAACGCAATCTAGTGCAGGCGTAGCGAATTGGCGACGTTTTTTGATTTGGCGAAATTAATCGATGGTATAAATACGTGCTACCGATTGCTTCACTTTCGAAAAACACCAGAGAATAGACCAAACAACCAACAGAATAACCCTTTTTAAAATATAAATTGACAAAAATATGAGTGTATTTGAACTTGATAGATAAGATCGTCAATTAAAGTGTGGAAAATAATGATCTGTTAAAACAAACCACAGCAACATTAGCAACGTTCAGAAAAATAGATGCTCTTTTTACAAGATTTATACACATTAATCTTTTATTCAATTAGTTAGAGATCTAAGATGTTGACATTACAGTGACTTAGGTAAATCGATGCCAACTATCAAGAAATTCTCCCAATTTAGAAAATAAATATGATACGCGATCATGATAGAAACCTTCATCGAACTTAGATAATGATTCCTTAGATAAAATCGTTTGAAGAATGACTAATCATTTCATCTTTTTCCTCGTATGTCTAATAAGGGAAACTAAATCTGGAATTTTCTCTCAAATTCTGCAGTTTATAAATAATAACTGAATGTGAGCATTCGCATTGTTTTCTTATCCTTTATTTCAAATTATTGAAGCATTTTAGAATCGATATTCTTCTTTCAATATAGATGCTAAAATTCTCGATCCAAAGCGAAAAAAGAAAAAGAAAAAAGTTTCAATCAGTTCATCAAACTATATATATACATTGCAATATTTCCAATAATATTTTAAACAAATTCATAAACGATAGAAAAACATTCAAAAAAAGAAAAATTAGTAAATAATAGTTTTTTTTAGTTAATAGATAGTTTATATTTTGAAAGTAAAAAATGTACAATATTCAAGCTGAATCTACTAATGAAAAATATAACTTTATGAAGAGTGTGACGTTTAACATAAATAAAGGTAGCGTAGTATTTATTAATTTAAATATTTAGTTTATTTACGTTACAGCTATTATTTACAATATATACATCGAAGTTATTAAAAATATTGTTGAGTTCCTTAGAGTTTCAATTAATGTTGTTTGTGAGGGAGGAGGTTGCGTCCGTTCTCACAGCGAAGTTTTCAAAAAATCTCTTCTCTCTGACCTCTCTAGGATCTTTTTTAATGTTAGCGGTTGGTATCTGTTATCCTCGAGTTGCATCTGGTTCTTGGGTGGAGTAGGGGTTCCTCTTTGTGTCAAAGGTTGCCGGGGCAATGTCCAAGACCGTGCAATATTTTAAGGATGCAGGAGTTCTTGAATGTGCCGATTATATCCACAAAAAGAAGTCGATTTACAGCTGTGTGGCGGGAAACGTTACAGGAGTAAATTTTGATTGTCTCTGAAGAACAAATTTTGAATATATAACCATGTCATTCGAATAATTTGAAGTTGCAAATACTGAAATATAGAAATGTTACGTTACCTTAAATTCACATCAATTGACTGGTTGATATAATAAAATATAAGTATAAAAGATAGTATACAAACATTTACTGTTGTTTCAAAAAAATAAAATGAAAAAAAAGAATAGCGAAGAATGTGAACAATAAATCACACAGCCCTTAATGATGAGCCACATAATTTTCATCTAAAATTACTCTTTATTCGAAAAGTTTTAAAATAAAATTTCCGTAAAAAATATCGTATTTTTACTGCGACGCATTTAAGTATAATCGTGAGGCACAACAAACAAAAACCTCATACGACAACGTTTCTCAAACTGTGGGGCACCCACTCTAGGGGGCGTGATAACCCTACGTGAGGGGACGTGAGAATATCGAAAAGTCAGAAATAAATTTTAAGTAATTATCAATTTACTGAAAGGAACCAAATCAAAATATATTCTGGCATAAAAAAATAAAAAAAAATTGATACTGATTTAAAATATTTATAAATGTGTCAGTACTGCCCTACGTATTTTATAATTAATTTATCTGTACTAAATTAAAAACCTGTTTAGTAATTACTTGTGACTTCATGGGCTTGTCATATACAAAATTTAATACTTATCTTGATAACTTGTACGGTTTATAATTAAAAAGTCGCATTGTAGCTTTAGCTTCAAAGTACATCATTACTGCATGCAATACATTATTATTGTAAAAGGGAAGAAGGAAGGAGGACGCAATAAAAATTATGACTGGAAATTGGGGCGCAAATATTGAAAGTTTGAAAAGCACTGTCATGCGTACATATATATAGTAGTTAGAGATTATTTTGTTACAGGAGCTGAATATTTGGATCGATTCTAAAATTATTATAAAAATAAATAAAATAAAAAGGCAAAACATAGGAACAATGAAGCAATTTTTTTTTTATATATTGCTAAAAATTACAAGTTTTGTGCTGTCTTGCACATAAATATAAGTTTACATCGCGAAATTATTTAATTTACTGGACCGCCATTTTTATGGATGACACTAATAATTCCATTTTTCAGATTCTTACAAAGACTTCCTGTGTAGATTTTTCTAAATTGTTCTCTGCATCTTAGTTCTATGCTGCCCCAGTTCAGAAATAGAGGAATACTTGAAGTTATCTTTATATATTAGAAGAAACTGAAAATTTCGATTGGGGCTTGGGGTATGAGGAACAAAGTAGACTGTCCAGTGAATCAACTTTGTTGACTGCTAACCACTGGCGTAGCTAGCCCCGTATCAAAATTCCTTCGGGGTCCCATTTCACGTATGAGAGCCCTGTTAGTGGGACTGTTATTTTACGTGTTGGGGCCCCTGTAGCTTGGGGGCCCCGTATCATTGATACGGCTAATACTGCGGTAGCTACGCCCCTGCAGCTAACCATTGTTTATTGCTGATGTTGCAATGTACAATAGCTTGCACTTGATTGCGATGAAATCTTTGTAAATAAGATTTCTGTTTTAGTACATCTTGGTGTGCTAAACAATTCATTTTATTGAGAAAAATACCTGAGGAAGAATTCCACAGGCAGTAAAAACTTTACAGATCATATGCAACTTCTCCCTCCAAAGTTCTTTAAAAATTACTCTTTCTCTTTTTTTTCAAATCATGCCGGTATTAATTAAATGTTTCCGGACCATTCAGATTCAATATTTTCTATCACTGAACGCGCGGAAAAATAAATTACTTAAACAATCAGGAGTAGAAAAAAATATAAAGCAAATGATGAAAAAATTTTTTACTCCAGTCTGTTTGGTTTTCGGAAGAATTCAAAATACATTCTTGTGGAATGCTTTCGAATATGGTGCTGCTTTCAAAATTGCTCTAGAAATGTAAGAGATGAAAAGATGTCTGACAGTTTCTGAGAACACTTAAATGACAGATGGCATTGTTTCCTTATCTGGCTCATGGATAGCATAGAACTTGAGTGCTACTCGAACAATTCAAAGTTTATCTTTTGAAAAAAAGTACAGACGGATATCCCGAACGTTTAATTATTCTAAAATTAATTTTATTCCAAAGAAAATTTTCAACTATATATTTTATGTCCTATATTTGGTCAGATTTCTTTAATGCCTTTCCCACTTTCATTTCAAGCTTTAGTTAAATCTTTCTGGCGTATTAATAATTATAAACCATGTGGGAACATGGTATTTAGAAATTTTCAAAATGCGCTGCATTTACCTGCTTACCGTTTTGATGTAGAATTATATTTATGGGCAACATCATGTGTGTGGGGATGGGGAGGGGGATAGGTAGATATATATAGATAAATATAGATGCACACACACACAAAAATATTGATTCAACTTTATGTATTATAGATAATAAATTGTTGATATATTTTTGATAAAAGAGAATGTATTATTTTTAATATCATTAAGGCGCATTTTGGGATTTCAATATTTTAATTTTCCATTTGTAGAAACTTTGTTCTAAATTATTTACATCGTCACAAAACTTTGGTTAGTAATATTACAATTATAGTCTTTAATTTAAAAAAAAAAGTTTATTAATTATTGCTTAAATCATGACTTATTCTTATAACCTCCTTTATAGTTACAATTCTAATAAGTTTATTTTAATAAGCAACACACACTACTTTCTTTTTATTGCTTTGTCATTGCTCACTTTTTAACACGATTTTATTAGCCTCACTTGTATGTAACGGAATCTTTGGATTCGATTTTTAACCACTTTAAAAAGTGAGATTATTTCGAAATTTTGCCCACTTGTCAAGGATCGATGACAATACAATAATTTAATAACTTTGTTCTATTGTCCTCATCAGATTATCCAGATTTGGTGACTAATTCCAGATTCCCTTTCCAGATTTGGCGACTAAAAGATTAAGTTACAACCCTAAAGGGAAAACACTCATGGTTAATACAAAAAAGTGAAAAAAAGAAGGATAGGTCAGCAATTTCTTACCATAATATAAACAATTGCCCAGTTTTTCTGAAAATAAAATTTGAAAAAAGACTCGAGCATGTGGGAAAAAAATAATTTCTGTTCTAAGTCACCGGATTAAATAATTTCTCACAAACTCTTAGATTCAAAACGTCTACTTTTATGTCTAATGCTGATGCAAACTTCAGAGAGAATAGTGAGCTACTTTTAGTGAAAAATATCATTGACTTTACACCTTCTTCCGCATTAAGTATTTCAAACTAAGCTCTTCCAGATTTCATTCAGTTGGCTGATCTTACATTTTGCAAACTAGGCTGTATCAATAGCACTGATAGGATGCCAATGGGTATTCCAGATTTTAAAAAATGACGCATTTAAGATTAATTCATCAATGTATAAATGATAGTTTAAAAAGCTAAAAAAAACACGCTTTTATTGTAGATCGAAAAGAACTAAAGAATGAAAAATAAATTATGGTTTAAGAAAGCTAAAAAAACACGCTTTTATACTTAATGAAACTAAAAAAGTAAAAAATAATTTTTAATATAAGAACAAAATGACTAACGAGAAAATTAATAGCATTGTGGTAAAAGCGTAGGGTGCTTTGTGGCAGACTTTGTGGCAAGGGTTTGCAGACTTTTTCAGTCTACGGGCTACTTCTAATTTTTTCAAGGTTGTTGCGGTCCACCCAGTATCAGTGGCGCACACAAAGGGAGAGGAGGCTCTACAGGTCTGGATCCACCTCCATTGGCCATTATTTTCTTTTCCGATCGATTATAATCCCATATATATAGTACTTAAAACTTAATTATTTGTTATTCATACTTTTTTAATTAATGCTAATTGTTTATTCAATAATTTATTTCTTACAGTTCCTTGTTCCCGACAAACTACAAAATGAAAAAAAAAATTTGGCTGCGTATTGGGTTTGGATATAAGAATAGTAGACATTCGACCCTGGACCACCACGCCGCGCCCTCCTTGAAAAATTCTCGAGTGCACCCCCCTCTCCCCCCACACCCAGATGTAGGTGAAGTAAGGAAAAGGGGGGTCAACAATATTTATTATAACTTAATAATAAATGGGAAATATGTACTTACCTAAGTAAATAAAATAAAAAAACCTCACTTTTTTGAAACCACGTGTAAAGCAAAACGCAAAATACACATATAAACATAATAATAGCCACAGATATAATAATATCTAATGATGCATTTATAATAAAATAATTCAAAATACATTATTAAATAAAATATTTTTATCTTAAGTTTACTTCTCGTAATTTTAGTTAGTAGAAGATTCAGTCTGCGTACTGTCAGCTAATCTTGAATATTTCCGTATATAATTACTAAGTCTCTTAATCTTCAGGCGGTCTACCGGTCGATCGCGATCGACGTAATGCCCATTCCGGTACTACAGTTTTACACTAATTCTACATTTCGGGGGGTTTAAAAAAAAAATTATATCGGTAGTTTTAAAAATTAATTTTTTTAAAAAATTTTTCGGGAACGTAAAAAACCGGTGCATAACGCGTAATTTTAACACAAAAAATAAGATCGAAACTTATAATGGTGCGCGTTATACGCCGTGTATAAAAACGATAGCTTTAAAAATAACAGATGAGAACAAAAAAATTTTATCCAATATGTATCAAAATACTGTTTTATTTAAAAGAAATGCCTTATAAACTAAAAGAGTTGAGTTCAGAAAAAAAACTATTTTTTTGTAAAAGTCTGGGGTAATACCTCGAATAAAGACTTTAAAAATAAAAGCAATGTATACTAATATTTCAGTTTTTTCGTAAAAAAAAAGGTGCGTGTTATACGGCAAATATACCTAAAAATTAAAAAATTAGGCTTGAAAGTATAGGTGCACGTTTACACCGGGTTTTACGGTAAATATTTCTTACCTTTTTAGTTCAATTAAGTATAAAAGCATGTTTTTTAGTTTTTTTAAACTATAATTCTGGAATAAAAAGGAAATGGTGGGAAGGAGAGGTAAATTATTAATATAAACAGAATGAAAGAAAAAAAACTAATTATACATCATTTTTTCGTGATAATGATCCAATGTATATACTCTTGAATATTCTGAAGGCAAATAACATAGAAATTGAAACATAAACACTAATTTTTAAGAAAGATAACCCCGAAATAAAAAAAAAGATGAATAAAAATAAATACAAGTTTCCGCATTTGCAATTCCAGTCGTTGTCTTTGTTTCAACATGGTAGCCACAATCGTAATATATATATTTACCCATTAACAACACCTACATAACGTCAATTAAAAGACGACACAATCTAAATCAGTGTCCTTGTCATAAACTTATCATTAAAATGCGAATAACATTTTTCAGTGATGTATATTACTATGTGGTAACCCTACACATATCTTCTAAACAAAAAATTCACAAATATAATACACAACATCAGCAATAAAAAATTTAGAATGTTATGTCTACTTAACAACGCATCGTAGACAAACACATTTTTGAATACATCATTTCGACAGTCCATTGATTATGGCACTGTATTATGAAGAATGACGTGTGCGTCAGTAGAACATGTCCATCTAAAAGGGTGCATCAAATAAATGCCTGTACATTTAAGCTCGATAAAATACTATCTCTTCCTATCTCAGAGGGAAGTCCGCCAACGTTTTGGCATTTTTCAGCGAACTATGCAGTGAATGCATTCACGTGCTTGTGTTTTGCACGTGATAGTAGACCACGTGTGTTATTGAGAAGTATATTCTTTTACACAGGAAGTGTGCTTATACATTATTAGATCTAGTATATTGATAGAATGTATTGTATTAATACATTTGTGTGTGTGTGTGTTAGAATTTTAAGTATTTATACAATTAATCAATTTGTAAACTTTCACGTGAAGAAATATATCATCATATTTAATCTTTTCTAAAATGTATTCTTAAAAGATCGAATGTATTGATAGAATTCAACACATAAATAAGTTTTGTTAGACTTCTGAATATTTTCTAAGTGAAAAATCTTTAAAAAAAAAGAAGAATTTTTAAATATTCTGCATGATATTTTCTATTTACCATCCTATTTTACCAGTGGCGTAACATACACCCCCGCATTGCGGGAGGGAGGGGGCACAGGATTTTAGGAGGCCCAAAGCCTGACTGACGCCTAGTACGCGCATTTAACCAATTTGGACAATATTAGAAGCAAAACCTTACTTTGCAGGAGGAGAAGGGGGGTCTAATATTCTACGTTACAACACTGTCTTTTACGCAAGCACATGTGTCTTTTTAATTAATTAATAACTAATTAATATGTTAATTTGGTTTTCATTTAAACAGAAAAATGATAGATAATTCGGAAATTTCCGGTTAAAAGAATATAAAAGATTGCTTCCATAAAAAAAAGTGAGTTTTTCTTTCTGGCTTGGAACTGTAGACACTTTCGTGAATAACG